>CP141127.1:51376364-51976364 GCA_035236585.1 Warburgia ugandensis | reverse complement strand
TTTCCACTACACCTGGGTTTTGATGCAACACATCATTTCTAAGGGAATGCTCTAGCAGCCCTTGCCCATTTTTCATTACACCTATGATCCATTGCAGCACGTCGCTTACTGGGAATGCCTTAGCTTGAGGGAATGTAAATGATCAATTCATGTCATGTTATGTTTGCCTCAAGAATATTTTACTTGTTAGTTGGCACCTAACGCAAAACCCTTCTCCTTTTTGTACATAATTATTAGCTTCTAAGTAAATTATAGCCTAAATTACCATTCAAAAGTATGCTTTGACTTCAAATCTTACAGAATAGTCTTTACACTCAGAAAGAAGTCACTTAGAAAACGGTTAATCTCCCTTCAATATGTGAGTAGAATAACGTTAATCAAAGCCAAATTCTCACATATTTCATACCAAAGAACAATAACTTAGAAAAAATGATAATGGTCTCATGAAAGATACCATCTATTAGGAATGTTGCACTCTATTAAAATCCTTCCTCATTTGTAAACACATTTAAGTCATACGTCTCCTAAGATTAAGTTAGGACTTCTATTAGGATGAAACATGGGCTTAGGACATGGTTATCAAAAGAATAGTCTTAAGTGTTCAATTTTGGCCAAAATACCACTAATTTAGCATTTAATTATATTGTCTAGCTCATCAATTTGATAATTTTTAGATAAAATATGAATTTTAGCTTAAATTGACAATCTAACCATTAATTTGTAAAATTTAACGGTCAGATGATCATTGAGCTTATTAGATTCTTAATGTATGGTTTGGATGATTCTAATATAGTCTTATGTTTTGCAGATAAACTAAAATAGGTTTGGATAGTTTAGATCGAATTTCATTTGTGTAGATCACCCAATAAAGATTCAATGGTGCTGATGGAATGGTTTCTCAAAGGAAACTTTGTTTTAAAGGAAAACATGGAAAGGATTTGGAAAGCCCCAAAAGTTGTTGGAATGTGAAATTACACTACCTTGTGCAAAATTAGATATTTTGTCCTTTTTTTACATTTGTACCCTAAAGCTTCTAAATTGTAGAATTAAGACTAATTAGTGATAACTAAGTGATTTCTAAAACTAAAATATTCAAAATATTAAGGATATGTATACAATTTATCTTTTAATATAGTTGGAATGTTAAATTTCTCTTTCTTGTGTAAAATTAGATATTTTGTGTATTTTTTACATTTGTACCCTTGCCTTCAAAAGAATAGAATTAAAAACTAATTAATTTGTAAAACAAAAATATTCAAAATATAGAGATACATATATATAATTTATCTTTTAATATAGTTGGAATGTGAAATTACTCTTTCTTGTGCAAAATTAGATATTTTGTGCATTTTTTTACATTTATACCCTGGACCTTCAAGATAGTAGAATTGAGCCTAATTAATGATAATTAAGTGATTTTTATGACTAAAATAATCATAATATGGGAATGAGTGTAAAATTTATCTTTTAATATAGTTAGAATATGAAATTTCTCTTTATTGTGTTAAATTAGATACTTTGTGCATTTTTTACATTTGTATCTCATACCTTCAATACAGTAGAATTAAGAAAATTAGTGATAATTAAGAGATTTCTAATGTTAAAATATTCAAAATACAGGGATATGTATATAATTTATCTTTTAATATAGTTGGAATATGAAATTGGTCTTTCTTGTCTGAGATTAGAAATTTTGTGCATTTTTTGCATTTCTACCTTGGTCCTTCAAAATATTAGAATTAAGCCAAATTAGTTATATTAAGCGATTTTTAAAACAAAAATATTGAAAATATAGGGATATGTATAGAAATTTTCTTTTAATATAGTTGGAATGTGAAATTTCTCTTTCTTGTGTCTAAGTAGATATTTTGTGGATTTTTTTACATTTGTACCCATGAACTTTAAAATAGTAAAATTAAGCCTAATGAGTGATAATTAAGTGATTTCTAAGACTAAAATGTTTAAAATACAGGTATATTTATATAATTTATCTCTTAATATAGTTAGAATGTGAAATTTCTCCTTCTTATGTAAAATAAGTTATTTTTGCATTTTTTATATTTGTACCCTGACCTTCAAAATTATAGAATTAAGCCATAATTAAGTGATTTGTAACACTAAAATATTCAAAATATAGAGTTATGTATACAATTTATCTTTTAATAGAGTTGGAATGTGAAATTTCTCTTTCTTGTTCAAAATTAGATATTTTGTCCTTTTTTTACATTTGTACCCTAAACCTTCTAAAATTATAGAATTAAGCCTAATTTGTGATAATTAAGTAATTTTTAATATTAAAATATTAAAAATATAGTGATAAGTATACAATTTATCTTTTAATATACTTGGAATGTGAAAATTGCACTTTTTTGTGTAAAATTAGATATTTTTTTGCATTTTTCACATTTGTACCCAAGACCTTCAAAATAGTAGCATTAGACCTAATTAGTGATAATTTAGTAATTTCTAAGACTCAAACATTCAAAATATATGGTTATGTACACAATTTATCTTTTAATATAGTTGGAATGTGAAATTGATCCTTATGCAAAATTAGATATTTTGTGCATTTTTTACATTTGTGCCATGGAACTTCAAAATAGTATAATTAAGCATATAAAGTGATAATTAAGTGATTTCTAAGACTAAAATATTTTAAATATAAGGATATGCATATAATTTATCATTTTAATATAGTTAGAATGAGTAATATCTCCTTGTGTAAAATTAGATATTTTGTGTAGTTTTTACATTTGTACCCTAGACCTTCAAAAGAGTAGAATTAAGCCAAATTAGTGATAGTTAAGTAATTTGTAAGACTAAAATATTCAAAATAGAGGGATATGTATACAATTTATCTCCTAATCTCTTGTGCAAAATTAAATATTTTGCATTTTTTACATTTGTACCTAAACCTTCAAAAGAGTATAATTAAGCTAAATTCATGAAAATTAAGTGATTTATAAGACAAATATATTTGAAATATAGGGATATGTAGACAATTTATCTTTTAATATGGTGGGAATGAGAAATTGCACTTTCTTGTTGAAATTAGATATTTTGTGTATTTTTATATTTGTACCCTAAACCTTCAAAATAGTAGAATTAAATCTATTTGGTGATAATTAGGTGATTTCTAAGACTAAAATATTTAAAATATAAGGACATGTATACAATTTATCTATTAATATAGTTGGAATGTGAAATTGCTCTGTCATGTGTAAAACTGGATATTTTGAAAAAAAATTATATGTCGCCTGGACCATGAAAATAGTAGAATTAACCTAAATTAGTGATAATTAAGTGATTTCTAAGACTAAAATATTTAAAATATAGGGATATGTATGTAATTTATCTTTTAATATAGTTGAAATGTGAAATTGCAGTTCATTGTTCAAAATTAGATATTTTGTACATTTTTTATATTTGCACCATAAACCTTCAAAATTGTAGATTTAAACCTAATTAATGATAATTAAATATTAAAAATATAGGGACATGTATCCTATTTATCTTTTAATATAGTTGAAATGTAAAATTTCTCTTTCTTGGAAAAATTAGATATTTTGTGCATTGTTTACATTTGTACCATTGCACTTCAAAACAGTGAAATTAAGCCTAACTAGTGATAATTAAGTGATTTCTGAAAAAGAAATTTTCAAAATATAGGGATACGTATACAATTTATCTTTTAATATAGTTGGAATGTGAAATTGGTCTTTCCTGTGCAAAATTAGATATTTTGTGCATTTTTTACCTTTGGGTCCTGTACCTTCAAAACATTAAAATTAAGCCTAATTAGTGATAATAAAGTAATTTCTAAGACTAAAAATTCAAAATATAGGGATATTTATAATTCATCTTTTAATATAGTTGGAATGTGAAATTACTCTTTCTTGTGTAAAATTAGATATTTTGTACATTTTTTTATTTGTCCCCTGGACCTTCAAAATAGTAAAATTGAGCCTAATTAGTGATAATTAAGACATTTCTAAGACTAAAATATTCATAATATAGGGATATGTATGAAATTTATATTTTATTATAGCGAGTAGGTCCAAGGTGTCTCTAAAGAAGAATAACATCTTCTTACCAGAATAGACAGCTAACTCAAAAAGCCTATGAGTCCTCATCATTCATTGACTTGCTATCCCAAGAAAGGAAATTATGGTCCGTTCAGCTTCCATCTAATAGAGAGCGTCAAACACAAATGTCCTAATTCCTTCTCATCCTAGATGCTAATGAATAAGAAATTTTCATTTCATGAGTTGCTAGAGGAAGATTCATAGTTGGGCTATTCTATTTTTTGGATAGAACTTGGAATGTGAAATCCCTCTTTCTTGTGTAAAATTAGATATTTTGTGCATTTTTTTAAATTTCTACACTGGACCTTCAAAAAAGTGTTATTAAACCTAATTAGTAATAAGTAAGTGATTTTTGAGATTAAAATATCAAAATATAGGGATATGTATTCACTTTAACTTTTAATATATTTGGCATATGAAATTGTACTTTCTTGTGCAAAATTATACATTTTGTGCATTTTTTATTTTTGTAACCTGAACCTCCAAAATAGTAGAATTAAGACTAGTTAGTGATGATCAATTGATTTCTAAGACTAAAATAATCAAAATATAAGTATATGTATATTATTTATCTTCTAATATAGTTGGAACGAGGAATCGCTCTTTCCTGCGTAAAATTATATATTCTGTGTAGTTTTTACATTTCTACACTGGACCTTGAAAATAGTATAGTTATAATTACGTGATTTTTAAGACTAAAATATTCAAAATTTAGGGATATGTATTTAGTTTTACTTTTAAAATAGTTGGAATTTGAAATTGTACTTTCTTGTGCAAATTAGATATTTTTTTGCATTTTTCATACTTGTAACCTGAAACATTAAAATAGTATAATTAAACCTAATTAGTGATAATTAAGTGATTCTAAGACTAAAATATTAAAATTATATGGATATGTATACAATTTATCTTTTAATATAGTTGGAATGTGAAATTTCTCTTTCTTGTGTAAAATTACATATTTTGTGCATTTTTACATTTCTATCGTGGACCTTCAAAAAAGTATAATTAAGCTAAATTTGTGATAATTAAGTGATTTGTGAGACAAAAATATTCAAAATATAAGGATGTGAAGACAATTTATCTTCTAATATGGATGGAATGAGAAATTGCACTTTGCTTTTAAAATTAGACATTTTGTGTATTTTTATATTTGTACCCTAAACTTTCAAAATAATATAATTAAATCTAATTAGTGATAATTAAGTGATTTCTAAGACTAAAATATTCAAAATATAGGGATATGTATATATTTATCTTTTAATATAGTTGAAATGTGAAATTGTACTTCATTGTTCAAAATTAGATATTTTGTGGATTTTTAATATTTGTCTCATGGATCATGAAAATAGTAGAATTAAGCCAAATTAGTGACAATTAAGTAATTTTTAAGACTAAAATATTTAAAATATAGAGATATGTATATAATTTATCTTTTAATATAGTTGAAATGTGAAATTGCACTTCATTGTTCAAAATTAAGTATTTTGTACATTTTTTATATTTGTACCCTAAACCTTCAAAATAATAGATTTAAACCTAATTAGTCATAATTAAATGATTAAAATATTAAAAATACATGGACATGTATACTATTTATCTTTTAATATAGTTGAAATGAGAAATTTCTCTTTCTTGGAAAAATTAGATATTTTGTGCATTATTTACATTTGTAACCTTGCACTTTAAAATAGTGGAATTAAGCCTAACTAGTGATAATTAACTGATTTTTGAGAAATAAATATTCAAAATATAGGGATATGTATACAATTTATCTTTTAATATAGTTGGAATATGAAATTGCTCTTTCTTGTGTAAAATTAGATATTTTGTACATTTTTTTATTTGTCCCCTGGACCTTCAAAATAGTAAAATTGAGCCTCATTAGTGATAATTAAGACATTTTTAAAACTAAAATATTCATAATATAGGAATATGTATACAATTTATATTTTATTATATGGAGTAGGTTCAAGGTGTCTCTAATGCAAAATGATATCTTCTTACCAAAATAGACAACTAACTCGGAAAGCCTATGGGTCCTCATCATTGATTGACTTGCTATCTAAAGAAAGGAAATTATGGTCCTTTCAACTTCCATCTAAAAGAGAGCATCAAACACAAATGTCCTAATTCCTTCTCATCCTAGATGCTAATGAATAAGAAATTTTTATTTCGTAAGTTTCTAGAGGAAGATTCATAGTTGAGCTATTCATATTTTTTTGCATTTTTCATATTTGTAACTTGAAACTTCAAAATAGTAGAATTAAACCTAATTAATGATAATTAAGTCATTCTAAAACTAAAATATTCAAACTATATGGATATGTACACAATTTATCTTTTAATATAATTGGAGTTGAAATTGGTCTTTCTTGTGTAAAATTACATATTTTGGGCATTTTTTACATTTGTACCCTGGACCTTCAAAAAAGTAGAATTAAGCTAAATTTGTGATAATTAAGTAATTTGTAAGACAAAAATATTCAAAATATAGGGATAGACCATTTATCTTCTAATATGGATGGAATGAGAAATTGCACTTTTTTGTGCAAAATTAGATATTTTTTGTATTTTTTATATTTGTATCATGGACCTTCAAAATAGTAGAATTAAACCTAATTAGTGATAATTAAGTTATTTTTAAGACTAAAATATTCAAAATATAGGGATATGTGTACTATTTATCTTTTATTATATAGTTGGAATATGAATTACTCTTTCTTGTGTTAAATTAGATATTTTGTGTATTTTTTTACATTTGTGCCTTGTACCTTTTAGATAGTAGAATCAAGCCTAATTAGTGATAATTAAGTAATTTCTTAGACTAAAATATTCAAAATATTGGGATATCTATACAATTTATCTTTTAATATAGTTGGTATGTGAAATTGCTCTTTCTTGTGTAAAATTAGATATTTTGAACATTTTTTACATTAGACCTTGGACCTACAAAATAGTAGAATTAACCCAAATTAGTGATAATTAAGTGATTTATGAGACTAAAATATTCAAAATATAGGGATGTGTATATAATTTATCTTTTAATATAGTTGGAATGTGAAATTGCTCTTTCTTGTGTAAAATTAGATATTTTTTGTATTTTTTACATTTATATCATGAACCTTCCAAACAATAGAATTAAACCTAATTTTTGATAATTAAGTGATTTCTAAGACTAAAATATTCCAAATATCCATATGTATACAATATATCTTTTAATATGCTGGAATGTGAAATTGCACTTTCTTGTGCAAAATTAGATATTTTGTGCAATTTTTATATTTGTACCCTGAACCTTCAAAATTTTAGAATTAAACCTTATTAGTGGTAATTGAGTGATTTCTAAAACTAAAATATTCAAAATATGGGATATGTATACAATTTATCTTTTAATATAGTTGAAATATGAAATTGCTCTTTCTTGTGTAAAATTAGATATTTTGTGCATTTTTTAAAAAAATTAGTAGAATTAAGCCTAATTAGTGATAATTATGTTATTTCTAATACAAAAATATTAAAAATATAGGGATATGTTTCTAACTTATCATTTAATATAGTTGTAATGTGAAATTTATCTTTCTTGTGTAAAATTGGATATTTTGTGCATTTTTTACATTTCTACTGTAGTCCTTCAAAATAGTAGAATTAAGCTAAATTAGTGTTAATTAAGTGATTTTTAAGACTAAAGTATTCAAAATATAGGGATATGTATACAATTTATCTTTTAATATTGTTGGAATGTGAAATTGCTCTTTCTTGTACAAAATAAGATATTTTGTGCATTTTTTACGTTTGTACCCTAGACTAGGGTTAGCAAAATATGACACGACACGATAACACAGCTTGAACATGCCATGGATTTGGCAGGTTAGGGTCGAGTCCTATCATGTTCATGTCATTTATCGGGTCAACCAAGAAATGACATGCTCAAAATCGTATCGTGTTCGTGTCAACCATGAGGACTTGTCGTGTTGACCCGCTTGACACGTGTCCTGCTAACACTTCATGTTGACCCATATGACACCGGACCTGTTAACACATCGTGTTGACCCATTATACTGACGACATGTTGAATTGTTGTGTTAACTCGTCTGACCTACGAACTGCTAACCCGTTGTGTTGAGCCATCTAACTCTCGTCATGTCAAACACTGTCATGATCTAATAATTATCTATCTTAATAAAAAGGATGGTTATCGAAGACTTGTCCTTTATTCTTATTGATTTACACTATTATGGGATAGTTCCTTAAAACCCATCCTATATTGATGGTTAGATACTTAAATTAGCATGACACCAGGTCCACCGTCCAGCACTATCCAGTAAGTAAGCAAAGTTAGTAAATTGTAAGTATGATAAAATGATTCATATTTCATAATAATAAAGGACGGTAACTGAATAACTATCCTATATTCTTTTAAGTTATATAGGATGGTTCCTCAGTAACTGTCCTATATTTTAACTAATATAGGATGGTTAATAAATACCCATCCTATATTTTATATGTTATGTAGGACAATTAATGGTAATTGTCCTATATTACTTAGTAACAGAATTGTTATTGGGAACATCCCTATTATCTTATTGAAATATAGGACGGTTTTTTACTAACCGTCCTTTATGGTCTTCAATATAAGACCATTTTCCAGTAACCGTCCATTATTGTACAACTTTCTAATCTTTACACTGACCAATTTTTCTACTTTTTTGTTGGTTTATGTTTGTTACCTGTACATTCTTCTTGTAGTTATATTTATCAAAATACATCAATTTAACAGT
The DNA here is from genome assembly GCA_035236585.1 of Warburgia ugandensis. Taxonomy (NCBI): domain Eukaryota; kingdom Viridiplantae; phylum Streptophyta; class Magnoliopsida; order Canellales; family Canellaceae; genus Warburgia; species Warburgia ugandensis. The sequence goes on along the minus strand of CP141127.1, from coordinate 51,967,498 downwards.
ACATGAGTGTGACAAAATAACACATTCACTCACTCCATTCTTTATGCTATATTTACATTCATTGTAGTTGTACACACTCACTTCCAACATTGCAAATTTGTACATTCTTAACTTCCCACCCATACACTTGACATTAAATTGAACATTTGAACTAAAGAAAAATGGAATACATTTACAATCATTACACATTTGCTTCCAAGTTCAAACATTGCATATTTAAATTTCCAATATAGTACATTGACTTGACATTGAATTGAACATTTCTGTAGGTGACCTTGTGACGACCCGCGTTTCGTATGATGCAAATTTCATAAAAAGGCGAGATCTCTTGCTTTAGAAATATGAAATGTATGAAAATCTTTTGTTTTGGAAAGGAATCTTTCGTATAAAACCCTGAGTGTCAAAACACATTTTCAAATCATATAGCCATGGCATAGTTTTAAATCAACTCTATTCCCAAGAAAGTGTTAGTCACAGCCCCAGCTACAGAGAGTAACTACAATCAAGTAACATTCACTAAAAGATAAGGTAGGGGTTTACTTACTTGTACTTAATTTGGATGTTCTCTGTCACGGGTGTGTCCTGTCCTTAAGTGTTTACTTGTATTTGAAAAATGTTAAGGATTGGGTGAGTGTATCCATACTTAGTAGGAGTCCATCACTACTAGTTTTACAATGCATGCTATGTTTTAAACCATATATTCTTTAAACCATGTGCATGTTTGGACACTCATGTTCAATATCGATATTAAAAGCCATTGTCAAAATAGAATACTGACAACTTAAAGAATTGCATAATCCAAGTCAAAAGTAACATAGATATCATAAACATATACTATGATATGCATAAGATGCTCAACTGAATCCAACTCATGGATCTATAGTCGACCATACTCATGTTATACCATATGCATGCAAGTAAATCCTCAAAAACGTAGGGCACACTATGCCCACGACCTCAGCGCCGTGTGGTCCCTGGGTACCTAGGGACTCTCGGTCATAGCCTCCATGGGGCATATGACACTTCGACGGGTGCCGTGACACCTCCAGTGGTAGTCCTCGTTTACCACAGCAATCGAAGTGAGGACAAGCTGTTTTGGCGTGGTACCCTTTCCTCCTAGAGTGGTAGAGGCTGGGTGGCCACCCCGAACCTCTCTGCATAGAGCCCACGAGCTTACTAGCCCAAAAACATACATAGTCCAAATCTCAAATCAACATAAATTATGCAATTTATGCAATCATTTTCAATGTCCTCTTTGGGTCCCTCACACTGCTTGGCCCTCACAACTGCCTAACCAATGTCTTTTGGCAACCCTCGAGGATATGCAGTTATCCAAATGATCCAACCGTCGCAGGCCCACACGAGGTGGGCACCTGGGACGCTAACGCGTCCCGTGTCAGCGGTGCGCACCCCACAGGGCACGTCTGTCGACCCACCAGGCCTCCGCCCCTTTTCTCGTTTGCGATCGCGTCCACGGACGCGCCCATCAGTTTCCCTTTACGCACTGGGTGCGTTTTGGTTCTGTGGTGACCTGGGCATCCTCGGGTGCCTTAGTTCGACCCTGTCAAACTAGAATGCCCCAGGCACCTGCCCTGGGTCTGTTGTGGCTCCCTAGAGCCCTGTTTTGCATGGTTTCTCATGCAAAAACTTAGGGTCATTCAACCTAAGACTAAGGGGGAGATGGGTTTGGAGTTGTTTAAGGCGTACCTGGTTCGTGGCTGGGTATTTTTCACGGTTTCTCCTCTTGCCTGCAACTCCAAGACTGGTTTTTCCCAGGGTTTTAGACTGCCATTGGAGGTGCCCAAGAGCTTTATTTATAGAGCTTAAGGAGGGTTCTTGAGGGGGGTTTCCACCGCCATGGAATGGCAGTGGAGAAACCTCCAGAATGGCGGTGGTTTCCCCCTACACACCGACATTCTAGAATGTCGGTGATGCAGTATGTTTGGGAAGAAGGGGGTGCCCGTATCAAAAGGGGTCCCTGTTTTCTCAGGCCAATTCATTTTAAATTTAATTACTATTTTGCCCTTGAACTTCAAAGGGCCATAACTTGCTCATTTTAACTCCATTTTGGGTGATTTTGGTCTTGTTGGATTTCTTTTTCCGAGACACATCTAAGGGTACCATTCTAAGGACCAAATTTTTGGGTCTAATCAGGGTGAATAATGAAATGACCAAAATACCCTTATCTTAAAAAGTGAACTTTTCATTACCAACATGGGATTTCAAGGTTACAAAAATGGAGTCATTACAGAACTAAACTAAAGAAAGCACGCCCACATATAATACATTCACAACTCCACTTTCCAATGTCCACACACACTTCTCCTCCATGGACAACCTCACATTATCACAACCATGTCTTCTTGAAGCCTTGAACACACCAACCTCCTATCATTGAAAATTTGAAATAAAGAAAGCACCCACATTGACACATACTTGAAGTCTTAAATCAAAAGAAAAATGGAATACATCCACAGAAATGGACTTATGTTTTGTATTTCATTTGAGTAAAAAAGTACATTAATTCATCAGTCACTCAATTAGTATGTGACAAAATAACACATACACTTTACTTCTGTAACCTACTACATTTACAATCATTGTACAATGTACACATTCACTTCCAACATTCCATAACTTCTCCATATAGTTGAATTGAACAAAAGAAAGCACACCCAATCACTCATACATTCACTCCTCTCAGTGGACAACCATATGTCTAGTTCAAGACACCAATTTTTGAAACAAATAAAACACATACATTGACACATAGTATACTTCAATCAAAAGAAAAATAGAACACCATAGAAATGAACTTATCGTTGTATTATATTTGAGTAAAAAGTATATACATGATTGATACATTCATTTATATCACTGAACTATGAATTAAAATTCATAATATGCTATGTCCATTCTATTCTAATATCATCTAGATCCGACTGAGAGTAAATCTTGCTTCCCAAATCCACCTGCAAGAAAATATAATAACTTAGTTCAGACATGTAATCTTGGATTCAGTCAGGAAATATACAAAACTGTAACATTGATTAGTATTTGTCTTACTTTTGTCAATTGTTAGATTGTAAATCCATTGTGAATGAGGGTTCTTATGTATCTGAGAACACAATACCCACATTCCAATCAAATTTTTGTTTAGGGAACTGCACTGTCACCAAAGACAACAAAAAAGGTTCAAATATCATGTCAAATAAGTTTATATTTTAAATTATAGTAAAGAGTCTAAAGAGAAGTAATTAGTAAACCTTACATTGACCTTCTTCCAGTTGACTTTTGCCAAGTTCAATACCTTCCTGGCATTCTCACTTAGCCTATTTATGCCATGCACTACACACGTATAATTGAAAAGTGTTAGCTTATGAATAATATGATAGTTATCACTTATCAGGTGAGTAGATATATTATAATGAAAGAAATAATAAAGACTGACTTGTATATAATTTTCATCAGGTGTTCTCGAATGTGCACTCCATAAGAATAAAAAAACATTGCATGGCCATCATGCACATCCAAAGCTAATAGCATCCAACGGGACCTATAAAAGTAATAATTCAATTGTAAGATCTCAAGTCTTAATTGATATAGATATTCATGTGTATGAATTATGAAATTGAAATGACATAATTTAGCAACATATGTTATAACTTACCCGCTATTGTAGGGAATCAATAAGCCTGCCCCTTGGCACAACACATGAGTGGGGATATGATATCACTACTACACAGGAGGGTTTTAAAGTCAGCATAAAGAAGTTTCTTATACAATTACCAACTTTATAAATATTTTAGAAGTCATTTTAAAATAAATGACTTTAAATATATACTTAAGAAGTTGTTTAAGTGTAAAGGACTTTAAAAAACTAGCGTGAGGAGGGAATTTTTTGTGGGAATAACTTGTAAAGACATTTTTATGAAAATGACTTCAAAAGTTGATAACTTTTGAAGTCGTTTTCATAAAAATGACTTTAAAAAATGCATAACTTTTAAAGTTGTTTTAAGGAAGCAACTTGAAAAGTATTACAATAAATTCAACAAAAATATTTTATTTAGTGGGAATGGACTTTTAAAGTCGTTTAGTTCTAAGTGACTTCAAAAGTTATATATTTTCAAAGTCATTTATAACTAAACGATTTCTACAGTCTTCGATGATTTATAAATAGCTATCAAAGTATGTTTTTTCCTTTCTCTTCTTCTTCTCACGGTTTTTGCATGGCGACTTTGCCTCTGGGCCTTATGTTGCTCTCTTTTTTCTTTCTTAGTTTCCATTTTTATATGTTGACTGTTTGTGTCATGGAAAAAATTGTAAGTAAGCCCAGCATCTTTTAAATCACACGAATGTTTCTTTTCTTGTTACTAATTACTCCATGTTTTTATTTTGTAGATCATGTGGGTTTTCGCACTACATATCATAGGGTTAAAGAATATATTTGGTCATCCTAGTGTCTTCAAAATCATATGATTTCAATGAAAATAACAACTACTTCTCTCTCAAGCTTCACTATTGAAGAAGGGAGAACTATAAGATTTGTGGTTCTCACTTAAAATTAAGGTTTGATGAAGAGTGGTGGTTATACCATCAACTTCTAGCCTATTTTGAAGAAAAAAAGTGGTGTCACCTTGTGAGGACCCTCTCTTTCCTGCGACGAAAAGAAACCCAAAATGGGTTTCTTCGGTGCGCAGCTCCCTTCCCTTGATAGATCACCTCCCTAGTGTCCATCTTCCTCTCCCTCTCCATTGTTGACAGAAACCCAGATTAGGTTTCCCTTCCAACTGCGTGACCTGAGTTTTTCCCCCCTTCTGACCACACACTCAAAAACTCCCCACTCCTGTGACCCTCTTCCACTAACACAGCCCACCAGCCGAAAATGCCACCCACTCCCTCATCCCTTCTTCCCCTCCCCAATCAGGGTTTTGCACGGTACAACCATCCTGTCATGCCTGTGTGTGCAGGCCAGTCGCGCTACCATTTCCCCTCTCCCTATTTTGCTCAGCACAGACATGGCTAGGCTGTTGGGTAACCAGTGTGCCTGGGCCTCTCTCTCTCTCTCTCTCTCTCTCTCTCTCTCTCTCTCTCTCTCTCTCTCTCTCTCTCTCTCTCTCTCTCTCTCTCTCTCTCTCTCTCTCTCTCTCTCTCTCTCTCTCTCTCTCTCTTCGCTCTTCCCATGCTCTATTGGGTCCAAGAGAGGACGCCTGATGATCATCAGCAATCACCTCCCCTCCCTTACATTTCCTTGTTTCAGGCGAGTTAGGGCTGAGCTCGTTTTGAGGGAACCGAGTTGACCAGGACCCCCTATTTTACCCTTAAACTTCAACCCTTAATTTTGGTTGATCTAGGAAGAATCTCAGAGATTCGAGAGTACCCTCATGATTCTTATAGCGTGAGGAACGATACCCATCTTCCCATTCTTCGATCAGGGAAGATCTAACAATTGATTTGACTAGACCCTTGATCAGACTTCAAATCGCTTGATCTGAGATGATCTGACACTATTTTCCAATCCAAATAGTACATTATGATCATCACAAAGTGTAGATTAAGATCCTTGCAAGATATTTTAGATTTGAAAAGTATATGGAGATGATTTAGCCTATCTTGATCAATAATTGAGATCAACTGAAGATCCAGGTATGAAATTGGATCCAATTTGATGATCTGAACCATTCAGAATCCTTATTTGGATTAATTGATTAAATTACTAAGTTGTTATGCAATTTGGGGCGATTAGGTGAGGATCGTTGATTAGAGAGATCTGATGATTGGGCATGGTTGAGGTAATCGGTGGACAATTTGACCAAGTAGATAGCTAGATATTTTTCAGATTGACTTGTTCAAGGTAAGATTACTCTCTTAATCATTTGATGGAGTGATTTGATTTCAATTAGATGTGATTGAGCATGATATCCATATACTAATGCCCAGTTAGTTGATTTAAATAATAAATTACCTAAGATTGATGTGATCTGAGCTTAGTCGCTCTGAAATATGAAATGAAATAATTAAGAAGAATGACTAAATGATTATGAGTGGGCTCAATTAAGTATGATTTGAATTAGTAACCAATTAAGGTTGGCCCCACCTTGAGATTCTATGGTTGGGAATCATTGAAATAACTTATACACGATGTATTGAAAGATGAAAATGTAATGATTGTGTAATTAAGAATCCAAGTTAGGTGAATTGAATTCTAAGTGTGACTGGATGTGATATGTATCCAGGTAATGGAATTCTAAGTGTGACTGGATGTGATATGTATCCAGGTAATGGAACTGTGGAGGATCGCACTAGAGTTGGGTTTGACTGATTTGAGAGGTACAGGCGAGTGATACTTTGTTTGAGGTAGGTGATTACATTTGGGATTCTACCATGATTTCTTAAATCATGATGTATTATTTGAAACTTTGAAGAATGAGTTTATGCTCTACCATGTTGCATGAGATCATTTTTCAGCATGCATTGCCGATATGCTTTCTACTTCTTTTGTGCATAATTTATGCACTATTTCTAGTATATTTTAGTTGCATCAATTGATTATTGAGGATGTTATGCACTGATTTTCAGTGCATGATATTGATATATTGAATTACTCTCTTGATTTGGTTTTATCGAGAATGATTATGCATTATCATGTTTTCATGAAAATTCCTTTATTATATATGGTTGATATTATGACATCTGGATATACATGATTTAGCCATATAGTTTAACATATGACTGATGGTACACTACTATGTCTTTGATCGGATCTTATTGAGATTGTTATCCATGGGAGTTACTTATGCTTTGTCAATTGGGACAATTGAGCTTGTGATGAGATGCATGCCCCCGTGATGAGTTCCCATCTAGGTGAAAGGGTGAAAGCGGGATTAGAATGCGTCTTTCCATGAGTACGTGAGTGGCCCAATGGGTGAAAGGGTGAAAGTGGGATTGGAACACATCTTTCCATGAGTGCCTAAGTGCCTGAGTGCCCTGTCGTGGGTGAAAGGGTGAAAGCGAAAAGTATTAATAGTTAGGCCCACATTGCCATGAGTGTAGTTGAGACACTCATAGGGCTTGACTGTGCATGATGTTCTATTGATTTTTGACATGCATTACATTATTCTATGGGCACAGATTTTCATTATTTTGATGGACTCATATCCAGGTATTTATCTCATGCCTTGCATGTCATGATGGTTTGACTTGATATCGATTTTTCTAGACTTATGATTTTCATGTGTTATTTAGTGTGGATGTTTGACTATTTGACATGCTTGGTACGTGTTTTATCTTATGAGATTTACCATGATCTTGATACTCTACACCATATGATTTCATTGCTTTTGTTATTGAATGTGAATTACCTACACAAGCATAGCTTACTGAGGCATTGCTTTGTTTACAATGCCTCAGATATAGAGAGTTATAACAGGTGAACACACTGATAGAGCAAGCAAAAGTGATGATGGTTCACAGTGAAGCATTGAAGACATTTAAGAGATGATAAGGTTAGTTTAGGACCTCACTTTAGTTATTGTTTATGGACTGTACTTCAATGTAAATTGCAATGTGACTTAAAAGTGAGAATATGAATTCATGTTGGCTGTGTTGGTTGTATGGAGGGACCCTGGGTATTTTGTTATGACTTGATTTCCTTATCCACTGTTGGAGAACACATTTTTATTGAAAATTGTGTTTGATTTTAGTGGATGGCTGTGGAGACTGAGTCTCCTATATGTCATGTCGTATATTATATTTATCAGGTTATTTTGTATTTCACTTGTCATGTACAATGGTCCAAAATATAGAGGAGACTCTGTCAGATTTTCAGTAGAAATGATATTTCATTTCACCGCTAAATCTATGGTTTTGTGGTTGTATGACTCCTGGGATTTTGAAATAAATGCTTTTATTTGAGTTGTGTTTTTTGGTTACTTTAAAAATCAAAGTTTTTTTTACAGGGATCTGGACTATTTTTATAAATTGTTATTTTATTATTGATAAAACCCGGGGTGTCACACACCTAAATACTAGGCCAGATTTTGATGTATAAGAGCATATTCACTAGTTGATCTTGTCTTGACTCTTCTAATAGTATGTAACATTTGATATATATGTAACATTAAATGTAATCCAAAAATAATTTGATTTCCTTGTTGATGTTAGTATGTAACATTAGATGTAATTAAAAAATAATTTGATTTTCCTGTTGATGTGTTTGTTTATATATATACATATGATTGGTTGTAAAATAAATTTCATTGTGCTTTATGTAAATTTGGAATGTATAAAAGGTAAATAAATATATATTTTTTGTGAATATTTAAAATTATTAACGTCGTTTGCAAGAAAATTACTATAAAAGTTTAAACATTTAAAGTCATTTTCATGAAAATGACTTCAAAAGTTGACAACTTTTAAAGTTGTTATCATGAAAGCGACTTCAAAAGTATCATGAGGAATATTTTATTTAGTTGGAATGGACTTTTAAAGTCATTTAGTAATAAGCAACTTCTAAAGTCATCGATGATTTATAAATAGCTATCAAAGTACATTTTTTTTCCCTTTATCTTCTTCTTCTCACAGCTTTCGCATGATGGCTTCATCTCTGGGCCTCATGTTGCTCTGTTTTTCCCTTGTTACTTTACTTTTTTATATTCTGATTGTTTGTGTCATAAAAAAAACTTTAAGTAAACCACAACTTCTTTTAAATCACACGAATGTTCTTTTCTTCTTACTAACTTTTTTGCGTTTTTATTATGTAGATCATGTGGGTTTTTGCACTACATATCATGGGGTTAAAGAATCTGTTTGATCATCCTAGTTTGGCCAAAATCATATGATTTCAGTGAAAATGACAACTACTTCTCTCTCAAGCCTCACTGTTGAGAAGGGGGAACTATACGATTTGTGGTTCTCACCCAAAATTAGGGTTTGATGAATAGTGGTGGTTATAACATCAACTATTGGCCTATTTTGATGAAAAAGAGTGGTGTCATCTAAACAGTAGGCCAGATTTTGATGAAAAATAGCATATTCATTCTTTGATCTTGGCTAACAAGATCTAATAATATGTAACATTTTGATATATATATATATATGTAAGATTGGATGTAATAAAAAAATAATTTGATTTCCTTGTTGAAGTGTTTGTTTATATATATATACGCACACACACTATGTATACATATGATTGTGTTGTAAAATTAGTTTCATTTTGTATTTATGTAAATTTGTAAGGTACAAAAGGTAAATAAATATATGTTTCATGTGAAAAATTAAAAATCATTAAAGTCATTTGTTCAAAATGACTTTAAAAGTCTTTTGTTCAAAATGACTTTAAAAGTCTATACTTTTAAAGTCATTTTTAGGGAAACGACCCTAAAAGTGCATACATTTAAAGTCGTTTCTATTAAAATGACTTTAAAACTTCATACATTTGAAGTCATTTTTCTGAAAACAACTTTAAAAGTTCATACATTTAAAGTCATTTCTCTAGAAACGACTTCAATTGTACTTTTGTTTTAAGAATTATTTTGTCGACTTCCGCCATGCCTTTTTGCTATGTGTTTATTATCTGTGCACAAAAACTAAACCAGATTTCTGTTTCTCTACTCTAAACCAAATCCTACCTGTGTGAATTGGAATTACATTCACAAATTCTGAATCAATATCAATTTTTGAGTTTTGGTTAGTATATCTATGTTTGTCTCATATGTACTATTATGCAAATTTGAAGAATTTTTACAAGGTTGTTGGTTAGAAATTGTTCTTTTGAAAGTTGATTTCATTCGTGAATGTGAGTGTCATAATTTGCTTCTTCTTTTTTTCATTGTTAATTGAAAATTTTCATGAAATGTAGTTATTTTGAATACTTGTAATTCATGTATATCTAGTGTTTGGTAAAATGCCTAACCTAATATTTTCATGTCTTATAAATCTCCACGCAAATTTGCTTCGATTTCTTGTGATAATGGACAAATATGCTTAGATGTCTACTACAAGGACATCGAAAGAATATGAGGAGGGTACATAAAATTTCATAGAGTTTGTACTTAAGGTAGGTGTTGATCGTAATTGCATTCATTGTAGGGGTGTTGAGAAAACACTTGTGCTTTAATGGAATCGATGAAAGCTACCACCCATGGACTTGGCATGGAGAAGAACTTCCGCATAGGCCCTCGACAAGGCACAGAATATGTGATCAAGACACTGTAGGAAGTGTTGGAGATAGTAGTACAATTGTACCAACATTTTGAGATGTAAATGATGACTTCCAAGATGATTCTGAGCAATTTCATGCTATATTAGAGGAAGCCGACTAGCCGTTGTACCTTGAGTGTATAGATTATACTAAGCTATATGCAGTGGTAGAACTTTACAACGTGAAATCAAGATTCAGTTTTTCAGATCAAGGTTTTACAAAAGTCATAAAAGTAGTAGGTAAGATGCTACCGAAGGATAACAAATTGGCGAGGTCCACATGGGAACAAAGAAAACCATGGTTGCACTAGGGTTGAAGTGTGAGAAGATACATGCATGTCCCAATGATTACATCTTGTATAGGAAGAAGCACAAAGATAAAACTACATACCCAACTTGTGGACAACCAAGATGACAGTTAAAGAAGAATTCAATTGAGACAGTTACAGGCGTTCCTGCAAAGGTTCTATGGTACTTCCCCCCTATTCCAAGTGTTCAAAAGAGTGTTTTGTATAATAGAAATAATGAATAAATTAGTGTGGCATGCCAATGAAAGAGTAGCTAATAGCTTTTCACGCCATCCAATAGATAGTCTAGCATGAAAACTTGTAGACTTCATGTGGCCTAATTTTGATGATGAACCTATAAACCTACATCTAGCATTATCTACAAATGGGATTAATCCTCATGATTCTATGAGTAGCAAATATAGTTGTTGGCCCATTATATTAGTTTGTTACAATCTTCCGCCATCTCTATGTATGAAGAGGAAGTTCATGATGCTAACTATATTAATATCGGGTCCAAAGTAGCCAGGGAATGACATTGACGTGTACTTGTCTCTCTTGATAGATGATCTTGAGACATTATGGGACATAGGCATTGAAGCATACGATGTATACAAGAAAGAGTCATTCACCCTAAAGGCCATATTATTGTGGACAATAAGCGACTTCCCTACATACGGTAATTTGTCTGGATGCACTGTGAAGGGATACAATGCTTGTCCTATCTGTAGTGATCAAACATGTGCTGTACAACTTAAACATGGTAGCAAAATGGCATTCCTTGGGCAAAGAAGATGGTTGCACAGGGACCATCCATATCATTCTAAGAAGGGAGAATTTAACGGGAGTGTAGAGATAAGGACACCTCTAAAGATGTTTATAAGACGTCAAGTATTGGAGCAGGTTGAAAATATCAATGTCTTGTGGTGAAAGAATACAAAGAAATCAAGTAAATAAGTGAAAGTAATTGTAGAAGTTGTTAGAAGAAGAAATCAATATTTTTTCATCTTCCATATTGGAAATCACTGCATATGTGCCATGTGCTTGATGTCATGCACATTGAGAAGAATGTGTGTGAAATCTTGATCAGTACCTTACTTAATATCCCAGGAAAAACAAAGGATGGACTTGCAGCTCAAATGGATCTTATGATCATGGGTTTGAAGAAGAGGTTGCACCTTCAGGATAGAGGCAGTTGGGCAAATTATACTCTCGATCAAGAGGAGCTAAGAATAACGTGTAAAACCTTGTTCGAGCTCAAAGTTTGAGATGGCTACTCTTCAAACTTTAGAAACATTATTTCCATGGAAGAGCTAAAATTGTTGGGGATGAAGTCCCAAGATTGCCATGCATTGATGCAACAACTACTGCAAGCAGCAATATGTTCTGTGTTACTAGACAAAGTTAGAGAGCTATTACAAAATTCTACTACTTCTTTAATGCTTTATGCAAGAAGGTGGTTGATGTTTCAAAATTATAAGAAATTCAAGGTCATCTAGTGACAACTTTATGTGAGCTTGAGACAATCTTCCCACCATCCTTCTTTAACATCACGGTACACTTAACAGTGCACCTCATTAATGAGGCCAGACTCTGTGACCCAGTTTACTTGCGATGGATGTATTTGTTTGAGAGATACATGAAAATTTTAAAAGGGTATGTACGTAATCACAACCGGCTAGAGGGGTGTATAACTGAATGTTATATTACAAAGGAAGCAGTGGAGTTTTGTACAGAGCACTTAATAAGAGTGGATGCCATTAGAATCCCAAGAAAGAAATAATCAGTTGCATTTCATGATCCAAAGGTTGACAAACCTCTATTGAGTGGTCGTGTATCGACTGTTGACTATAAAGAACGAGACTAGGCGCATCTTTATGTGTTGCAAAATGTTGATGAAGTCCAACCTTACATTGAGTAAGTTGATCATGCATGCATGCACTTATGTAAAATTTAATTGCTGATGGTTAATTACATTTTCCATGATTACTCTATTAATTTGTGTGTGTGTGTGTGTGTGTGTGTACTTAGTGAACACATGGATATACCCAAGGCAAAGAATCCAAGTTATGCAAAGAAACAAAAGTGGCTACAATTTGAGCATTGTCACACTTTCAATAATTAGATGCGTAAGAAGGTAAATTTAAATGAAAGAAACCTCACTTAAGTTAAAAAAAACCACATTTCATATATATATATGTATGTATGTGTGTATATATTAATCTTACTTAAGCTTACTTAATATACACGGATTCAAAATCAATGAGAAGTAACAAGCAATGGTATATCAAAAACCTTGGGCTAGATGGCAATGGGACCACGACCAAAAGTAATAAAATATGCCAGATATGCCATCAATGGTTATCACTTTTACACGAAAGACAATGATAACTCAAGAGTGCAATAGAATAGTGGAGTTAGCTTAGTTGCGAATGCTACATTCTTTTCAAGTTCCAAGGATAATAGGCCAATAGTGGCAGATGATATTTATTACAGGGTTATAAGACAGATTTTAGACTTGGATTATACTTTTAGAACTATGGTTGTATTTAAGTGCGATTGGGTGGAACACAACAACATCAAAACTAATGCCCTTGGATTGACATTGGTTGACCTCAATAGGATTGGCTATAAAAATGATCAATTTATTTTATCATCTCAAATAAAACAAGTATTTTACATATAAGATGAACGTGATAAGAGATTGTAATAACTTTCATTTTCATAATATAAATATTCTTTTGCATGGAATTGAAAAAAAAAAAAACCTAATTGCTCTAATGGCTATAGAATGAGCATGCAAAACTCTAGAACTAGAGTTTAAATCTCCAAAGACAATCTTTTTGGAGAAATTCCCCACCCAAAACCAAGGAATGTCCAGATGCAATGAATCTAGAGAATTCTAGGTAGGCAAGGATGAGGATACGTAACATATTAGAATTTGGAAGGGATAGGATAAGAAGGAAAGGTATATTTAGAGATATGGTAAGATAGGATAAGAAGGAAAGGTTTAAAGATGTGATAGGATAGAGGAGAGTCAACTAAAATTGGCTTAAGAGGGGGAGGAATGAATACGTGAAACACAGAGGAAGAGAGAGAGAGAGAGAGAGAGAGAGAGAGAGAGAGAGAGAGAGAGAGAGAGAGAGAGAGAGAGAGAGAGAGAGAGAGAGAGAGAGAGAGAGAGAGAGAGAGAGAGAGAGAGAGAGAGAGAAGGAGGCTGCAACAAGGATCAACCACACCCCGCATTTCTAGAAAAGAAGATTGTAGAAGATTTATTTACTTCAAAGAGGTAGGGAAGAGTGGGTTATTCTAGGTTAGATTGATTTTCAATTACACAATTTTCAAATGATCATGCTTGTTTAATCACAACATGCCCATTCTTGTTAATGTTTCATCTTACATCTCCCCCATCAATCTCTTGTTTGAAGTATGCATGCTCTTGCTCTCAAATTATTCTGGGTTTCATTGATCTCATGTTGCAACATGCGCATTCTTACTATTGATTTATATTGGATTCCATTTGTTGCTCTCCCAGCAAATAAGAATGCGCACTCTTTCATCCTCAAGATCTATCGAGTGTAGTTATTCCATGCTTTTATCTTAGGATCACATGATGAAATTAGTAGGTAGATCTAGCCATCTTGTTCTTTAGTCTTTGAAAATCAGTACATTTAAGTTAATTTTATCGGGTTTCCACGGTTGATAGTGATTAGATAATCCATGTGTTTCATACTTGATACACGTTAGATAATTACATGTGTTTTCATGTTAGCTAGATCCATGTGTCTCCATGCTGCCTAGATCCATTTGCTTTCATGCTTGTTAGATTTGTGTATCTCATGTGTTTATATGCTAGATGAAATATTTGAATTTATGTTGTTTATGTATATGAGATCGAGTTAATAGGTATTTTTATTGAAAATGTTGAAGATCCATATGCATGGATTACCACATTTGGATAAGGATATTCATGCGCGTGGTCTATTGTTTAGTCATTGGATTCATATGCATGATCTGCTTTGTTGGATTTTTTAACCCATGTGCATGGTCTATTCTATCTAGTTGATGGATCCATGTGTAGAATTTATCTTAATTAGGTTAATAATCCACGAGCATGGTTGTTCTCCAAATCAAGACACATATTATATGCGTATGGAACTTGTCATTTCCCTTTCTTATTAGACCATTGATCTAGGCGCACAAGATCAATAGGGTTTTAGCACCCGACTAACTAAGAGAGAGAAAGGGCTTGCTTTGCTAACCGTTCTTATAAACGAAATGCTTTCTAGTGTTAGCCAAAGACCCAACTCCTTCCTATGCTTCGGGGCATTAGGTTTGATTCCCTCTCACCCTCCACTCTTGATTGCTTGGCTATGCCTTTCCCAGGTGCCCCTTTTGCTCCCCTGGATCATTCTCATGGATGCCATATCCAAATTCTTTACATAGACAATTGATCATAAAACATTCTTAGTTGGAACATTCTCCACTTCAACTAGAGGGTCTTCCTTACCTCTTCTATTCTATGGAGAGGTTTATCCTTAGCTATCTACCTTAGGGGAGGATTTTTGTCTTTCAAACAAAGACACGCAAAGTGTAGTTTGGTCACAGTCAGTGGGAAGAATACAACATGAAGACAAGATGCATTGGTATTCACAAATAAAGATGATACTAAATGAGCTCCTCTGTTGTGCCATACTACTGCTATGAAACCTATTCAGATGGTGAGAGGTACGCTTTGCTTTCTTGTTGCCTGAAAGTGCTTGAGGGACCGTCGAGAAAGGGTTTAAGCCTGATGATTGGAAAGGCTATTATGTGATTGATGTGACCAAACCAAAGCCCCTCTTTTTTATCTAGGCAAGATTGAATGAGAACTTCCAACTCACATATCCTCGAAAAGGGAATTTCTATTGCCTTCAATATTTTGAATATTTTAGTCTTAGAAATTATTTAATTATCACTAATTTGGCTTAATTCAACTATTTTGAAACAAATGTAAAAATGGACAAAATATCTAGTCTTACACAAGGAGCAATTTCACATTCCAACTATATTAAAAGATAAATGATGTACATATTCTTATATTTTGAATATTTTAGAAATTACTTAATTATCACTAATTTGGCTTAATTCTACTATATTGAAGGTTCATGGTACAAATGTAGTAAGTATCTAATTTTGCATAAGCAAGAGCAATTTCACCTTCCAACTAAATTGAAAGATAACTTGTATACATATTCCTATATTTTGAATATTTTAGTCTTAGAGATCACTTAATTATCACATGTTTGGCTTAATTCTACAATATTGAACATCCAAGGTACAAATGTAAAAAATGCACAAAATAACTAATTTTACACAAAAGGGAAATTTCACATTCTAACTATATTAAAAGATAATTGTATATATATCCCTTTATTTTGAATATTTTAGTCTTAGAAATTATATAATTATTACTAATTAGGTTTAATTATACTATTTTGAAGGTCCAGGGTACAAATGTAAAAAATGCACAAAATATCTAATTTTGCATAAGAAAGTGCAATTTCACATTCCAACAATATTGAAAGATAAATTGCATACATATCCCTATATTTTGAATATTTTAGTCCAAGAAATCTTTAAAATATCACTAATTAGGTTAGGTTTAATTCTACTATTTTGAAGGTCCAGGGAACAAATGTAAAAAATGCAAAAATTATTTAATTTTACACAAAGAAGAGTAATTTAACATTCAACTATATTAAAAGATAAATTGTATACACGTCTCTTCATTTTGAATATTTTAGTCTTAAAAATCACTTAATTATCACAAATTAGGTTTAATTATATAGTTTTGAAGGTCCAGGGTACAAATGTAAAAAATGAACAGAAAATCAAATTTGACACAAGAAAGAGCAATTTCCATTCCAACTATATTAAAAAAAATTTGTGTAAATATCTGTGACGACTCGGGTTTTTATATGATGCAAATTTGATAAAATGGCGATATCTCTTGTTTTATAAATATGAAATGCATGAAAATCTTTTTCTTTTTGGAAAACAATCTTTTGTATAAAACCCCGAGTGTCAAAACACATTTTCCAATTATCTAGCCATGGCATAATTTTAAATCAACATTATTCCCAAGAAAGTGTTAGTCACAGCCTCAGCCATAGAGAGTAACTACAATAAAGTAACATTGAAAGATAAGGTAGGGGTTTACTTACTTGCACTTAGTCTGGGTGTCTTCTATCATAAGCGTTCCTTGCTCTTAAGTGTTTACTTTGTGTCTGAAAAATGTTGAGGATTGGGTGTGTATATACTATACTCAGTAGGAGTCCATCACTACTAGTTTTAGAATGCATGAGATATTTAATAATCATATGCTCTTTCAAAATGTATGCATGTCTGAACACTCAAGTTCAATATCGAGATTAAAAACCATCATCGAATTGGAATATTGACGACTTAAGGAAATCACACAATCCAAGTCGAAAGTATCATATATATATCATAACATAATGATATGCATAAGATGCTTCATTGAATCTAACTCATGGATATCTAGTATGGTATGGTCAACCAACCTCATATCATGCCATATGCAATGTAAATAAGTCCACGAAACCATAGGGCCCAACTATGCCCACGACCTCACCGCCGTGTGGTCCCCGGGTACCTAGGGACACAGGATCATATACCTCCACAGGGCATATGACACTTCGACCTAGTGCCGTGACACCAGTGGTAGCCCCTGTACCACATGCAGTTGAAGCAGGGACATGCCTTTTTTGGTCGTGGTACCCATCCACCTAATAGTGTTAGAGGTTGGGAGGCCACCCCAGACCTCTCGGCATAGCACCCACAAGTTTATTAGCCCAAATCATGTACGATCAAATAACCCAAAAACCTCTTTTTCAAAACCTGTCCTCTTTGGGTCCCTCACAACTGCCTACCCATCGTCTTTTGGGCACTCCAGCATCTTTTGGTAACCCTCAAGGACATGCAATCTTTCAAAAACTCAATGCTCACAAATCATGCAATATATGCATTTGTTTGCAAAACATATCTATGCATAATGTATATGCAATTATTTGTAAAACATATCTATGCCAAAACATATCTATGCATAAAGAATTTATCATATGTATGCTGAATTAAGTCATGCTAAACAAGTTGTATAACTTATACTCAAAACATGCATAAAACAATCATGGCTCTTAAAAAGTCTAGTAGCGATAGAGCACCTACCTGGCTAGTTTGCGCTAACCCCTTTGTCTTCGTACGCTCTTGAACATGGTTTGGGGAATCAAGGTTAGTTTGGCCTATCTTTTATAGGTTTTAGAGTGGTTGGTCTTGTTACTTAGGCATTAAGGGTTCATCCCCATGCCTATGGGTGTCCTAAGGTCCTAATTGGGCTTTGGTATCATCAGTTTTCCAAAGGTCTAGTGGCCACGCGCCACCATCCTATTCTAAGGGTTGTGCCCACCTTAGATTAGGCCTTAATTAGGGATTTTATAGTTTGGGTGTGTCCGCGTTGTCGACACGGACACAACGCCTTTCGCGGCGCCTCAATCGGAGCTCTAGATCTCAAGTTATAAGCTTTTTAGTATCACATGTACATAAGGGCCTTTAAGAGGTGGAAATCCCAGAATGCTAGTGCGCTGCACGTTAGCGGCATGCACCCTAAAGGGCATGTCCCTACGTCGACTACATGTGGTACAGGGGGCTACCACTGGTGTCACGGCACTGGGTCCATGTGTCATATGCCCCATGGAGGCTATGATGCTGTGTCCTCAGGTACCCAGGGACCACACGGCGGCAAGGTCGTGGGCATAGTTTGGACCCTATGGTTTGATGATTTATGTGCATTGCATATGGCATGATATGAGGTTGGTCGACCATACCATACTAGATATCCATGAGTTGGATTCAATGAAGCATCTTATGCATATCCTAATGTTATGATATATATGTATATAATACTTTCGACTTTGGACTATGTGAATCCTTTAAGTCGTTAGTATTTCAGTTTGACATTGGATTTTGATATCAATATTGAACTTGAGTATTCAGACATGCACATGTTTTGAAAGAGCATATGATTTTAAAACATCTCATGCATTATAAAACTAGTAGCGATAGGCTCCTACTAAGTATAGTATATACTCACCCAATCCTCAACATTTTTCAGACACAAAGTAAATACTTAAGGGCAAGGAACGCTTGTGCTAGGAGACACCTAGACTAAGTGCAAGTAAGTAAACCCCCACCTTGTCTTTCAATGTTACTTGATTGTAGTTACTCTCTAATAGCTGGGGCTATGATTAACACTTTCTTGGGAATAATATTGATTTAAAACTTTGCCATGGCTAGATAATTTGATAATGTGTTTTGACACTCGGGGTTTTTATGAAAGATTGTTTTCCAAAACAAAAAAGATTTTCATGCATTTCATACTTATAAAACAAGAGATCTCGCCTTTTTATCAAAATTGCATCATATAAAAACCCAGGTCGTGACAGTTGGTATCAGAGCATGGTTTAATGTTACTCACAGCCCAGTTATGAGGAGAATAACTTATAATCAAGTTTCATCCATGAAAGAGTAAGGGGTAATAGGATAACACAAACTAAGGTTTGGTGAATTACCTTGTGATTACAAATGCCTAAGAAGAAAGGAAGCAATGCTCCAAGACTTGAAGCCCCACCAGTGGACTCCACTGGGTCGGGCAACGGGATGGCTGAGTTATTCCAACAATTCTTACAGAATATGGGACAATACATGAATAGTCAAAGCCAAACTCCTACCCCCCGAGATCCTTCCCCTAATAAAGTAATAGATAGGACTGAGATCCAGTTAGAAAGGTTTCAGAAACTAGCTCCCTCATTCACAGGAGAAGATGAAGCATCTACAGCTGAAAAATGGTTAATTGACATTGAAAAGATATTTAAAGCCATGAACATAGCTGAAGAAAGAAAAGTACCCGTGGCCACATTTGTGTTTAGGGGAGAGGCTACCTTTTGGTGGGAAACAGCGGAAAGAACTTATTTTGATCAGCGAGAAACAATAGGATGGGAAGAGTTTAAAAAGGTCTTTAATGACAAATATTATCCTAAACACATAAGAAAACAGAAGGAAAAGGAATTTATGGACTTAGAACAAGGAAATATGACTGTCCAACAGTATGAAAGTAGATTCATCATCCTCCGAAGATTTGCACCACGTGCTTGTGCTGATGAGGAAGATGCGGTAGAAAGATTTGTAGATGGACTCAACCTAGGACTCAGGAATAGAGTTCTAGGTTTCCAACCTTCCACCGTAGCCAAGGCAGTAGAGATGGCCTCCCTATACGAAAAAGATTACCAAAGGAATCAGGCGATGAAGGAAACTAAGAACATCAACACCATGAGAAATAAAGGAAAGAGACCATTTCAGTCATCTGGACCCAGGCCACCTTTCAAGAAGCTGTTTGAAAACAAAGGAAGAAGACTAGACTAGAAAACATGCCCTAAGTGTAGCAGGAGTCATTTAGGCAAAACATGTCCCATTTTCAACATCACTTGCTATCTTTGTGGAGAACTAGGACATTTTGCTAGGGATTGTTCTAAAAAGAAAGTTGAAGAGCGTAAAGGAGATCAAGTTCCAAAAAGCCAAGGACGTGTCTTTGTCCTCACTTCCAGTCAAGCCCAGGCTTCGAATGCATTAGTTGAAGGTATTCTTTCTATCTATGATATACCTGCTAAAGTTCTATTCGATACAGGCTCCACTCATTCTTTCATAGCCTGGGAATTTGCATCATCCTTGGACATTATACCACAGGACCTAGACTTCACTCTAGAAGTCATGACTCCTGTAGGCCAGGCACTTCCCACCTACTCTTATCTCCAGGATGTCCTCATTTTGATTAAGGACCATTTGCTACATGCCAATCTTATCCACTTAGATATGAATGACTTTGACATCATCCTAGGAATGGATTGGCTAGCCTTTCATCAAGCCTTTGTTGATTGCGGTCAGAAACATGTCACTTTTACCCTACCTAATGGAGACACTTTCGCCCTCCAAGGAAGAAAGGATTATTTTGGAGCGTGTGTTATTTCTACCATGAAAGTAGTTAAGCACATTTCTCAAGGATGCCCCTTCTTCTTAGCCAAGATTGAATTTGTCGAGAGTCCCCAACCAAAGCTAGAGGATGTCGAGTTAAAAATGTAAAAAATGCACAAAATACATAAATTTTTATATGAAAGAGTAATTTCACATTCCAACTATATTAAAAGATAAAACATATACCTATCCTTATATTTTGAATATTTTAGTCTTAGATATCACTTAATTATCATTAATTAGGTTTAATTCTACTATTTTGATGGTCTAGTGTACAAATGTAAAAAATGCACAAAAATACCTAATTTTGCACACGAAAGAGCAATATCAAATTCCAACAATATTAAACAATAAATTGTACACATATTCCTATATTTTGAATATTTTAGTCATAGAAATCACATAATTAACACTAATTAGGCTTAATTTTACTATTTTTAAGGTACAAGATACAAATGTAAAAAATGCACAAAGTATCTGATTTTACACAAGAAAAAGTAATTTCTCATTCCAGCTATATTAAAAGATGAATTGCACATATATACCTATATTTTGATTATTTTTATCTTAGAAATCACTTATTTATCACAAATTAGGGTCAATTATTCTATTTTGAAGGTATATGATACAAAAGTAAAAAATGTACAAAGTATCTAATTTTACATAAGAAAGTGTAATTTCACATTCCAACTATATTAAAATATAAATTGTATAAATAACCTTATATTTTAAATATTTTAGTCTTAAAAATCACTTACTAGTCACAAATTAAGTTTAGTTCTACTGTTTTGAATATCTAGGGTACAAATGTAAAAAATACCCAAAATATCTAATTTAGAAAAAGAAGAGCAATTTCACATTCCAACTATATTAAAAGATGAATTGTATACATATCCCAATATATTTAATATTTTAGTCTTAGAAATCACTTCACTATCACTAATTAAGTTTAATTATACTATTGTGAAGGTCTAGGGTACAAATGTAAAAAATACACAAAATATCTAATTTTACATAAGAAAGAACAATTTCACATTCTAACTACATTAAAAGATATATTTTAATTATTTTTATTTTAAAAATTACTTAATTATCACTAATTAGGCTTAATTCTACTATTTTAAAATTTTAGGATACAAATATAAAAAATTCCCAAATATCTAATTTTGCACAAGAAAAGCCATTTCACATATCGACAAAATTATAAGATAAATTTTACACATATCCCTATATTTTTATTATTTTAGTCTTAGAAATAACTTAATTATCGCCAATTAAGCTTAAATATACTATTTGAAGGTCAAGGGTACAAATGTGAAAAATTCAATAAATGTCTAATTTTTCATAAGAAAGAGCAATTTCATATTCCAACTATATTTGTATATATAATCATATATTTTGAATATTTTAGTCTTAAAAATCCCTTAAGTCTCACTAATTAGGCTTAATTCTACTATTTATGAAGGTACATGATACAAATGTAAAAAATGCACAAAGTATCTTATTTTACACAAGAAAGAGCATTTTCATATTCCAACTATATTAAAAAAAATTGTATGCAAAACACTATATTTTGATATTTCTAGTCTCAGAAATCACTTAATTATCACTATTTAGGTTTAATTCTACTATTTTGATGGTGAGGGTTACAAATGTAAAAAATGCACAAAATATCTAATCTAACACAAGAAAGAGGAATTTCACTTTATAACTATATTGAAAGATAAATTGTACACCTATCCCTATATTTTGAATATTTTAGTCTTAGAAATTACTTAATTATCACTAATTATGTTTAATTATATTGTTTTGAAGGTCTAGGGTACAAATTGAAAAATACACAAAATATCTAATTTTTCATAAGAAAGAGTAATACTATATTTCAACTACATTAAAAGATAAATTGTATACATATGCCTATATTTTGAATATTTTAGTCATAGAAATCACTTAATTAGCACTAATTAAGCTTAATTATACTATTTTGAAGGTACAAGATAGCAATGTAAAAATTGCGTAATTTTACAAAAGAAAGAACAATTTCACTTTTTAACTATATTAAATATAAATTTCATACATATCTTAATGTTTTGATTATTTTTGTCTTAGTAATCACTTAATTATCACTAATTATGCTCTATTCTACTATTTTTAAGGTTTAGAGTACAAAAGTAAAAAATACACAAAATATTTAATTTTTCACAAGAAAGAGAAACTTCATATTCCAACTATATTAGAGGATAAATTGTATACATCTCCTTATATTTTGAATATTTTTATCTTTAAAATTACTTAATTATCATGAATTAGGCTTAATTATACCATTTTGATGGTCCAGGGTACAAATGTAAAAAATGGAGAAAATATCTAATTTTTCACAAGAAAGAGCAATTTAACATTCCAACTATATTAAAGGAAAAATTGTATGCATATCCCTATATTTTGAATATTTTAGTCTTAGAAATCTCATAATTATCACTAATTAGGCTTAATTCTACTATTTTGAAGGTACATGATACAAATGTAAAAAATGCACAAAATATCTTATTTTACACAAGAAAGAGCAATTTCATATTCCAACTATATTAAATATATATATATATATACATAACATAATATTTTGAATATTTTAGTCTTATAAATTCCTTAAGTATCACTAATTAGGTTTAATTCTACTATTTTGAAGGTCCAGGTTACAAATTGAAAAATAGACAAAATATCTAATTTTGCATAAGAAATTGCTATTTCTGATTCCAAATATATTATTAGATAAATTGTATACATATCCCCATATTTTTATTATTTTAGTCTTAGAAATCACTTAATTATTACTAATTAGGCTTAATTCGACTATTTTGAAGGTACATGATACAAATGAAAAAATGTACAAAGTATCTAATTTTATAAAAAAAGAGAAATTTCACATTTCATATATATTAAAATATAAATTGCATATATATCCCTATATTTTGATTATTTTTTACTTAGAAATTACTTAATTATCACTAATTAGCCTTAATTCTACTATTTTAAAGGTACATGATGCAAATGTAAAAAGTGCACAAAGTATTTAATTTTACACAAGAAAGAGCAATTTAACATTCCAACTATCTTAAAAGATAAATTATATAAATAATCCTATATTATGAATATTTTAGTCTTAAAAATCACTTAATTGTTACTAATTAGGTTTAGTTCTACTATTTTGAATATCCAAGGTACAAATGTAAAAAGTATACAAAATATCAAATATAGCAAAAGAAAGAGCAATTTCACCTTCCATCTATATTAAAAGATAAATTGTACACATATCCCAATATTTTAAAATTTTTAGTCTTAGAAATCACTTAATTATCACTAATTAGGTTTAATTATACTATTGTGAAGGTCTAGGATACACATGTAAAAAATGCACAAAATACTTAATTTTACACAAGAAAGAGCAATTTCACATTCCAACCATATTAAAAGATAAATTGTATATACATCCCTATATTTTAATTATTTTTTTGTCTTAGAAATCGTTAATTATTCTACTATTTTGAAAGTCCATGGTACAAATGGCAAAAATTCACAAAATATCTAATTTTGCACAAGAAAGAGTCATTTCACATTCCAACTATATTATAAGATAAATTATATAGATATCCATATATTTTGATTATTTTAGTCATACAAATTACTTAAATATCACTAATTAAGCTTAATTCTACTATTTTGAAAGTCCAGGTGCAGAAGTAAAAAATGCAATAAATATCTAATTTTTCTTAAGAAAGCACAATTTCACATTCCAACTATTTGAAAGGATAAATTGTATACATATCCCTATATTTTGAGTATTTTAGTCATACAAATCTCTTATTCATCAATAATTAGGCTAAAATCTACTATTTTTAAGGTACATGATGCAAATGTAAACATTGCACAAAGTATCTTATTTTACGTAAGAAAGAGTAATTTCACATTCCAAATATGAAAATTGCATAAATAACCTATATTTTTAATATTTTAGTCTTAGAAATACTATAAGTATCTCTAATTAGGTTTAATTATACTATTTTGAAGGTCTAGGTTACAAATCTAAAATATGCACAAAATATCTAATTTTACATAAGAAAGAGCAATATCACATTCCAACTATATTAAAAAAATAAATAGTATACATATCCCAATGCTTTGAATATTTTGGTATAGAGATCACTAATTTAGATTAATTAGGCTTAATTGTACAAAGTATCTAATTTTACACAAGAGAGAGAAATTTCTTATTCCAACTATATTAAAAGATAAATTGCATACATATCCCTATATTTTGATTATTTTTGTCTTAAAAATCACTTAATTACCACTAATTAGGCTTAATTCTACTATGTTGAAGGTCTAGGGTACAAACATAAAAAATGCACAAAATATCTAATTTTGCATAAGAAAGAGCCATTTCACATTCTAACTATATTAAAAAATAAATTGTATATATCACTATATTTTGATTATTTTAGTCATAAAAAGCACTTAAATATCTCTAATTAGTTTTAATTCTACTATATTGAAGGTCCAACATAGAAATGTAAAACATGCCCAAAATATCTAATTTTACACAAGAAAGAGCAATTTTAATTTTAACTATATTAAAAGATAAATTATATACATATCCCTAAATTTTGAATACTTTAGTTTTATAAATCACTTAATTATCACATATTAGGTTTAATTCTACTGTTTTGAATATTTAGGGTACAAATGTAAAAAATGAACAATACATCTAATTTCTTATAAAAAGAGTAATTTCACATTTCAACTATATTAAAAGATTAATTGTAAATATATCCCAATATTTTGATTATTTTAGTCTTTGCAATCACTTAAATATCAATAATTATGATTAATTCTACTATTTTGAATGTCCATCTCACAAATGTAAAAGATGCAAAAAATATCTAATTTTACACAAGAAAGAACAATTTCATATTCCAAATATATTATAAGATAAATTGTGTACATATCCCCATATTTTGATTATTTTATACTTCAAAATTACTTAATTATCTCAAATTTTTGAAGGTCAGGGTACAAATGTAAAAAAGAACTAAATATATAATTTTTCATAAGAAAGAGAAATTTCACATTCTAACTATATTAAACGATGAATTGTATACATATCCTTATATTTTGAATAATTTTGTAAAATAATTTCTTAATTATCTCTAATTTGGCTTATTTCTACTATTTTGAAGTCTAGCATACAAATGTAAAAAATACGCACAATATCTAATTTTATGCAAGCACAACCAATTAGATATTTCAACTATATTGAAAGATAAATTGTATACATATACCTATATTTTGATTATTTTAGTCTTAGAAATCACATCATTACCACTAATGAGGCTTAATTCTACTATTTTAAAGGTCTAGGGTGCAAATGTAAAAAATGCATAAAATATCTAATTTTGCACAAGAAAGAGACATTGCACATTCTAACTATATTAAAAGATAAATAGTATACATATCCTTATATTTTGATTATCGTAGTCTTAGAAATTACTTAATTATCACTAATTAGGCTTAATTCTACTATTTTCAAGGTCCAACATACAAATGTAAAAAAATTCTCAAAATATCAAATTTTACACAAAAAAGAGCCATTTCACATTCCAACTATATTAAAAGATAAATTATATACATATCCCTATATGTTGAATATTTTATTCCTAAAAATTCCCCATTATCACTAATTAGGCTTAAATATACTATTTTGAAGGTCCAGTATACAAATGTAGAAATGCTCAAAATATTTAATTTTATAATAGAAAGAGAAATTTCACATTCCAACTATATTAGAAGAAAAAATGTATACATAACCCTATATTTTGAATACTTTAGTCTTAAAAATCACTTTATTATCTCTAATTAGGTCTAATTATACTATTTTGAATGTCCAAGGTACAAATATAAAAAATGCACAAAATATCTAATTTTACAAAAGAAAGAGAAATTTCACATTCCAACTATATTGAAAGATATTTTGTATATATATCTCTATATTTTAGTCTTAAAAATAATAGTTCTATTATTTTGAACATCAAGGGTACAAATGTAAAAAATGCACAAAATATCAAATTTTACACAAGAAAGAGCAATTTCACATTCGAACTATATTAAAAAATAAATTATATGCACATCCCTATATTTAAATATTTTAGTCTATGAAATCACTTAATTATTACTAATTAGGTTTAATTCTACTATTTTGACAGTCCATGGTACAAATGTAAAAAATGCTCAAAATATCTAATATTGCATAAGAAAAAGGAATTTCACATTCCAGCCATATTAAAAGATAAATTGTATACATATCCCTATATTTGAATATTTTAATCATAGAAATCACTTAATTAACACTAATTATGCTAAATTCTATAATAATGAAGGCACAGGATACAATGTTAACATTGCACAAGAAAGAGAATTTCACATTCCAACAATATTAAAAGGTAAATTGCACACATATTGCTATATTTTGATTATTTTTATCTTAGAAATCATTGAATTATCACTAATTAGGATTAATTCTAATATTTTGAAGGTCCAGGGTACAAATGTAAAAAATGCACAAAATGTGTAATTTTGCACAAGAAAGAGCTATTTCACATTCCAACTATGTTATAACATAAATTGTATACATATCCCAATATTTTGATAATTTTAGCCTTGCAAATCACTTAATTATTACTAATTAGGCTTAGTTCTACTGTTTTGAAGGTCCAAGGTACAAAATATCTAATTTTTCACAAGAAAGAGCAATTTCACATTCCAACTATATGAAAGGATAAATTGTATATATATATCCCTATATTTTGAATATTTTTGTCTTAGAAATTTATTAATATCACTAATTAGGCTTAATTCTATTATTTTGAAGATCTAGCTTATAATTGCAAAAAATACACAAAATATCTAATTTTACACATGGAAGAGTAGTTTCACATTCCAAGAATATTAAAAGAAATCTTTTATACATAACCTTATATTTTTAATATTTTAGTCTTAAAAATCACTTAATTATTACTAATTAAGTTTAATTATATTGTTTTGAAGGCCTAGTGTACAAATATAAAAAATGCACAAAATATCTAATTTTACACAAGAAAGAGAAATTTCACATTCCAAATATATTGAAAGATAAATTGAATGCATAACCCTATATTTTAAATATTTTAGTCTTAGAAAGGGTACAAATGTAAAAAATGAAAAATTATTAAATTTTGCACAAGGAGCAATTTCACATTCCAACAACATTAAAAGATAAATTGTATACATATTCTTATATTTTTAATATTTTAGTCTTATAAATCACTTAAATATCACTAATTAGGGTTATGCATTCATCTTTTTCAACACCTCTTTCACTTCAGGTATTCTAATCTTACATTCATGTTTATAATATGTAATGTTATTTAGATCTATAGTATTTTCAATCCCTCTTTTCTCAAAGCCATTGTTATTTAACAATTTTTGAAAGTACGTTTCCCACCTTTGTTTGATCTTATCATCTTTGACTAATACCCTTTGATCATCACTTCTAGTGCACCTAATATGAACTAAGTCCTTACCCTTCTGTTCTATTACTTTTGCAAGTTTAAACACATCTTTCTCACCTTCTCTTATTCCTAGTCTATTATAGAACTCATCACATGCTAAGTTCAGCCTCACTTACGATTCTCTTAACAACCTTTTTAGCATTCTTATATTGTACATAGTTTTCATTATTTCTAGTCTTCTACTATGCTTTAAAACACATCCATTTTTCTTTAATAACTTTTTGCACTGTTTCACTTCACCACCATGTTTCCTTTAGTAATTGCCCTTTAACTTTAGATACTCCTAAGACATCTTTTGCCACTTTCTTAATGGACTCAGCAATATTAATCCACATGGTGTTTACTTCTGTTTGATACGAACTCCGTTTTCAGTGTTTTTTGTATCATTGGACTCCATTTTTTAATAGAATCTAATTATGAGAATAATTTCAACAAATTATCAATTCAAAATTTATAAAAATTCATCCTCATATTCAATCCAATCTTCCAAACATGACATTAAAATTGGGGTAGTTACATTATTTCCCAGTGCCGCAAACGGTGATTAGAGGTGGGCAACATGACCACCTACCGTCCTTCTCGGCATAGACATAGAGACAAACGGAGAATGTCAAAATGCCCTTCAACTTCAAATGCTCATAACTTTTTCATCCAAACTCTATTTTTAGAGTTCTTTGTGTCATTAAATTCCATTTTTCAAATATAATAAACTATGAGAATATTTTAAACAAATTCTAACTTCTAAAATTCAAAATTTATAAAACATTCATCCTCTTATTCAATCCAATCTTCTAAATAAGACTTTAAAATTTGGGAAGTTACATTATTTTTTGGAGTCATAAACTGTAATGACCCCAATTTTTAGCTGGTGTTAGAGGCAAAATAAGCTAACTTGAGATGACATGAGATAAGACCTTGAGTGAGATTATTTGAGCTGGATACAGATGACTTAAATCCGGCATGAGATAAAACGGATGTGACTAAAAGTATCACTTAAGTTAGCGTAACATGAGTTGAAAGAGATAGTTGAGATGACATGATATAAAAGTAAAATACAAGGTGTTGTTGAGTTGAATAAATGATTCTCTTTACTGAGGCTAGGGATGAGATGAGATTGCTTGAGATGGAGGTGATATGCTGTAATGAACCCAATTCTTGTAATATTAAAATCCCATGAAAAGTTCAGTTTTAAAGATAAGGGCATTTGGGTCATTTCACTAGTTTCCTTGACTAAACCGAGGAATTTGGTCCTAAAAGTGGTTCCATTAGATGCGTCTCGGAAAAAGGAATCCAAAGAGACCAAAATCACCCAAAACAGAGTTAAAATGAGCAAGATATGGCCCTTTGAAGTTCAGGGGCAAAATTGTAAATTTCACAAAAACGACTTAACCTGAAAAACACAGGTGCCCGTTTTGATATGGGCACCCCGTCATCTTCAAGCTCCTAGAGGCTTCTGGAACGGCGGTGTTTCAAGGAGAAACCACCGCCATTCTGGAGGCTTCTCCACCGCCATTCAAAGGCGGTTAGAACCCCTCCAGAACCCTCTTTAAAAGCCCTATAAATAGAGCTCTTGGGTGCCTCTAATGGCATCCCAAAACCTTGGAGAAAACCCATCGTGGAGCAGTGACCAAGAGGGAAAAACGTGGAGAGAAAATTAGCCACGAAGCAGGTACGCTCAAAAACTCCCCAAACCCATCTCACCCACAGTCCTAGGCTCGGTTTCCCTAGGTTTTTGCATAAAAATCCATGGGGAATAGGTCTCTAGGGAGTCACCAAGGACCCTGGGACGTCCCTAGGGCCACACTGGTTCCTCAGGGATGAACCAGGACATCCCAAGGATGCCCCGGTCCCCCAACAACAGAGACGGCCCGTTCCAGACGAGACACGTCGAACGCGTCTGAGAAGAAAACCAACAGGCGCGTCCACGGACGCGCCTGCTAAAGAGGAAGACGGCTGAGAAGTCGAGCGTCTGCAGAAGCGTCCGCTGAGGCGAACGCCGCAGACGCGCAGCGCACTAGCAGAGCGTCATTTTTTTGGTTGTTAAGGAAGCCAGGGCGCATGACGCTGACGCGCAGCGCCCTAGCATTCCGACTTTTTGTCTTTAAGTACTCTATGTACATACAACACTAAAACGCTTATAACATGAGATCTAGAGCTCCGATTGAGGCTCCGCAAAAGGTGTTGTGTCCGTATCAACGACGCGGACACATCCAAACTATAAAATCTCTGATCAAGGCCCAATCAAAGGTAGGCATGACCCTTAGAATAGGATGGTGGCGCGTGACCACTAGAACTTTGGAAAACTGAGGATACCAAGGCCCAATTAGGACCTTAAGACACCCATAGGCATAGGGATGGACCCCTAATGCCTAAGTAATAAGACCCAACTTCTCTAAACCCATAAAAGATAGGCTAAACTAACCTTGAGTCCCCAAACCATGTTCAAGAACGTACAAGGACAAGAGGGTTAACGCGACCTAGTCAGGTAGGTGCTCTATCACTATTAGATTCTTTTAAAAGAACTATTGTTATTTGAGAACATATTTTTTAGATATATGACTTGATTTGCATGAGATTTGCATGAATTAATTCAGCATGCATGTTAAATGCTTTGTACATAGCCATGTTTTGAAATGACTGCATATACGTTATGCACATATATGTGTTGCAAACAAGTGCATGCATTGCATGGTTCAAGTACTTGCAAAGATTGCATGTCCTTGAGGGTTGCCAAAAGACGCTGGAGTGCCGAGGGCCAGGCAGTTGTGAGGGACCCAAAAGAGGACAAGTTTTAACAAAAGGTTTTGACTTATCTTATGTGATTTGGGCAAGTAAGCCCGTGGGTGCTATGCCGAGGGGTCTGGGTTGGCCACCCGGCCTCTACCACTAATAGGTGGATGGGTTCCATGCCCAAAAAGAGGCAAGTCCCTACGTCGACTGCATGTGGTACAGGGGGCTACCACTGGTGTCACGGCACTGGGTCGGGTGTCATAGGCCCCGTGGAGGCTATGACCAAGTGTCCTCAGGTACCCGGGGACCACACGGCGAGGAGGTCGTGGGCATAGTGGACCCTATGGTTTGATGTGCATTTCATATAGCATGATATGAGGTTGGTCGACCATACTATACTAGAGGTCCTTGAGTTGGACTCCATGAAGCATCTATTGCATATCATGATGTCATCATATATATATATATATATATATATGATACTTTCAGTTTTGGATTATGTGATCTTTTAAGTTATAAGAATTTCAGTTGATTATGGATTCTTATACTGATGTTGAACTCGAGTATTCAAACATACGCATATTTTGAATTTCAGTTGATTATGGATTCTTATACTAATATTGAACTCGAGTATTCAAACATACGCATGTTTTGAATGAGCATATGATTTTGAAACATCTCATGCATTTATAAAACTAGTAGTGATAGGCCCTACTGAGTATATTATATACTCACCCAATCCTTAACATTTTTCAGACATCAGTAAGTACTCAAGGACAGGATACGTCCGTATATATCATGGTTCAGGACAGCTTCACTCACAAAAAGAGGACATCTATGTTAGTGCTATGAGCAAGTGAATCCAAAAGGAAACAAATACACATGTTTTGAATGGACATGTGTTTGTACTTAGTTACATTTGGGCTGTGCATTGTGACTGGAAAGACCTGGGGAAAAACATTTATGATTTCTAAAGCTTTTCAAAAAACTACCTTAGTTGTTGTGAAAGCAAATGACACTCGGGGTTTTCAAAAATGAGTTTAAAACTAAAGGTTTTCCGCTGCATTGCATGGTTTTTATAAAATGGTTTTCAAAAAGGGATGCATCCCGCCTTAGGAAATTAGACATTGCATTTAAAAATGCATGGGAAAACCTGGGTTGTCACATAAACGGGGATTGGAGGTGGTCTACCATCTTTCTCGGCACAGACGTGGAGATGGAGGGGGGGGGGTGTAGTTATCAAAATGGCCACTTACGTTTTGAATCTTTTAATTATCAAATGCCCTTGAACTTCAAATGTTCATAAAATTTTCATACAAACTCTGTTTTTAGTGTTCTTTATGTTGTTGGATTCCATTTTTTGAATAAAATATAATTAGGAGAATATTTTCAACAAATTTTCAATTCAAAATTTGTAAAACATTCATCCTTCTATTCAATCCAATCCTCCAAATAGGACATTAAAATTCAAGTAGTTACATTATTTCTCGGCGCTGCAAACGGTGACCGGAGGTGGGCAGCATGACCGCCTACCATCTTTCTTGGCACATACGTGGAGACGAAGTGAGGGTGTCATTATTAAAATGCCCCTACGTTTTGAATCTTTTAATTATCAAAATGCCCTTCAACTTCAAATGCTCATAACTTTTTCATGTAAACTCCTTTTTCAGTGTTCTTTATGTCATTACATTCTATTTTTTGAATATAATCCAATTATAAGAATATTTTCAACAAATTCTAACTTCTACAATTCAAAATTTATAAAACATTCATCCTCCTATTCAATCCAATCTTCCAAAATAGGACTTAAAAATTTGGGTAGTTACATTAATTTTCATCTTTGCAAACAGTGACAGGAGGTGGACGCTAACTGCCAACCATCTTTCTCGGCATAGACGTGGAGACGGAGGGAGGGTGTCGTTATCAAAACAGCCCCTCCATTTTGAATCCTTTTTTTAAACTTTTAATTGCCAAAATGTCCTTAAAATTCAAATGCTCATAAATTTTTCATACAAATTCTATTTTTAGTGTTCTTTCTGTAGTTGCATTCCATTTTTCAAATAGAATCTAATTATGAGAATATTTTCAACAAATTCTCATTTCAAAATTTATAAAACATTCATCATCTTATACAGTTCAATCTTCCAAATAGAACCTTAAAATTAGGGTAGTTACATTATTTTTTGGCGGCACAAATGGTGATTGGAGGTTGACATCATGATCACTTGCCATCTTTCTTGGTGTAGTCTTAAAGACAGAGGGAGGGTGTAGTTATCAAAATGGCCCCCTGCATTTTGAATCCTTTTTTGTTTAATCTTTTAATTATCAAAATTCCCTTCAACTTCAAATGCTCATAAAATTTTCATATGAACTCCATTTTCAGTGTTCTTTGTGTCAATGGATTCCATTTTTCGAATGTAATCTAGTTTTAAGAATATTTTCAACAAATTCTCAATTCAAAATTTTATAAAACATTCATCCTCCTATTCAAACCAATCTTCCAAATGGAACCTTAAAATTGGGGTAGTTAGTTTATTCCCCCACACTGCAAGCGGTGACTTAAGGTGGGTGTCACTATTGCCTATCATCTTTCTAGGCAAGGATGTAGAGACAGAGGGAGGATGTCGTTATCAAACCGACCCCCTATGTTTTGAATCTTTTTTTTTTTTTCTTTTAATTATCAAAATGCCTTCAACTTCAAATGCTCATAGCTTTTTCATCCAAACTCTGTTTTCAATGTTTTTTGTGTTGTTGGACTCCAATTTTCAAATAAAATATTTATAAAACATTCATCCTCTTATTCAATTCAATCTTCCAAATAGGGCATTAACATTTGAGTAGTTACATTATTTACTAGCATAGCAAACAGTAATCAAAGGTGGTTTGCGCGATGCTATTGTCTTTCCCGATGTAGATGCGGAGACGAAGGTAGGGTGTCATTATCAATAACCCCAACATTATGAATCTTTTTTAATCTTTTAATAATCAAAATGGCCTTCAATATCAAATGCTCAAACTTTTTCATCCCAACTCTGTTTTCAATGTTCTTTGTGTCATTAGATTCCATTTTTCGAGTAGAATCTAATAATGAGAATATTTTCAACAAATTCTAACTGCTAAAATTCAAAAATTATAAAATATTAATCCTCCTGTTCAATCTAATCTTCCAAATAGGAGTTTAAAATTCAAGTAGTTACATTATTTCCCAGCACTGCAAACGGTGATTGAAGGTGGGCAACACGACTGCCTGCTGTCTTTCTTAACACAGACGCGGAGTTGAAGGGAGGGTGTCTTTATCAAAACGCCCCCGTACAATTTGAATCCTTTTTAAAAATCTTTTAATAATCAAAATGTCCTTCAACTTCAATGCTCATAACTTTTTCATCCAAACTCCGTATTTAGTGTTCTTTATGTCGTTGGATTTCAATTTTTGAATATAATGTAATTATGATAATATTTACAACTAGTTATAACTAATGAATTCAAAATTTATAGAACATTCATCCTTATGTTCAATCCAATCTTTCAAATAATACATTAAAATTCGAGTAGTTACATTATTTCTTGATGATGAAAATTATGACCAGAGGTGGGCGACACAACAACCTATTGTCTTTTCGGCACAAATGTGAAGACGGAGGGAGGGTGTCATTATGAAAATGGACTCTTGCATTTGGAATCCTTTTTTTTAAAATATTTTAATTACCAAAATACCCTTCAACTTCAAATGCTCATAACTTTTTCATCTAAACTCCTTTTCAGTGTTCTTTGTTCTTTGCATTCCATTTTTCGAATATAATCCAATTATGAGAATATTTTCAACAAATTCTAACTATAAAATTCCAAATTTATAAAACATTCATCCCCTTTTCAATCCAATCTTCCAAATAGAAATTTAAAATTTGAGTAGTTACATTATTTCCCATCACCACAAACAGTAACCGGAGGTGGGTGGCACAACTACCTACCATCTTTCTCCGCACAGATGCAGAAACGGAGGGAGGGTGTCATTATCAAAATGCCCCCTATGTTTTGAATCCTTTTTTTGAATATTTTAATTACCAAAATGCCCTTCAACTTCAAATGCTCATAACTTTTTCATTCGAACTCCGTTTTCAGTGTCTGTTGCCAGTAATCGCATTCAAGTCCATAATTCATAAAGACAATTCTGCTAAGAACATCATATCTCAAAAAGCATACTAAATATGATAAATAAGTCAAGTAAATCATTAGGGTTTGGAATGTATTTGAAAACTTAGTAGTATCAGACTATCTACCTTAATCGTTGTCACTTAGCTTTCACTTAACTCGCGTCCCTCTTCAATGAGAGTCCTAGCATACCTTGGTGAAGTCTTGGATATTATTTGGAAATACGAATCCAAATATTATTTCCTATTTTATAGATCAACAGCTAGATCTATACTATAGGTTATAGATATTTGATTTGTGGGTTTCTAGCGTTTAATTTATGTAATTTAAGGTTGATCTAGGTATCTCGATCTCCTAATATATCAAATGGATCAATCTATGAGTTTTGATTATCTTTGATCTTGCAAATCTACGAGATTTCTATGGTTTTTGGGCTATAGTCATATAAAATAGTTCTCAGATCCTAACTTTTATAGTCTCATTAGATCCGCGTCGTCAATATGAATGCAATAGTTCTCTTGGATTGTTAGTCAAAGTTATATAGCCTCCTTAATTGCATTTCTAGTGTTGCGCCTCAATGGATGACCTAAATGTGTGTAGGACGCGTCTCGGTCGAACTGAGACCACATTCGCATGCGTGCGCACGCCCGAGCAATGCGCTATGACTCGCGTCCTAGACGGCGTCGCACGGATGCGCCTTCGGTGTGGACGCAATGCGTCTCAGCTCTTGAGGCGCTCGTGCATCCCAGTCGAGTCGGGAACCTGCCCGTACATGGCATGCACGTGACTGTTGCCCCAGGGGGCGTGTTCTGTGTCCCTGGGACGCTTCTGGTCAGAGGGGCAGGTTTAATCCCAGTTTTCTCCAGCAATTTTGGCCAAGAAAACATAGATTCGGCGGGATCTAGGTTGGGAGGAGATAAAAACCAAGGAGGAAGGCGAGGACTTACCTGGGCAGTCTGAAATGGGGCCCTTGGCGGTGGGTGCGGCTTCCTCTACCCCTGCTGGAAACCTTGGTCGTCTGGTTGAGGTTTCTGGAATGAACCCATCTTCCCCATTGCATTATCTGGCCAGGAAATGCCAGATCCGGCCGAATTCTGGGGGAAAATGAAAGGGAAGAAGAGAGGGGAGAAGAGGGATGAGAAATTATACCTGGGAAGCTCTTTTTGTTGCCCAATCAGAGGCCTCAAATAGAGCTACAAACCCTTGTTGCCGGATCTATTTTTGGGAGTGATTGGAGTGGAGGAAGCTTGATCTGGGAAGAGGGGATGGAGGGCTTTTATAGAGTGGAGAAGGAGGTGTTGCCCATTGGTGGTGCCACCATTTTTCCAACTCCACCTTGCATAGGTAGTGCTGTGTAAGTCAGTGGTTGGAGGTAGGGGACGACCAGGGGTGTCGTTATCAAAATGATCCCCTATGTTTTTGGTCTTTTTCTTTTTACAATCAAATTACACAAATGCCCCTCATCTTCAAATGTCCATAACTTGGTCATATGAACTCCGTTTTCAGTGTTCTTTGAAGCGTTGGATTCCATTCTGAGTGTAGAATATAATGATATTGATTTTTCTCACAAATTCCTTGTTTTCATATTTTAATTAAAATAAAACATCCAACAACCTATTAAGGTGATTTAAGCATATATTAATTCCCAAAATAAACAAACCAAACATCATGATTGATCGTGGTTGTAAAAGTGATATAATAATATTGAAAATTTTGAGTCATTATAGTGTTGGGACCTCCTACCGTCTTTCTTGGCACAGAAGTGGAGACGGAAGGAGGGTAGAGTTATCAAAATGGCCTCTGCATTTTGAATCCTTTTTCGATCTTTTAATTAGAAAAATGCCCTTAAACTTCAAATGCTCATAAATTTTTTATACGAACTCCATTTTCAGTGTTCTTTGTATTGTTGGGTTTCATTTTTTGAATAGAATCTAGTTATGAGATTATTTTGAACAAATTCTAATTTTAAAATTTACAAAATATTCATCCTCCTATTCAATCCAATCTTCCAAATAGAGCCTTAATATTATGGTAGTTACAATATTTCCTAGTATCGCAAAAGGTGATCAGAAGTGGGCGATGTGGTCACCTACCGTCTTTCTCGGTGCAGAAATAGAGACGGAGGGAGGGGGTTGTTATCAAAATGCCCCTACAATTTGAATCCTCTTTTTTAATCTCTTAATTATCAAAATTCCCTTCAACTTCAAATGCTCATAACTTTTTTCATCCGAACTCCATTTTCAATGTTCTTTGTGTCGTTGGATTCCATTTTTCAAATAGAATCTAATTATTAGAATATTTTCAACAAATTCTCAATTCAAAATTTATAAAACATTCATCCTCTTATTCAATCCAATCCTCCAAATAGGACCTTAAAATTTGAGTAGTTACATTATTTCTCGGTGCCACAAATGGTGATTGGAGGTGGGCGGTGCTATAGCTTACCGTCTTTCTCAATGCAGACACGGTGCAAATGTGGCACATCGCGGAGATGGAAGGAGGGTGTCATTACCAAAATGGCCTCATGCATTGGCAATCCTTTTTTTAAAATCTTTTAATTACCAAAATGCCTATTAACTTCAAATGCTCATAACTTTTTCATCCAAACTTCATTTTCAGTGTTCTGTGTCTTTGGATTCTATTTTTCGAATAGAATCTAATTATAAGAATATTTTCAACCAATTCTAACTATTTAATTCAAAATTTATAGAACATTCATCCTCTTCAATCCAATCTTCCAAATAGGACTTTAAAATTCTGGTAGTTACATTATTTCTCGGCACCGCAAACGGTGATCGGAGGTGGGCAGCATGACCGCTTACTGTCTTTGTCTACACAAATGTGGAGAGGGAGGGAGGGCACCATTATCAAAATCGCCCACTGCATTTTGAATCTTTTAAATACTAGATGCCCTTAAACTTCAAATGCTCATAAAAGTTTCATACAAACTCCATTTTCGTTGTTCCTTGTGTCTTTGGATTCTATTTTTTGAATAAAATCTAATTATGAGATTATTTTCAACAAATTCTCAACTCAAAATTTATAAAACATTCATCCTCCTATTCAATCCAATCTTCCAAATAGAACCTTAAAACTAAGGTAGTTACCTTATTTCCCAGTGCCACAAACGATGACCAGAGGCGAGAGCACGATCGCCTACCATCTTTCTTGACGTAGACATAGACACAGAGGGAGGGCATCGTTATCAAAATAGCCCCTTGTGATTTGAAACCTTTTTATTAGTCTTTTAATTATCATAATGTCCTTCAACTTCAAATGCTCATAACTTTTTCATTCGAACTCCATTTTTAGTGTTCCTTATGTCGTTGGATTCCATTTTTCAAATAGATTCTAATGATGAGAATATTTTGAACATATTCTCAATTCAAAATTTATAAAATACTCATCTTCCTGTTTGATCCAATGTTATAATAGGACATTAAAATTAGAGTAGTTATATTATTTCCTGGCAACGTAAATGGTCATCGGATTTGGGTGGCATGATCAAAACTCCCATCAATTTCAAATGCTCTTAAAATTTTCATACAAACTCCATTTTTGGTGTTCTTTATGTCGTTGGATTGCATTTTTGAAATAAAAACTAATTATGAGAATATTTTCAACAAATTCTCAATTCAAAATTTATAAAACATTCATCCTCCAATTCAATCCAATCTTCCAAATATGACCTTAAAATTGGGGTAGTTACATAATTTTTCGGAGCCGCAAATGGTGACCAAAGGTGGGCAGCGGGACAATCTATTGTCTTTCTCGGCATAGACATGGAGAGGGGGGGTTGGGCATTTTGAATCTTTTTTTATTTTATTTTAAATCTTTCAATTATCTACATACCCTTCAAATTCAAATGCTCATAACTTTTTCATCTGAACTCCGTTTTTAGTGTCTTTTGTGTCGTTGGATTCTATTTTTTGAATAGAATCTAATTGTGACTATTACAACAAATTCTAACTTCTAAAATTAAAAAATTGTAAAACATTCATCTTCCTATTCAATCCAATCTTCCAAATAGAACTTTCAAACTTGGGTAGTTACATTATTTCTCAATACTGCAGATGGTGACCAAAGGTGGGCAGCGCGACCTTCTGCCATCTTTCTCGGCATAAACACAAAGATGGCAGGAGGGTGTCATCATCAAATTGGCCCCATGTATTTTGAATCCTTTTCTAAATCTTTTAATTACCAAAACTCCCGTTAACTTCAAATTCTCTTAAAATTTTCATGCGAACTCTGTTCTCAGTGTTCTTTATGTCATTGGATTCCATTTTTCAAATAGAATCTAATTATGAGAATATTTTCAATAAATTCTCAATTCAAAATTTATAAAACATTCATCCTCCTATTCAATACAATCTTCCAAATAGGACCTTAAAATTGGGGTAGCTACATTATTTTTTGGCCCCTTAAATGGGGACTAGAAGTGGGCTGCAGGACCGCCTATCGTCTTTCTCGGCATAGATGCGGAGAGGGAGGGTTGGCCATTTGGAATTCTTTTCTTTTCTTTTTTCATCTTTTAATTATCAAAATGCCCTTCAACTTCAAATGCTGATAACTTTTTCATCCTAAGTCCATTTTTAGTGTTCTTTGTTTTATTGGATTCCATTTTTCAAATAGAACCTAATTGTGAGAATATTTCAACAAATTATAACTTCTAAAATTCAAAATTTATAAAACATTCATCTTTCTATTCAATTCAAACTTCCAAATAAGACTTTAAAATTTGGGTAGTTACATTATTTCCTAGCCCAATGAGTTCTGAATCCTTTTATTGAATCTTTTAATTATCAAAATGCCCTTCAACTTGAAAATTCTCATAACTTTTTCATTTGAACTCTGTTTTTGGTGTTCTATGTATCATTGGATTCCATTTTTCAAATGGAACTAATTATGAGAATATTTTAACAAATTCTAACTTCTAAAATTCAAAAGTTATGAAACATTGATCTTCCTGTTTAATCCAATCTTCCATATAGGCTTTAAAATTTGGGTAGTTACATTATTTCCCAGCCTTGCAAATGGTGAATGGAGGTGGGTGGCATGACTTCCTACCATCTTTCTTGGCATAGATGTGGAGATGGTGGGAGGGTGTCATCATCAAAATGGCCCATTGCATTTTGAATCTTTTAATTACAAAAAGTCCCACCAACTTTAAATGCTCTTAAAATTTTCATATGAACTCATTTTTTAGTTTTCTTTGTGTCGTTGGATTCCTTTTTCGAATAGAATCTAATTGTGAGAATATTTTCAATAAATTTTCAATTCAAAATTTATAAAACATTCAACCTCCTATTCAATCCAATCTTCCAAGTAGGAACTTAAAATTGGGGTAGGTACAATATTTTTTGGCACAACAAATGGTTATCGGAGGTGAATGGCATAACCACCTATTATCTTTCTTGGCATAGATGCAGAGGAGGGATGGTGTCGTTATCAAAATGGTTTTATGTGTTTTGAATCCTTTTTTTTAATCTTTTAATTGTCAAAATGCCCTTCAACTTCAAATGCTCATAACTTTTTCATCTGAATTCTGTTTTCAGTGTTCCTCATATTCCATTTTTCTTATGAGAATATTTTCAAAAAATTATTAATTCAAAATTTATCAAACATTCATCCTTCTTTTCAATCAAATCTTCCAAATAGGACCTTAAAATTGGGGTAGTTATAGTATTTTCTAGTGCCGCAAATGGTGATCGGAGCTGGGCGGCGCAACTGCCTACCATCTTTCTTAGTGTAGATGTGGAGATGGAGGGATAGTGTCGTTAATAAAATGTCCCCCCTACATTTTGAATCCTTTTATTGAATCTTTAATTATCAAAATTTCCTTCAACTTCAAATGCTTATAGCTTTTTCATTCGAACTCCGTTTTTAGTGTTATTGGATTCCATTTTCTGAATTGAATCTAATTATGAGAATATTTTGAATAAATTCTCAATTCAAATTTTTTTTAAAATAATCATCCTCCTATTCAATCCAATCTTCCAAATAGGACCTTAAAATTGTGGTAGCTACATTATTTTCCAGTGCCACAAATGGTGATCGGAGGTGGGGGGCACGACCACCTTCCATCTTTCTCAGCATAGATGCGAAGATGGGGGGATAGTGCCATTAACAAAACAGCCCCTGCATTTTGAATCCTTTAATTATCAAAATTCCCTTCAACTTCAAATGCTCATAACTTTTTCATCCAAACTCCGTTTTCAATGTTCTTTATATCATTGGATTCCACTTTTCGAATAGAATTTAATTGTGAGAATATTTCAACAAATTATAACTTCTAAAATCCAAATTTATAAAACATTCATCTTCCTATTCAATCCAATCTTCCAATAGGACATTAGAATTTGTGTAGTTGCATTATTTCCCGGTGCCACAAACAGTGACTGGAGGGAGGATGTCATTATCAAAATGGTCCAGTGTGTTTTGAATCCTTATATTGAATCTTTTAATTATCAAAATGCCCTTCAACTTCAAATACTCATAACTTTTTCATTCGACCTCCATATTCAGTGTTCTTTATGTTGTTGGATTCCATTTTTAGAATAGAATCCAATTATGAGAATATTTTAACAAATTCTAACTTCTAAAATTCAAAATTTATAAAACATTCATCTTCTTGTTCAATCCAATCTTCCAAATAAGACTTTAAAATTTGGGTAGTTACATTATTTCCTGGTGCTACAAATGGTGACAAAAGGTGGGTGGTGCGACCACCTACCATCTTTCTAATGGCAGCCCAAAAGCTTGGGAAAAACCCATTGTGGAGAAGCAAATAAGACGAGAAAACATGGGAAAAACCTGGCCACAAACTAGGTATGCCCAAAACCCCTCCAAACCCGTCTCCCCCTTAGTCCTAGGCTAAGTTTCCCCAAGTTTTTGCATGAAAAATCATGCAAAAAGGGGCTCTAGGGAGCCACAAAGGACCCATGGACGGTCCTTGGGGCGCACTGGTTCGACAGGGTCAAACCAGGGCGTCCTTAGGATGCCCAGGTACTTGTCAAACCGAAACGTGTCTTGTGCGTTGAGAAAACCCGACGGGCGTGTCTGTGGACGCACCCGCAAATGAGAATGATGGGCAGAAGCCCGGTGCGTTTGCAGACGTGCCCACTGGGGCACATGCCGCTGAACGCGTCCCGGGCTTCCACCTAGTTTGACCCTCTATGTACATATGATATTAATTTGCCATAACTTGAGTTCTAAGGCTCCGATTGAGGCGCCGCGAAAGGCGTTGTGCCCGTTTCGACGACACGGACACACCCAAACTATAAAATACCTTATCAAGGCCCAATCTAAGGTAGGCATGATCCTTAGACTATGATAGTGGCACGGGGCCACTAAACCTTTGTAAACCTGATGATACCAAGGCCCAGTTAGGACCATAGGACACCCATAGGCATGAGAATGAACCCTTAATGCTTAAGTAGTGAGATCAACCACTCTAAAACCTATAGAAATAGGCCAAACTAACCTTGTTTCCCAAAACTATGAGCAGGAGCGTATGAGGACAAGGGGGCTAGTGTGACCAAACCAGGTAGGTGCTCTATCGCTACTAGACTTTTAAAAAGAGCCCATGATTGTTTTGAATGCATGTTTTAAGTATAAGTTATATGACTTGTTTAGCATGACTTAATTTTATAAATGAATTCAGCATGCTTATGACAAATACATTATGCATAGATATGTTTTGCAAACAATTGCATATAATTGCATGATTTGTGGTTATTGAGTTTTGAAAAATTACATGTCCTTGAGGGTTACCAAAAGACGCTGGGTAGGCAGTTGTGAGGGCTAGGCAGTTGTGAGGGACCCAAAGAGGACATGTTTTGAAAAAGAGATTTTTGCTTGTTTGATCGTATATGATTTGGGCTAGTAAGCTCGTGGGCATTATGCCGAGAGGTTTGGGGTGGCCTCCCAGCCTCTACTATTATTAGGTGGAATGGGTACCACGCCCAAAAAGGGCATGTCCCTGCTTCGACTGCATGTGGTACAGGGGGCTACCACTGGTGTCATGACACTGGGTCGAAGTGTCATATGCCCCATGGAGGCTATGACCCTGTGTCCCTAGGTACTTGGGGACCACACGGTGGTGAGGTCGTGGGCATAGTGGGCCCTATGTTTTGAGGATTTACTTGCATTGCATATGGCATGACATGAGGTTGGTCGACCATACCATATATCCATGAGTTGGATTTAGTGGAGCATGTTATGCATATCATTATGTTTATGATATATGTGATACTTTCAACTTGGATTATGTGATTCTTTAAGTCATCAGTATTCCAATTCGACAATGGTTTTTAATCTCGATATTGAACATGAGTGTTCAAACATGCACATGTTTTGAAAGAGCATATGATTTTAAACATAGCATGCATTGTAAAACTAGTAGTGATGGACTCCTACTGAGTATAGTATATACTCACCCAATCCTCAACATTTTTCAGACACAAAGTAAACACTTAAGGACAGAGTACGCCTGTGACATAAGACACCCAGATTAAGTACAAGTAAGTAAACCCCTACCTTATCTTTCAATGTTACTTGATTGTAATTACTCTCTGTAGCTGAGGCTGTGACTAACACTTTCTTGGGAATAGAGTCAATTTAAAACTATGCCATGGCTAGATAATTTGAAAATGTGTTTTGACACTCGGGGTTTTATACGAAAGATTGTTTTCCAAAACAAAAAGATTTTCATGCATTCCATATTTATAAAACAAGAGATCTCGCCTTTTTTATCAAATTTGCATCATATAAAACTCGAGTCGTCACAATCGCCCACTGTCTTTCTTGGCATAGACGTGGAGGAGGGAATGTGTCATTATAAAAATGGCCTCCTGTGTTTTGAACCCATTTTTAAAATATTTTAATTATCAAAATCCCTTCAACTTCAAATGCTTATAAGTTTTTCATCTGAACTCTGTTTTCATTGTTATATGTGTCGTTTGATTCCATTTTAGAATAGAATATAATTATGGGAATATTTTCAACAAATTCTAACTTCTAAAATTTAAAATTTATAAAACATTCATCGTCCTGTTCAATCCAATGTTTCAAATGGGACTGTAAACTTCAGGTAGTTACATTATTTCCCAGAACCACAAATGGTGATCAGAGGTAGGCGTTGCTACAACCTATCATCTTTCTTAGTGTAGATGGGAGATGGAGGGAGGGTGTCATTATTAAAACGACCCCTACATTTTGAATACTTTTTAAAATCTTTTAATTACCAAAATGCCCTTCAACAACAAATGCTCATAAATGTTTCATATGAACTCCATTTTTAGTGTTCTTTGAGCCATTGGATTCCATTTTTCTAATAGAATCTAA
Organism: Warburgia ugandensis; assembly: GCA_035236585.1. Classification (NCBI taxonomy): domain Eukaryota; kingdom Viridiplantae; phylum Streptophyta; class Magnoliopsida; order Canellales; family Canellaceae; genus Warburgia; species Warburgia ugandensis. The sequence goes on along the minus strand of CP141127.1, from coordinate 51,923,100 downwards.
TTATGGGAATATTTTCAACAAATTCTCAATTCAAAATTCATAAAACATTCATTCTCCTATTCAATTGAATCTTCCTAATAGGACCTTAAAATTGGGGTAGTTACACAACTTCGTTGCGCCACAAACACTGAATGGAGGTGGGCGTCATAACTACCTACTATCTTTCCCAGAGCAAAAGCAGTCCAGATGTGGCTCAGATGCGGAGAAGGAGGTAGGTTGTTGTTATCAAAATGGCCCTTGCATTTTGAACCCTTTTTATAATATTTTAATTACCTAAATTCCCTTAATCTTTAAAAGCCCATAAGTTTTACATACAAACACTGTTTTCAGTTTTATTTGCTTTGTTGGATCCCATTTTTCAATTTAAATCCAATTATGAGAATATTTTCAATAGTTTCAAAATATAAAATTTGTAAAACATTCATCTGCCTAGTAAATCCAATCTTCCAAATAGGTGTCTACACTACAAATGGTGACCAGAGGTGGACGACTGCCTATCGTCTTTCTCTACAGATATGGAGACAAAGGGAGGGTGTCATCATCATCAAAATGGAGACAAAGGGAGGGTGTCATTCATCTGCCTAGTGAATCCATTTTTATTTTAATTATCAAAATGCCCTTTAAATTCAAATCTAATAAATTTTTCATTCAAACTTTGTTTTTAGTGTTCTTTGTGTCATTGGATTCCATTTTTTGAATAGAATATAATTAAGAGAATATTTCAACAAATTCTAACTTCTAAAATTCAAAATTTTAAAAACATTCTTCTTCCTATTCAATTCAAATCTTCCAAATAGAACTTTAAAATTCGAGTATTTACATTATTTCCCAACGCTGCAAGTGGTGACCGGAGGTGGGCAACGAAATCACCTACTGTCTTTCTTGTGGCAGTTGCAGACATGGAGGGAGGGTGTCGTCACCAAAAAAATCCCCAATATTTTGAATCTTATTTTTTTAATCCTTTAATTACCATAATAACTTTAAACTTCAAATGCTCATAAAATTTTCATACCAACTCCGTTTTTAGTGTTTTGTGTCTTGGATTCTATTAAAATCTATTTTTCAAATAGAATCTAATTATGAGAATATTTTCAAAAAATTCCAATTTTTAAATTTCAAAATTTATAAAACATTCATCTTCCTATTCAATCCAATCTTCCAAATAGGACTTTAAAATACAGGTAGTTACATTATTTCTAGGTGCTGCAAACAGTGACCCGACGTGGGCAGCACTACCGCCTACCGTCTTTCTATGCACAGAAATGGAGATGGAGGGAGGGTGTCCTTATTAAAATTGCCCCATACATTTTGAATCCTTTTTTTTTTTATTTTATTAACTAAAATACCCTTCAAATTCAAATGCTCATAACTTTTTCTTATGAACTCCGTTTTCATTATTCTTTGTGTCGGTGGATTCCATTGTTCCAATAGAATCTAAGTATGAGAATATTTTCAACAAATTCTAACCTCTAAAATTCAAATTTTATAAAGCATTGATCTTCCTGTTCAATCCAATCTTCTAAATGGGACTTTAAAATTTGAGAAGTTACATAATTTCCCGGCACCCAAACAGTGACCAGAGGTGGGCAACATGAGTGCCTACCATCTTTCTCGGCATAGATGCCGAGACGGAGGGAGGGTGTAGTTATCAAAATTCCCCCATGCGTTTCGAATCCATTTTTATTTTAATTTCTAAAATGCCCTTCATATTCAAATGTTCATAGCTTTTTCATCCGAACTCCATTTTCAGTGTTCCTTGTGACATTGGACTCCATTTTTTGAATAGAATCTAATTATGTGAATATTATCAACAAATTCTATCTTCTAAAATTAAAAATTATAAGACATTCATCTCCCTATTCAATCCAATCTTCCAAATAGGACTTTATAATTTAGGTAGTTACACTATTTCTCAACGTAACAAACTGTGATTGGAGGTGGGTAGCGTGATAGCCTACCTTCTTTCTTAAGGGAGACATGAGATGGAGGGAGGGTGTTATCAGCAAAATGCTTCGTACATTTTGACTCCCTTTTTTTTTTTTTTTTTTTGAATCTCATGATTACAAAAATGACCTACAACATCAAATGCTCATAAATTTTTTATACGAACTCTGTTTTCAGTGTCCTTTGAGCCATTGGATTCCATTAACAAATTCTTAATTCAATCTTTATAAAACATTCATCCACCTATTTCATCCAATCGTCCAGAAAGGACCTTAAAATTCGGGTAGTTACATTGCTCCCCAATGCTACAAACAGTCACAAGAGGTGGGCATTGCGACCGCCTATCGTCTTTCCCTGCGCAATGGGGTGCAGATGTGGTACAGATGCAGAGATAAAGGGAGGGTGTTGTTATGAAAATGGCCCCATGCATTCTGAATCTTTTTTTTTTTTTTTTTTTTATCTTTTAATTGCTTAAATGCCCTTCATCTTTAAAGGTGCCCTTCATATTCAAATGGTCCCATGCATTTCAAATCCTTATTTTAATTTCTAAAATTCCATTCATATTCAAATGTTCATAACTTTTTCATTCGAACTCCATTTTTAGTGTTCTTTGTGACATTGGACTCCATTTTTTGAATAGAATCCAATTATGTGAATATTATAAACAAATTCTATCTTCTAAAATTAAAATTTATAAGACATTCATCTTCTAGTTCAATCCAATATTCCAAATGGGACTTTATAATTTAGGTAGTTACATCATTTCTCAACGTAACAAATTGTGACTGGAGGTGGGTAGTGTGATAGCCTACCTTCTTTCTTGGGGGAGACGTGAGATGGAGGGAGGGTGTCATCATCAAAATACTTCCTACATTTTGAATCCCTTTTTTTTTTTTTTGAATCTTTTGATTACAAAAATGATCTTCAACATCAAATGCTCATAAATTTTTTATATGAAGTCTATTTTCAGTGTTGTTTGAGTCGTTGGATTCCATTAAGAAATTCTTAATTCAATCTTTATAAAACATTCATCCTCCTATTTAATCCAATCTTCCAAACAGGAGCATAAAATTGGGGGAGTTACATTGCTTCCCAATGTTGCAAATAGTGACAAGAGGTGGGCATCGAAACCGCCTATTGTATTTCCCTACGCAATGGGGTGCAGATGTGGTGCAGATGCAGACACAAAGCGAGGGTGTTGCTATGAAAATGGCCCCATGCATTTTGAATCCTTTTTTTATCTTTTAATAACTTAAATGCCCTTCATCTTTAAAAGTGCCCTTCATATTCAAATGGCCCCATGCATTTTGAATACTTATTTTAATTTCTAAAATGCCATTCATATTCAAATGTTCATCACTTTTTCATCCGAACTCCATTTTTAGTGTTCTCTGTGACATTGGACTCCATTTTTTGAATAGAATCCAATTATGTGAATATTATCAACAAATTCTATCTTTTAAAATTAAAATTTATAAGACATTCATCTTCTAATTCAATCCAATATTCCAAATAGGACTTTATAATTTAGGTAGTTACATCATTTCTCAACGTAACAAATTGTGACTGGAGGTGGGTAGCGTGACAGCCTACCTTCTTTCTTGGGGGAGATGTGAGATGGAGGGAGGGTGTCATCATCAAAATACTTCCTACATTTTGAATCCTTTTTTTTTTTTTTTTTAAATCTTTTGATTACAAAAATGACCTTCAACATCAAATGCTCATAAATTTTTTATAAGAAGTTTGTCTTCAGTGTTCTTTGAGCCGTTGGATTCCATTAAGAAATTCTCAATTCAATCTTTATAAAACATTCATCCTCCTATTTAATCCAATCTTGCACATAGGAGCATAAAATTGGGGTAGTTACATTGCTTCCCAACGCTGCAAACAGTGACAAGAGGTGGGCATCGCGACCGCCTATTGTATTTCCTTGCGCAATGGGGTGCAGATGTGGTGCAGATGCAGAGACAAAGCAAGGGTGTTGCTATGAAAATGGCCCCATGCATTTTGAATCCTTTTTTTTTTTATCTTTTAATTACTTAAATGCCCTTCATCTTTAAAAGTGCCCTTCATATTCAAATGGCCCCCATGCATTTTGAATCCTTATTTTAATTTCTAAAATGCCATTCATATTCAAATGTTCATCACTTTTTCATCCGAACTCCATTTTTAATGTTCTTTGTGACATTGGACTCCATTTTTTGAATAGAATCCAATTATGTGAATATTATCAACAAATTCTATCTTCTAAACTTAGAATTTATAAGACATTCACCTTCTAGTCCAATCCAATATTCCAAATAGGACTTTATAATTTAGGTAGTTACATCATTTCTCAACGTAACAAACTGTGACTGGAGGTGGGTAGCGTGATAGGCTACCTTCTTTCTTGGGGGAGACGTGAGATGGAGGGAGGGTGTCATCATCAAAATGCTTCCTACATTTTGAATCCCTTTTGTTTTTTTGGTTTGTTTTTTGTATCTTTTGATTACAAAAATGACCTTCAACATCAAATGCTCATAAATTTTTTATATGAAGTCTGTTTTCAGTGTTGTTTGAGCGTTGGATTCCATTAAGAAATTCTTAATTCAATCTTTATAAAACATTCATCCTCTTATTTAATCCAATCTACCAAATAGGAGCATAAAATTGGGGTAGTTACATTGCTTCCCAACGCTGCAAACAGTGACAAGAGGTGGGCATCGCGACCGCCTATCGTATTTCCCTGTGCAATGGGGTGCAGATGTGGTGCAGATGCAGAGACAAAGCGAGGGTGTTGCTATGAAAATGGCCCCATGCATTTTGAATCCTTTTTTTTTTTTATCTTTTAATTACTTAAATTCCCTTCATATTTAAAAGTGCCCTTCATATTCAAATGGCCCCAAGTGTTTTGAATCCTTATTTTAATTTCTGAAATGCCCTCCATATTCAAATGTTCATAACTTTTTCATCCAAACTCCATTTTCAGTGTTCTTTGTGACATTGGACTCCATTTTTTGAACATAATGTAATTATGTTAATATTATAAAAAAATTCTATCTTTTAAAATTAAAATTTATAAGACATTCATCTTTCTGTTGAATCTAATATGCAAAATAGGAGTTTATAATTCAGGTAGTTACATTATTTCCCAACATAACAAACTGTGACTGAAGGTGGGTAGCACGATAGCCTACCTTCTTTCTTGGGGGAAATGTGAGATGGACGGAGAGTTTCATCATCAAAATGCTCCCTACCTTTTGGCTCCTGTTTTTTTTTTTTTTGAATCTTTTGATTACCAAAATAACCTTCAACATCAAAGTTTCATAGATTTTTTATACAAACTTTGTTTTTAGTGTTCTTTGAGCCGTTGGATTCCATTAACAATTTCTTAATTCAATCTTTATAAAACATTCATCCTCCTATTTAATCCAATCTTCTAAATAAGACCTTAATTTTGGGGTAGTTACATTGCTTCCCAATGCCACAAACAGTGACAAGTGGTGGGCATCGCGACCGCCTATCGTCTTTCCCTGCGCAATGGGGTGCAGATGTGGTGCAGATGCGAAGACAAAGGGAGGGTGTTGTTATCAAAATGGCTCCATGCATTTTGAGTCCTTTTTTTTTAATCTTTTAATTACCTAAATGCCCTTCATCTTTAAAAGTTCCCTTCATATTCAAATGCCCCCAAGCGTTTTGAAACCATTTTTATTTTTATTTCTAAAATGCCCTTCATATTCAAATGTTCATAACTCTTTCATCCGAACTCCATTTTCAGTGTTCCTTGTGACATTAGACTCCATTTTTTGAATAGAATCCAATTATGTGAATATTATCAACAAATTATATCTTCTAAAATTAAAATTTATAAGACATTCATCTTCCTGTTCAATCCAATGTTCCAAATAGGGCTTTATAATTTAGGTAGTTACATTATTTCTCAACGTAACAAACTGTGACTGGAGGTGGGTAGCGTGATAGCCTACCTTCTTTCTTTGGGGAGACGTGAGATGGAGGGAGGGTGTCATCATCAGAATGCTTCCTACATTTTGACTCCCCTTTTTTTTTTGAATCTTTTGATTACCAAAATAACCTTCAACATCAAATGCTCATAAATTTTTTATACGAACTCTGTTTTAAGTGTTCTTTGAGCTGTTAGATTCCATTAACATATTCTTAATTCAATCTTTATAAAACATTCATGCTCGTACTAAATCCAATATTCCAAATAGGACCTCAAAATTGGGGTAGTTACAATGCTTCGCAACGCTACAAACAGTGACAAGAGGTGGGCATCGTGACTGCCTATCGTCTTTCCCTCAGCAATGGGGTGTAGATGCAGAGACAAAGGGAGGGTGTTGTTATGAAAATGGTCCCATGCATTTTGAATCCTTTTTTATATCTTTTAATTACTTAAATGCCCTTCATAATCAAATGGCCCCATACGTTTTGAAACCATTTTTATTTTTATTTCTAAAATGCCCTTCACATTCAAATGTTCATACCTTTTTCATCCGAACACCATTCTCAATGTTCGTTGTGACATTGGGCTCCATTTTTTGAAATAGAATCTAATTATGTGAATATTATCAACAAATTCTATCTTCTAAAATTAAAATTTATAAGACATTCATCTTCCTGTTCAATCCAATCCTCCAAATAAGACTTTATAATTTAGGTAGTTAAATTATTTGTCAACGTAACAAACTGTGACTAGAGGTGGGTAGCATGATAGCCTACCTTCTTTCTTGGGGGAGACGTGAGATGGAGGGAGGGTGTCATCATCAAAATGCTTCCTACATTTTCACTCCTTTTTTTTTTTTTTTTTTTTTTTTTTTTTTTTTTTCTGAATCTCATGATTACAAAAATGACCTACAACATCAAATGCTCATAAATTTTTTGTACGAACATTGTTTTTAGTGTTCTTTGAGCCATTGGATTCCATTAACAAATTCTTAATTCAATCTTTATAAAACATTTATTCTCATATTTAATCCAATCTTCCAAATAGGACCTAAAAATTGGGGAAGTAACATTACGTCCCCACGCTGCAAACAGTGACAAGAGGTGGGTATCGTGACCGCCTATCGTCTTTCCCTGTGCAATGGGGTGCTGATGTGGTGCATATGCAAAGACAAAGGGAGGGTGCTGTTATCAAAATGGCTCCATGCATTTTGAATCCTTTTTTTTAATCTTTTAATTACTTAAATGCCCTTCATCTTTAAAAGTGTCCTTCATATTCAAATGGCCCCATCATTTTGAATCCTTATTTTAATTTCTAAAATGCCCTTCATATTCAAATGTTCATAACTTTTTCATCCGAACTTTTTTTTAGTATTCTTTGTGACATTGGACTCCATTTTTTGAATAGAATCTAATTATGTGAATATTATCAAAAAATTCTATCTTCTAAAATTAAACTTTATAAGACATTCATCTTCCTGTTCAATCTAATATGCAAAATATGAGTTTATAATTTAGGTAGTTACATTATTTCCCAATGTAACAAACTGTGACTGGAGGTGGGTAGCATGATAACCTACCTTCTTTCTTGGGGGACACATGAGATGGAGGGAGGGTTTCTGTGACAACCCCAAGTTTTCCCATGCATTTTTAAATGCAATACCTAATTGCTAAGGCAGGATGCAGCCCTATTTGAAAACCATTTTATAAAAACCATGCAATGCAGCGAAAAATCCTTAGTTTTAAACTCATTTTGAAAACCCCAAGTGTCATTTGCTTTCACAGTCACCAAAGTAGTTTTTGAAAAACTTCAGAAATCATAAATCTTTTCCCAGGTCTATCCAGTCACAGCTCACAGGCCAACTGTAAATAAATACAAATACATGTCCAAAGGGTAGAGTGTTTACTTACATGTATAATTGTCTCCTTTTGATTTTTCTTGCTCATAGCACTAACATTTCTTGAGGCGTCTTCTACTCGTGAATGGAGCTATCCTGAAAAATGTTAAGGATTGGGTGAGTATATACTGTACTCAGTAGGAGTCTATCACTACTAGTTTTACAATGCATGCTATGTTTAAAATCATATGCTCTTTAAAACATGTGCATGTTTGAACACTCATGTTCAATATCGATATTAAAAACCATTGTCGAATTGGAATATTGACGATTTAAAGAATCGCATAATCCAAGTCAAAAGTATCATATATATATATATCATAAACATAATGATATGCATAAGATGCTCAACTGAATCCAACTCATGGATATATGGTATGGTCGACCAACCTCATGTCATGCCATATGCAATGCAAGTAAATCCTCAAACCATAGGGCCCACTATGCCCACGACCTTGGACCGTGTGGTCCTCGGGTACCTAGGGACACAGGGTCATAGCCTTCATGGGGCATATGACACTTTGACCTAGTGTCGTGACACCAGTGGTAGACCCCTATACCACATGCAGTCGAAGCAGGGACATGCCCTTTTTGGGCGTGGTACCCATTCCACCTAATAGTGGTAGAGGCTGGGAGGCCACCCCAGACCTCTTGACATAGTGCCCACGAGCTTATTAGCCCAAATCATATATGATCAAATAAGCAAAAACCTCTTTCTCAAAACCTGTCCTCTTTGGGTCCCTCACAATTGCCTACCCAATGTCTTTTGGGCACTCTAGCGTCTTTTGGTAACCCTCAAGGACATGCAATTTTTTCAAAACTCAGTAGCCACAAATCATGTAATTTGTGCACTTGTTCGCAAAACATGTCTATGCATAACGTATTTATCATATGCATGCTAAATTCATTTATATGCTAAACAAGTCATATAATTTATACTTAAAATATGCATTCAAAACAATCATGGGCTCTTTTTTAAAAGTTTAGTAGTTATAGAGCACCTACCTCGAAGTCACCTGGAGCCGCGTCCTTCATCACTCAACCCGACCCTGGGTCTCATTTATAAACTCCTGGATATGAATGGATAACAAGGAGTCCTTATCAATTTTGATCTATTTAGAAATTAGATCACTAGATTTGCCTTTTAGGGTCCATGGGTTCCTGCCTAATTCATTGTCAGGCTAGATCCCATAATATGGATCTACTATTCAATGGTTAACTCTATAAATTGTCCTTTGATCCTAACTTTATAGTCTCATTAGGTCTGCATTTCCCAGTTCCCAGGACACTCGTGCATCCTACTTGAATCGCAACTGCCTCACGTGCGTGCGTGCGTGCCCAAAGGTCGTGCAAGGGACCGCGTTTTGCATGCGTACATGCATGCTCAAGCGACGCGTTATGATGCGCATCCTAAATGGCATCGCACGGACACACCTTTGGTGTAGCATGGCACGTCTCAGCTCCCAGGGCACCCCGTGCATCTTGGTCGAGCTAGGACCCGTGCCCCACGTCGTGCGCGCACCCGAAGGCCGCACCAGGGACAGTGTATGCACTGTCGTACGCCTGGAACCCGTCCCAGGGACCCTGTCCCAGGTGCAGGTGAAGCATGGCATCCCTGGGACGCCTTGTTTGTACAGAGCCGGATGAAACTGGCTGGGTCGTTTTCCGGCTAGGAAGACCGGCTGGAAAAACTAGATCCGGCATGGATCTGGCTTGGGAGAAGTAAACAGGAGAGAAAGGGAAAGAGGGGCTTACTTGGGTAGCCGGGGACGCCCTCGTTCGGGTGGTGCGGCTTCCTCTTTCTGCCTGAGAACCCTATGTTGCCAGAACCCATGAAGAAGGGGGAAAACCCCACTATCTTGCAAGACCAGAAAAAGAGAAGAGAGGGAAGATAGAGAGATGGAAATGGCCAGCTTGACTCGAGCCTAGCCGCAATGTGCAGGGAAATGCGAGAGATGGGTTTTTGATTTTTATCGGAAACCACAGCCCCAAAATAGCCAGAAAATCGTGATTTGAAGAGGGGGGAGATAGGGCTTTTTATAGCCTTGCTATGGCGGTGGCAGAAACCTTTGGAAACTAGGGTTTCTGGAGAAGTCTAGAGGAAGAAGAAGATGGGGTTCTGTTATCAAAATGACCCCTTGCATTTTTTGTCTTTTTCATTTTTAATTTAAATTACAGAAATGCCCCTAATCTTTAAACGGCCGTAACTTATTCATACGAACTCCGTTTTTGGTCTTTGAGGCGTTGGATTCCATTTTTCGAGTAGAATCTAATGGTACCAAGTTTCCTCACAAATTAATTCATTTACTATTTTAAATAAAGTAAAAAATTTAACACAGTTTATTTCCCATAGAATGTCCAATTTTTTGTTAAAAATAGCGTAAATTGCTTGGGCATTACAGTTTCATCATCAAAACGCTCCCTACCTTTTGACTCCTTTTTTTGTTTTTGAATATTTTGATTACAAAAATAACCTTCAACATCAAATGTTCATAAATTTTTTATACAAACTCTGTTTTTCAGTGTTCTTTGAGTCATTGGAGTCCATTAACAAATTCTTAATTCAATCTTTATAAAACATTCATCCTCCTATTTAATCCAATCTTCCAAATAGGACCTTAAAAATGGGGTAGTTACATTGCTTCCCAATGTCGAAAACAGTGACAAGAGGTGGGCATCGCGACCGTCTATCATCTTTACTTGTGCAGTGGGGTGCAGATGTGGTGTAGATGCACAGACAAAGGGAGGGTGTTGTTATCAAAATGGCCCCATGCATTTTGAAACCATTTTTATTTTTATATCTAAAATGCCCTTCATATTCAAATGTTCATAACTTTTTCATTCGAACTCCATTTTCAGTGTTCTTTGTGACATTAGACCCCATTTTTTTGAATATAATCTAATTATGTGAATATGATCAACAAATTCTATCTTCTAAAATTAAAATTTATACGACATTCATCTTCCTATTCAATCCAATCTTCCAAATAGGACTTTATAATTTAGGTTCTACATTATTTCTCAATGTAACAAACTGTGATTGGAGGTGGGTAGCGTGATAGCCTACCTTCTTTCTTGGAGGAGACCTGAGATGGAGGGAGGTTGTCATCATTAAAATGCTTCCTACATTTTGACTGCCATTTTTTTTTTTCTTTTCTTTTGAATCTTTTGATTACAAAAATGACCTTCAACATCAAATGCTGATAAATTTTTTATACGAACTCTGTTTACAGTTTTCTTTCAACCGTTGGATTTGATTAGCAAATTCTTAATTCAATCTTTATAAAACATTCATCCTCCTATTTAATCCAATTTGCCAAATAGGACCTCAAAATTGGAGAAGTTACATTACTTCCCCATGCTGCAAACAGTGACAAGAGGTGGGCATCGCGACCGCCTATCATCTTTCCCTGCCCATTGGGGTGCAGATGTGGTGCAGATGCAGAGACAAAGGGAGGGTGTTGTTATCAAAACGGCCCCATGCTTTTTGAATCCTTTTTTTAATTTTATCTTTTAATTAATTAAATGCCCTTCATCTTTAAAAGTTCCCTTCATATTCAAATGGGCCCATGAGTTTTGAATCCTTATTGTAATTTCTGAAATGCCCTTCATATTCAAATGTTCATAACTTTTTCATCCGAACTCCATTTTCAGTGTTCTTTGTGACATTGGACTCCATTTTTTGAATAGAATGTAATTATGTTAATATTATCAACAAATTCTATCTTCTAAAATTAAAATTTATAAGACATTAATCTTGTTTTTTTCAATTCAATCTGCAAAATAGCAGTTTATAATTTAGGTAGTTACATTATTTCCTAACCTAACAAACTGTGACTGGAGGTGGGTAACATGATAGCCTACGTTCTTTCTTGGGGGAGACGTGAGCTGGAGGGAGGGTTTCATCATCAAAATGCTCCCTACCTTTTGACTCCTTTTTTTTTCTTTTCAATCTTTTGATTACCAAAATAACCTTCAAGATCAAATGCTCATAGATTTTTTATACAAACATTGTTTTCAGTGTTCTTTGAGCCATTGGATTTCATTAACAAATTCTTAGTTCAATATTTATAAGACATTCATCCTCCTATTTAATCCAATCTTCTAAATAGGACCTTAAAATTGGGGTAGTTACATTGCTTCCCAACGCTGCAAACAATGATAAGAGGTGGGCATCGCGACCGCCTATCGTCTTTCCCTACGCAATGGGGTACAGATGTGGTGCAGATGCAAAGACAAAAGGATGTTGTTCTCAAAATGGCCCCATGCATTTTGTGTCCTTTTTTTAATCTTTTAATTACTTAAATGCCCTTCATCTTTAAAAGTGCCCTTCATATTCAAATGGCCCCATGCATTTTGAAACCACTTTAATTTTTATTTCTAAAATGCCCTTCATATTCAAATGTTCATAACTTTTTCATTCGAACTCCATTTTCAGTGTTCCTTGTGACATTGGGATGCATCTTGCCTTAGGAATTAGATATTGTATTTAAAAATGCATGGGAAAACCTGGGTCATCATAGTTGGTATCAGAGCTCAGGTTTTATCCTTTCACAGCTAGTCCAGCATGTCCAAGGGTCATAGACAATAGAGAAAATCCAGAAGAAGTAGTATAAATAGAGGTAGTAGAGATGACTACTTCTATTTGAGGATTACAATATTAATGCTCAAGGCATTTCACCATAAACCAATAGGTGAAAAAGGAGATGGGTCTAGCAAATACTTAGATATTGGATGGCTTAAATCTTATCAATAAGGATTGTTGTGCAGTGGTGCAAAGATGAAAACTCATATAAGGATCACATTATGATGAGAATGATGAATGAAGATGTTAGTGAACTTGTTAGTAGATAGTTCTGACTTGTAATAGATTAATCTCACTAAAGATGAGAACATCGAAAAACCTAGATGGCGATCTTACTATCATAAAGAATATTAGAATATAAGCACACTATCACAAGGGATCTGATATGAGTATGATAAGGGATGTAAAAGACAGACTTTGAGAAGATTTTGATGATAATCTAAGAGGGATGAGAATGCAAGATAATATTAGGAAATAACTGTGTCTCGTACTAGATCACAAAGGTATGGATCCTGAAAGACTTAGCTCAATTTTGGATACCTTCATTGGAGTCTCATGAAGAGTGAAGTGATATCAAATAATAACTACCTGAGTATTATGGAGCAAATCAGAAGATGTATACAAGTGACATATTATGTGATTAAGAGAAACATAACATGAATATGATAGGGAAATGAATTCGACCGAGTTATCAAAAGATTTTGATGATAATGCTAAGGATGATAATAGATTGATCCTAACATGAACTTGTAAGAAAAGTATAAAAACGTCAATGCCATTATTAAGACATTGTATGAATTTTATTGAGGTTATAAGCAATTGAGGATTTCAATGATCTTAAGACAGTTTAGAATTTCTTAGAAGCATTCAGTTTATCATATCTGTTAAGAAAAGGACTAGATGCAGTATCGATTATATGCAACAAAGCACATGAAGACATTGATCTAGGTAGACAAAAATGAGGATTCTGAAGAAAAGAGAGAAAGAGATAGAGATGTAACTACCAGTATTCAATGAATATTGAATATTCAAAAGAAGAAGATCATGACTTTATGAAGATACATACAAATCTTTCATTGAGTGGGAAGATAAACCAATCAACTTCGAAGGAATGATGATAGATGAGTTGGTGATCTTATTGTAAAAGAGTATAAAAGAGAGAAAGCATATGGGGTTTAAGACTTTGAGTAGAGTATCGAATTTCAAGAGATTATGCGACAAGAAATTTTCAAAGAGGAATGGTGACCAACTAGAAATTAAATTCTACAAATGGTTTGATATCAATTATTACAATTAGATTCTTATCAGATCCATTAGCTTATGGGGAACACCAATGGATATAATCCATAAAAAGGAAAATTTGGTGATATCTCACCTTGCCAATAAAGTATATTGAAAAAGGAATTAAGCCGGGACAGTGACTTGTCCATTTAGCAAGTAGGGTACCATCAAGGATCAAATTGAGGCCTTGCTATCATAGATTGGAAGAGAAAAAATCTTAAGACCATTATTTAGTCATTACCTTTAGAGTACTGTTGACTAAATAAAGGTATCCCACCCTAATTAATCAAGTATGTTAGTATCTATGAGTTAGTAGTCGAAGTTATATACTTAGAGGGATATTATAAGTATTTAGACATGAGTTTTACCTAAAAGAAGTTACTTGTTAGACTAAGTCATTTGAGGGTATGAGGTCAGTTGATTAGGCCACATCATGGAGTTGATTAGGCCACATCATGGAGGAGCTACAAGTACAATAAATACAGTAACAACTTAGACAGAAGCAAAAATGAGGAGTGATCTCCACCAATGAGACAGATTTTTCCAAAACCTGAATAGATACCATGACAAACCATAGAAATCATTGTGGGTCTGAAAGATGCTGCTGACTTGGATAAGTACCGATCACTTTAGAGACCCTTGAGCTTATGACAAAGATATATCTGGAAAGAGATCAATAGGTAATCAAATAAAGTCTTTCTATATGTCTACAAAAATGTTCCATGCTTACCTGAGTGTTTTTCAAATTTGATGATTTAACAACTTCAGCATAACTTGATGTAGTAGCTATTGAACGAGAACTACAATTATAAGTTAAGTATGAGGAGGCACTTGAAGGATAAAATTTGAGGAATTGAGAAAATCACTACTTATGAGGATACCTCCTCACAATGCAGACTGCATGATTGACAATAAAGCCTTGATAAAAGATTGCACAATATATTGACATAGGGGATGGAAGGAGAAAAGGTGAGATGACTAACACACTATAAGGTGAACATTTAATGTTACATTGCCTTTAGACAAATAGTTAGTTGTTATGAGCATATACCAAGTATGAAAAATCAATTGAAGGAATTTCCTAAGGACTAACCCTACTGGATTGAGTATAGAACTTTTGGACTGAAAGGTTACGAAGAAAACCATCAAGCAAAGAAAAGACAAAGAGGATGATGACAAAGGATTCAACCATGACCTAGTAAGGGTACTCGGTTATGAATAAGAGACTTTTTGCTTTGTATAAATGGGAACATTATTGAAAATCCTAATGACAAACTGATGTGAATAGTGAGATAGGCTTCTGGATGAGAACATGTGACCCATGATGATGAATCGACCATTAACATTTGACATGAGTTTGGATAAAATCTTCATGGAGAAAAGCGTTTAATGAATTCAATAGTTATGAGACTGGATATAGAGTTAGGACATTTTACTTTCAGTATATAATAAGGTCCTCGATGGAAGATGCTACTAATTGACTTTCATGATTTTATTTTGAATGTAATTTTGGCCGAGGAATCAAGTCATTTGAAGTTAATCAAGGGTTTGGCTGTAGAGCACATAATACCATATTAGCTAGTGGAGTATCTTGGGGACAAAGGTAAAAGATAAGAAGCAAAGTTAGACAAAAGGTAACCTGTTTTGTTGGACACTTACTAATGACATACAACCAACCATTAAAAGGAGACGTGGATGATGAAGAAGATCACTAGATGGAAGACAAGAGGAAAAACGAGACTATTCCTGCTATTCAAAAAGGACTATGAGGAATAAGATAATATGATCTCAAAAGAAGTATGGAGAAATTTATACATAAATAAAGAAGCATGATCCTACGAGGAGACTATCCTATACATGATGAGAAAAGTATAAGCATCTAAGGATTTCGAGATAGATGAATTACAGCTAGAAACTGGTATTGTTAAACTGGCACGTATAGGAGTATGCATCAGAGTATGCAGCGCAAGCGGCCCTTATAGGTAAGGCCTTGTAGAAGGAACAATAAAAATGATAAATTGAGGATGAGCCTAGATTTGACTCCTAAGGGGGGAATGCATTCACCAAGAAGTTATCTAAGAGAAAAAATACCTTGAAGATGATAATTGATGGAATTTCGAGGACGAAATTCTTTTAAGGGGGTAATAATGTAATGCCCGAGCAATTTACGCTATTTTTAACAAAAATTGGACATTCTATGAGAAATAAACTATGTTAATTGTTTTACTTTATTTAAAATAGTAAACAAAGGAATTTGTGAAGAAACTTGGTATCATTAGATTCTACTCAAAAAATGGAATCCAACGCCTCAAAGAATGCCGAAAACGGAGTTCGTATGAAGAAGTACGGCCTTTTAAAGATTAGCGGCATTTCTATAATTTGAATTAAAAACGAAAAAGACAAAAAATGTAGGGGGCCAATTTGATAACGGCACCCCGTCGTCTTCTTCATCTAGACTTCTCCAGAAACCCCATTTCCAGAGGTTTTTGACACCGCCAATGGCGGCACCGCCATAGCAAGGCTATAAAAAGCCCCTAATCCCCTCTCTTCAAAACACGAGTTTTCTAGCTATTTTGGGGCTGGGGTTTCCGGAAAAAATTTGAAACCCATCTCAAGCCAGTTTCCCTGCGATTTCTGGCAACGGTCAAGCTCGAGTCAAGCTGGCCATTCTCCCCATTCCCCTCTCTTCTCTTTTTTGGTCTTGCTAGACAATGGGGTTTCCCCCCCTTCTTCATGGGTTCCGGACAACATAGATTTCCGGCAGAGGGAAACGCACCACCGGTGATAGGCGCTCCCTAGGCTATCCAGGTAAGCCATTTTTCCCATTCTCTCCGTTTTGCTTCCCCCAGGCCAAGATCCATGTCGGATCTGGTCTTTTCCCCAGCCAGTTTTTCCAGCCAGAGAAGACAAAGCCGGTTCCAGCCGGCCCTATACGAACCAGGCGTCCCAGGGATGCCATGCTTCACTTGTGCCTGGGACAGGGTCCTTGGGACGGGTTCCAGGCGTACGACAGTTCATACACTATCCCTGGTGCGACCTTCGAGTGCGTGCGTGATGTGGGGCACGGGTCCTGGCTCGACTAGGATGCACAGGGTGCCCTGGGAGTTGAGACGCGCCATGCTACACCAAAGGCGCGTCCGTACGATGCCATCCAGGATGCGCGTCATAGCGCATCGCTTGAGCATGCATGTGCGCGTGCAAAACATGGTCCCTGGCACAGCCTTTGGATGAGCACGCACGTGAGGCGGTCGCGGTTCAACTAGGATGCACGTGTGTCCTGGGAACTGGGACACGCGGACCTAATGAGACTATAAAGTTAGGATCAGAGGACAATTTACAAAGTTTAACTATTGAATAGTAGATCCATATCATAGGATCTAGCCAGACAATGAATTAGGCAAGGACCATGGACCCTAAAAGGCATATCTAGCGATCTAATGTCTAAATAGATTGAAATTGATAAGGACTCCTTGTTATCCATTCATATCCAGGAGTTTATAAATGAGACCCAGGGTCGAGTTGAGTGATAAAGGACGTGACTCCAGGAGACTTCGAGGTAGGTGCTCTATCGCTACTAGACTTTTTAAAAGAACCCATGATTGTTTGGAGAATGCATGTTTTAAGTTTAAGTTATATGACTTGTTTAGCATGACTTAATCTTATAAACAAATTCAGCATGACTTAATCTTATAAACGAATTCAGCATGCATATGACAAATACATTATGCGTAGACATGTGTTGCAAACAATTGCATATATTGCATGATTTGTGAGCATTGAGTTATTGAAAGATTGCATGTCCTTGAGGGTTACCGAAAGACACTGGAGTGCCCAAAAGACGCTGGGTAGGCAGTTGTGAGGGACCCAAATAGGACAGGTTTTGAAAAAGAGGTTTTCACTTGTTTGATCTTATATGATTTGGGCTAATAAGCTCGTGGGCGCTATGTCGAGAGGTCTGGGGTGGCCTCCCAGCCTCTACGACTATTAGGTGGAATGGGTACCATGCCCAAAAAAGGCATGTCCTTGCTTCGACTGCATGTGGTACAGGGGGCTACCACTGGTGTCATGGTACTGGGTCGAAGTGTCATATGCCCCGTTGACCCTGTGTCCCTAGGTACCCGGGGACCACATGGCGGCGAGGTCATGGGCATAGTTGGGCACTATAGTTTGAGGATTTACTTGCATTGCATATGGCATGACATGAGGTTGGTCGACCATACCATATATCCATGAGTTGGATTCAGTTGGGCATCTTATACATATCATTATGTTTATGATATATATATATATATATATGATACTTTCGACTTGGATTATGCGATTCTTTGAGTCGTCAGTATTCCAATTCGACAATGATTTTTAATACCGATATTGAACATGATTGTTCGAACATGCACATGTTTTAAAGAGCATATGATTTTTAACATAGCATGCATTGTAACACAAGTAGTGATAGACTCCTACTGAGTATAGTATACACTCACCCAATCCTTAACATTTTTCAGGATAGCTCCATTCATGAGTAGAAGACACCTATGTTAGTGCTACAAGCAAGTAAATCAAAAGGAGACAATCATACATGTAAGTAAACACTCTACCCTTTGGACATGTATTTATATTTATTTATAGATGTTCTGCGAACTGTGACTCGATAGACCTGGCAAAACATTTATGATTTCAGAAGTTTTTCAAAAACTACTTTGGTTGTTATGAAAACAAATGACACTCGGGGTTTTCAAAATGAGTTTAAAACAAAAGATTTTCCACTGTATTGCATGCTTTTTATAAAATGGTTTACAAATAGGGATTCATCCCGCCTCAGGAATTAGATATTGTATTTAAAAATGCATGGGTAAACCCAGGTCGTCACACATTCGAACTCCATTTTCAGTGTTCTTTGTGACATTGGACTCCATTTTTTTGAATAGAATCTAATTATGTGAATCGTGTCAACAAATTCTATCTTCTAAAATTAAAATTTATAAGGCATTCATCTTCCTGTTCAATCCAATCTTCCAAATAGGACTTTATAATTTAGGTTCTACATTATTTCTCAACGTAACAAACTGTGACTGGAAGTGGGTAGCGTGATAGCCTACCTTCTTTCTTGGGGGAGACGTGAGATGGAGGGAGGGTGCCATCATCAAAATGCTTCCTACATTGTGACTCCCTTTTTTTGTTTTTTGGAATCTTTTGATTACAAAAATGACCTTCAACATCAAATGCTCATAAATTTTTTATATGAACTCTGTTTATAGTGTTCTTTGAGACGTTCGATTCCATTAGCAAATTCGTAATTCAATCTTTATAAAATATTCATCATCTTATTTAATCCAATCTTCCAAATAGGACATTAAAATTGGGGAAGTTACATTACTTCCCCACGCTGCAAATAGTGACAAGATGTGGGCATCGCGACCGCCTATCATCTTTCCTTGCGCATTGGGGTGTAGATGTCGTGCAGATGCAGAGATAAAGGGAGGGTGTTGGTATCAAAATGGCACCATGCATTTTGAATCCTTTTTTTTTCTTCTTTTAATTACTTAAATTCCCTTCATATTCAAATGGCCCCATGCATTTTGAATCCATTTCTACTTTTATTTCTAAAATACCCGTCATATTCAAAATTTCATAACTTTTTCATCCGAACTCCGTTTTCAGTGTTCTTTGTGACATTGGACTCCATTTTTTGAATAGAATTTAATTATGTGAATATTATGAAAAAATTCTATCTCCTAAAATTAAAATTTATAAGACATTCATCTTCTTGTTCAATCCAATGTTGCAAATAGGACTTTATAATTTAGGCAGTTACGTTGATTCTCAATGTAACAAACTGTGACTGGAGGTGGGTAGCATGATATCCTACCTTCTTTCTTGGGGGAGACGTGAGATGGAGGGAGGGTGTCATCATCAAAATGCTTCCTACATCGTGACTCCATTTTTTTATTTTTATTTTTGAATCTTTTGATTACAAAAATGACCTTCAACATCAAATGCTCATAAATTTTTTATACGAACTCTGTTTACAGTGTTCTTTGAGCCATTGGATTCCATTAGCAAATTCTTAATTCAATCTTTATAAACCATTCATCCTCCTATTTAATCCAATCTTCCAAATAGGACCACAAAATTGGGGAAGTTACATTACTTCCCCACGCTACAAACATTGACAAGGGGTGGGCATCGCGACTGCCTATCATCTTTCCCTGCGCATTAGGGTGCAGATGCAGAGACAAAGGGAGGGTGTTGTTATGAAAATGGTCCCATGCATTTTGAATCCTTTTTTTATCTTTTAACTGCATAAATTCCCTTCATCTTTAAAAGTGCCCTTCATAATCAAACGGCCTCATGCGTTTTGAACCCATTTTTGTTTTAATTTCAAAAATGCCCTTCATATTCAAATGTTCATAACTTTTTCATCCGAACTCCATTTTCAGTGTTCTTTGTGACATTGGACTCCATTTTTTTGAATAGAATCTAATTATGTGAATATTATCAACAAATTCTATCTTCTAAAATTAAAATTTATAAGACATTCATCTTCTTGTTCAATCCAATTCATGCAAATAGGACTTTATAATTTAGGCAGTTACATTGATTTTCAACGTAACAAACTGTGACTGGAGGTGGGTAGCATGATAGCCTACCTTCTTTCTTGGGGGAGACGTGAGATGGAGGGAGGGTGTCATCATCAAAATGCTTCCTACATCGTGACTCCCTTTTTTTATTTTTATTTTTGAATCTTTTGATTACAAAAATGACCTTCAACATCAAATGCTCATAAATTTTTTATACGAACTCTGTTTACAGTGTTCTTTGAGCCATTGGATTCCATTAGCAAATTCTTAATTCAATCTTTATAAACCATTCATCCTCCTATTTAATCCAATCTTCCAAATAGGACCATAAAATTGGGGAAGTTACATTACTTCCCCACGCTGCAAACATTGACAAGGGGTGGGCATCGCGACTGCCTATCATCTTTCCCTGTGCATTAGGGTGCAGATGCAGAGACAAAGGGAGGGTGTTGTTATGAAAATGGTCCCATGCATTTTGAATCCTTTTTTTATCTTTTAACTGCATAAATTCCCTTCATCTTTAAAAGTGCCCTTCATAATCAAACGGCCTCATGCGTTTTGAACCCATTTTTGTTTTAATTTCAAAAATGCCCTTCATATTCAAATGTTCATAACTTTTTCATCCGAACTCCATTTTCAGTGTTCTTTGTGACATTGGACTCCATTTTTTTGAATAGAATCTAATTATGTGAATATTATCAACAAATTCTATCTTAAAATTTGTACGACATTCATCTTCTTGTTCAATCCAGTGTTCCAAATAGGACTTTTTAATTTAGATTCTACATTATTTCTCAACGTAACAAGCGTATTTGGAGGTGGGTAGCATGATAGCCTACGTTCTTTCTTGGGGGAGACGTGAGATGGAGGGAGGGTGTCATCATCAAAATGCTTCCTATATTGTGACTCCCTTTTTTGTTTTTTTTGTATCTTTTAATTTCAAAAATGACCTTCAATATCGACTGGGCATAAATTTTTTATACGAACTCTGTTTACAGTGTTCTTTGAGCCGTTGGATTCCGTAAGCAAATTTTTAATTCAATCTTTATAAAACATTCATTCTCTTATTTTATCCAATCTTCGATATAGGACCTTAAAATTGGGGAAGTTACATTACTTCCCCACGCTGCAAACAGTGACAAGAGGTGGGCATCGCGACCACCTGTCATCTTTCGTTGCGCATTAGGATGTAGATGTGGTGCGGTGCGAGACAAAGGGAGGGTGTTGTTATGAAAATGGTCCCATGCATTTTGAATCCTTTTTTTATCTTTTAACTGCATAAATTCCCTTCATCTTTAAAAGTGCCCTTCATAATCAAACGGCCTCATGCGTTTTGAACCCATTTTTGTTTTAATTTCAAAAATGCCCTTCATATTCAAATGTTCATAACTTTTTCATCCGAACTCCATTTTCAGTGTTCTTTGTGACATTGGACTCCATTTTTTTGAATAGAATCTAATTATGTGAATATTATCAACAAATTCTATCTTAAAATTTGTACGACATTCATCTTCTTGTTCAATCCAGTGTTCCAAATAGGACTTTTTAATTTAGATTCTACATTATTTCTCAACGTAACAAACTGTGACTGGAGGTGGGTAGCATGATAGCCTACGTTCTTTCTTGGGGGAGACGTGAGATGGAGGGAGGGTGTCATCATCAAAATGCTTCCTATATTGTGACTCCCTTTTTTTTTTTTTTTTTTTAATCTTTTAATTTCAAAAATGACCTTCAATATCGAATGGTCATAAATTTTTGATACGAACTCTGTTTACAGTGTTCTTTGAGCCGTTGGATTCCGTAAGCAAATTTTTAATTCAATCTTTATAAAACATTCATTCTCTTATTTTATCCAATCTTCGATATAGGACCTTAAAATTGGGGAAGTTACATTACTTCCCCACGCTGCAAACAGTGACAAGAGGTGGGCATCGCGACCACCTGTCATCTTTCGTTGCGCATTAGGATGTAGATGTGGTGCAGATGCAGAGACAAAGGGAGGGTGTTGTTACCAAAATGGCCCCATGCATTTTGAATCCTTTGTTTTATCTTTTAATTACTTAAATTCCCATCACCTTTAAAAGTGCCCTACATAATCAAATGGCCCCATGCATTTTAAAACCATTTTACTTTTTATTTCTAAAATGCCGTTCATGTTCAAATGTTCATAACATTTTCATCTGAACTCAATTTTCAGTGTTCTTTGTGACATTGGACTCCATTTTTTTGAATAGACTCTAATTATGTGAATATTATCAACAAATTCTATCTTAAAATTTGTACGACATTCATCTTCTTGTTCAATCCAGTCTTCCAAATAGGGCTTTTTAATTTAGATTCTACATTATTTCTCAACGTAACAAACTGTGACTGGAGGTGGGTAGCATGATAGCCTACGTTCTTTCTTGGGGGAGATGTGAGATGGAGGGAGGGTGTCATCATCAAAATGCTTCCTACATTGTGACTCCCTTTTTTTTTTTTTTTTTTTTAATCTTTTAATTTCAAAAATGACCTTCAATATCGAATGGTCATAAATTTTTGATACGAACTCTATTTACAGTGTTCTTTGAGCCGTTGGATTCCATAAGCAAATTTTTAATTCAATCTTTATAAAACAATCATCCTCTTATTTAATCCAATCTTCCAAATAGGACCTTAAAATTGGGGAAGTTACATTACTTCCCCACGCTGCAAACAGTGACAAGAGGTGGGCATCGCGACCGCCTGTCATCTTTCCTTGCGCATTAGGGTGTAGATGTGGTGCAGATGCAGAGACAAAGGGAGGGTGTTGTTACCAAAATGGCCCCATGCATTTTGAATCCTTTGTTTTATGTTTTAATTACTTAAATTCCCATCATCTTTAAAAGTGCCCTACATAATCAAATGGCCCCATGCGTTTTAAAACCATTTTACTTTTTATTTCTAAAATGCCGTTCATGTTCAAATGTTCATAACTTTTTCATCTGAACTCAATTTTCAGTGTTCTTTGTGACATTGGACTCCATTTTTTTGAATAGACTCTAATTATGTGAATATTATCAACAAATTCTATCTTCTAAATTTAAAATTTATATCACATTCATCTTCTTGTTCAATCTAGTGTTCCAAATAGGACTTTTTAAGTTAGATTCTACATTATTTCTCAACGTAACAAACTGTGACTAGAGGTGTGTAGCATGATAGCCTACGTTCTTTCTTGGGGGAGACGTGAGATGGAGGGTGGGTGTCATCATCAAAATGCTTCCTATATTGTGACTCCCTTTATTGTTTTTTTTGAATCTTTTAATTTCAAAAATGGCCTTCAATATAAAATGCTTATAAATTTTTTATACGAACTCGTTTTCGGTGTTCTTTGAGCCGTTAGATTCCGTAAGCAAATTTTTAATTCAATCTTTATAAAACATTCATTCTCTTATTTTATCCAATCTTCGATATAGGACCTTAAAATTGGAGAAGTTACATTACTTCCCCACGCTGCAAACAGTGACAAGAGGTGGGCATCGCGACCACCTGTCATCTTTCGTTGGGCATTAGGATGTAGATGTGGGGCAGATGCAGAGACAAAGGGAGGGTGTTGTTACCAAAATGGCCCCATGCATTTTGAATCCTTTGTTTTATCTTTTAATTACTTAAATTCCCATCACCTTTAAAAGTGCCCTACATAATCAAATGGCCCCATGCGTTTTAAAACCATTTTTGTTTTAATTTCTAAAATGCCCTTCATGTTCAAATGTTCATAACATTTTCATCCGAACTCCATTTTTGGTGTTCTTTGTGACATTGGACTCAATTTTTTGAATAGAATCTAATTATGTGAATATTATCAACAAATTCTATCTTCTAAAATTAAAATTTATAAGACATTCATCTTCTTGTTCAATCCAATTCTTCCAAATAGGACTTTATAATTTAGATTCTACATTATTTCTCAACGTAACAAATCATGGATCGGAGGTGGGTAGCATGATAGCCTACCTTCTTTCTTGGGGAGACGTGAGATGAAGCGAGGGTGTCATCATCAAAATGCTTCCTACATTGTGACTCCCTTTTTTTTTTTTTTTAATCTTTTAATTTCAAGAATGACCTTCAATATCGAATGGTCATAAATTTTTGATACGAACTCTATTTACAGTGTTCTTTGAGCCGTTGGATTCCATAAGCAAATTTTTAATTCAATCTTTATAAAACAATCATCCTCTTATTTAATCCAATCTTCCAAATAGGACCTTAAAATTGGGGAAGTTACATTACTTCCCCACGCTGCAAACAGTGACAAGAGGTGGGCATCGCGACCGCCTGTCATCTTTCCTTGCGCATTAGGGTGTAGATGTGGTGCAGATGCAGAGACAAAGGGAGGGTGTTGTTACCAAAATGGCCCCATGCATTTTGAATCCTTTGTTTTATGTTTTAATTACTTAAATTCCCATCATCTTTAAAAGTGCCCTACATAATCAAATGGCCCCATGCGTTTTAAAACCATTTTACTTTTTATTTCTAAAATGCCGTTCATATTCGAATGTTCATAACTTTTTCATCCGAACTCAATTTTCAGTGTTGTTTGTGACATTGGACTCCATTTTTTTGAATAGACTCTAATTATGTGAATATTATCAACAAATTCTATCTTCTAAAATTAAAATTTATACGACATTCATCTTCTTGTTCAATCCAATGTTGCAAATAGGACTTTATAATTTAGATTCTACATTATTTCTCAACGTAACAAACTGTGACTGGAGGTGGGTAGCATGATAGCCTACCTTCTTTCTTGGGGGAGACGTGAGATGGAGGGAGGGTGTCATCATCAAAATGCTTCCTATATTGTGACTCCCTTTTTTGTTTTTTTTGTATCTTTTAATTTCAAAAATGGCCTTCAACATAAAATGCTTATAAATTTTTTATACGAACTCTGTTTACGGTGTTCTTTGAGCCGTTAGATTCCATTTGCAAATTTTTAATTCAATCTTTATAAAACCATTCATTCTCTTATTTTATCCAATCTTCCAAATAGGACCTTAAAATTGGAGAAGTTACATTACTTCCCCATGCTGCAAACAGTGACAAGAGGTGGGCATCGCGACCACCTGTCATCTTTCGTTGGGCATTAGGATGTAGATGTGGGGCAGATGCAGAGACAAAGGGAGGGTGTTGTTACCAAAATGGCCCCATGCATTTTGAATCCTTTGTTTTATCTTTTAATTACTTAAATTCCCATCATCTTTAAAAGTGCCCTACATAATCAAATGGCCCCATGCGTTTTGAAACCATTTTTGTTTTAATTTCTAAAATGCCGTTCATGTTCAAATGTTCATAACATTTTCATCTGAACTCAATTTTCAGTGTTCTTTGTGACATTGGACTCCATTTTTTTGAATAGACTCTAATTATGTGAATATTATCAACAAATTCTATCTTCTAAAATTAAAATTTATAAGACATTCATCTTCTTGTTCAATCCAATTCATGGAAATAGGACTTTATAATTTAGATTCTACATTATTTCTCAACGTAACAAACTGTGACTGGAGGTGGGTAGCATGATAGCCTACCTTCTTTCTTGGGGGAGACGTGAGATGAAGCGAGGGTGTCATCATCAAAATGCTTCCTACATTGTGACTCCCTTTTTTTTTTTTTTTTTAATCTTTTAATTTCAAGAATGACCTTCAATATCGAATGGTCATAAATTTTTGATACGAACTCTATTTACAGTGTTCTTTGAGCCGTTGGATTCCATAAGCAAATTTTTAATTCAATCTTTATAAAACAATCATCCTCTTATTTAATCCAATCTTCCAAATAGGACCTTAAAATTGGGGAAGTTACATTACTTCCCCACGCTGCAAACAGTGACAAGAGGTGGGCATCGCGACCGCCTGTCATCTTTCCTTGCGCATTAGGGTGTAGATGTGGTGCAGATGCAGAGACAAAGGGAGGGTGTTGTTACCAAAATGGCCCCATGCATTTTGAATCCTTTGTTTTATGTTTTAATTACTTAAATTCCCATCATCTTTAAAAGTGCCCTACATAATCAAATGGCCCCATGCGTTTTAAAACCATTTTACTTTTTATTTCTAAAATGCCGTTCATATTCGAATGTTCATAACTTTTTCATCCGAACTCAATTTTCAGTGTTGTTTGTGACATTGGACTCCATTTTTTTGAATAGACTCTAATTATGTGAATATTATCAACAAATTCTATCTTAAAATTTGTACGACATTCATCTTCCTATTCAATCCAGTGTTCCAAATAGGACTTTTTAATTTAGATTCTACATTATTTCTCAACGTAACAAACTGTGACAGGAGGTGGGTAGCATGATAGCCTACGTTCTTTCTTGGGGGAGACGTGAGATGGAGGGTGGGTGTCATCATCAAAATGCTTCCTATATTGTGACTCCCTTTTTTGTTTTTTTTGAATCTTTTAATTTCAAAAATGGCCTTCAATATCGACTGGGCATAAATTTTTTATACGAACTCTGTTTACAGTGTTCTTTGAGCCGTTAGATTCCGTAAGCAAATTTTTAATTCAATCTTTATAAAACATTCATTCTCTTATTTTATCCAATCTTCGATATAGGACCTTAAAATTGGAGAAGTTACATTACTTCCCCACGCTGCAAACAGTGACAAGAGGTGGGCATCGCGACCACCTGTCATCTTTCGTTGGGCATTAGGATGTAGATGTGGGGCAGATGCAGAGACAAAGGGAGGGTGTTGTTACCAAAATGGCCCCATGCATTTTGAATCCTTTGTTTTATCTTTTAATTACTTAAATTCCCATCACCTTTAAAAGTGCCCTACATAATCAAATGGCCCCATGCGTTTTAAAACCATTTTACTTTTTATTTCTAAAATGCCGTTCATGTTCAAATGTTCATAACATTTTCATCTGAACTCAATTTTCAGTGTTCTTTGTGACATTGGACTCCATTTTTTTGAATAGACTCTAATTATGTGAATATTATCAACAAATTCTATCTTAAAATTTGTACGACATTCATCTTCTTGTTCAATCCAGTCTTCCAAATAGGACTTTTTAATTTAGATTCTACATTATTTCTCAACGTAACAAACTGTGACTGGAGGTGGGTAGCATGATAGCCTACGATCTTTCTTAGGGGAGACGTGAGATGGAGGGAGGGAATCATCATCAAAATGCTTCCTACATTGTGACTCCCTTTTTTTTTTTTTTTTTAATCTTTTAATTTCAAGAATGACCTTCAATATCGAATGGTCATAAATTTTTGATACGAACTCTATTTACAGTGTTCTTTGAGCCGTTGGATTCCATAAGCAAATTTTTAATTCAATCTTTATAAAACAATCATCCTCTTATTTAATCCAATCTTCCAAATAGGACCTTAAAATTGGGGAAGTTACATTACTTCCCCACGCTGCAAACAGTGACAAGAGGTGGGCATCGCGACCGCCTGTCATCTTTCCTTGCGCATTAGGGTGTAGATGTGGTGCAGATGCAGAGACAAAGGGAGGGTGTTGTTACCAAAATGGCCCCATGCATTTTGAATCCTTTGTTTTATCTTTTAATTACTTAAATTCCCATCATCTTTAAAAGTGCCCTACATAATCAAATGGCCCCATGCGTTTTAAAACCATTTTACTTTTTATTTCTAAAATGCCGTTCATGTTCAAATGTTCATAACTTTTTCATCTGAACTCAATTTTCAGTGTTCTTTGTGACATTGGACTCCATTTTTTTGAATAGACTCTAATTATGTGAATATTATCAACAAATTCTATCTTAAAATTTGTACGACATTCATCTTCTTGTTCAATCTAGTGTTCCAAATAGGACTTTTTAAGTTAGATTCTACATTATTTCTCAACGTAACAAACTGTGACTAGAGGTGGGTAGCATGATAGCCTACGTTCTTTCTTGGGGGAGACGTGAGATGGAGGGTGGGTGTCATCATCAAAATGCTTCCTATATTGTGACTCCCTTTTTTGTTTTTTTTGAATCTTTTAATTTCAAAAATGGCCTTCAATATCGACTGGGCATAAATTTTTTATACGAACTCTGTTTACAGTGTTCTTTGAGCCGTTAGATTCCGTAAGCAAATTTTTAATTCAATCTTTATAAAACATTCATGCTCTTATTTAATCCAATCTTCCAAATAGGACCTTAAAATTGGGGAAGTTACATTACTTCCCCACGCTGCAAACAGTGACAAAGGGAGGGTGTTGTTACCAAAATGGCCCCATGCATTTTGAATCCTTTGTTTAATCTTTTAATTACTTAAATTCCCATCATCTTTAAAAGTGCCCTTCATAATCAAACGGCCCCATGCGTTTTGAACCCATTTTTATTTTAATTTCAAAAATGCCCTTCGTATTCAAATGTTCATAACTTTTTCATCCGAACTCCATTTTCAGTGTTCTTTGTGACATTGGACTCCATTTTTTGAATAGAATCTAATTATGTGAATATTATCAAAAAATTCTATCTTCTAAATTTAAAATTTATATCACATTCATCTTCTTGTTCAATCCAATGTTGCAAATAGGACTTTATAATTTAGGCAGTTACATTGATTCTCAACGTAACAAACTGTGACTGGTGGTGGGTAGCATCATAGCCTACCTTCTTTCTTGGGGGGAGACGTGAGATGGAGGGAGGGTGTCATCATCAAAATGCTCCCTACATTTGACTCCTTTTATTTTTATTTGAATCTTTTGATTTCCAAAATGACCTTCAACATAAAATGCTTATAAATTTTTTATACGAACTCTGTTTTCAGTGTTCTTTGAGCTATTGGATTCCATTAGCAAATTCTTAATTCAATCTCTATGAACCATTCATCCTCCTATTTAATCCAATCTTCCAAATAGGACCATAAAATTGGGGAAGTAACATTACTTCCCCATGCTGCAAACAGTGGCAAGAGGTGGGCATCGCGACTGCCTATCGCCTTTCCCTGCGCATTGGGGTGCAGATGTCTTGCTGATGCAGAGACAAAGGGAGGGTGTTGTTATGAAAATGGCCCCATGCATTTTGAATCCTTTTTTTTATCTTTTAATTGCATAAATTCCCTTCATCTTTAAATGTGCCCTTCATAATCAAACGGCCCCATGCATTTTGAACCCATTTTTGTTTTAATTTCAAAAATGCCCTTCATATTCAAATGTTCATAACTTTTTCATCCGAACTCCATTTTCAGTGTTCTTTGTGACACTGGACTCCATTTTTTGAATAGAATCTAATTATGTGAATATTATCAACAAATTATATCTTCTAAAATTAAAATTTATAAGACATTCATCTTCTTGTTCAATCCAATTCATGGAAATAGGACTTTATAATTTAGGCAGTTACATTGATTTTCAATGTAACAAACTGTGACTGGAGGTGGGTAGCATGATAGCCTACCTTCTTTCTTGGGGGAGACGTGAGATGAAGCGAGGGTGTCATCATCAAAATGCTTCCTACATTGCGACTTCCTTTTTTTTTTTTTGAATCTTTTGATTTCAAAAATGACCTTCAATATCAAATGCTCATAAATTTCTTATACGAACTCTGTTTACAGTGTTATTTGAACCATTGGATTCCATTAGCAAATTTTTAATTCAATCTTTATAAAACATTCATCCTCTTATTTAATCTAATCTTCCAAATAGGACCTGAAAATTGGGCAAGTTACATTACTTCCCCACGCTACAAATAGTGACAAGAGGTGGGCATCGTGACTGCCTATCAGCTTTCGTTGCGCATTGGGGTGCAGATGTGGTGTAGATTTAGAGACAAAGGGAGGGTACTGTTATCAAAATGGCCCCATGCATTTTGAATCCTTTGTTTTATCTTTTAATTGCCTAAATTCCCATCATCTTTAAAAGTGCCCTTCATAATCAAATAGCGCCATGCGTTTTAAAACCATTTTACTTTTTATTTCAAAAATGCCCTTCATATTCAGATGTTCATAACTTTTTCATCCGAACTCCATTTTCAGTGTTCTTTGTGACATTTTGAATCCATTTTTTGAATAGAATCTAATTATGTGAATATTATCAACAAATTCTATCTTCTAAAATTAAAATTTATACGACATTCATCTTCTTGTTCAATCCAATGTTGCAAATAGGACTTTATAATTTAGGCAGTTACATAGATTCTCAACGTAACAAACTGTGATTGGAGGTGGGTAGCATCATAGCCTACCTTCTTTCTTGGGGGGAGACGTGAGATGGAGGGAGGGTGTCATCATCAAAATGCTCCCTACATTTTGACACCTTTTATTTTTCTTTGAATCTTTTGATTTCCAAAATCACCTTCAACATAAAATGCTTATAAATTTTTTATACGAACTCTGTTTTCAGTGTTCTTTGAGCCGTTGGATTCCATTTGCAAATTCTTAATTCAATCATTATGAACCATTCATCCTCCTATTTAATCCAATCTTCCAAATAAGACCGTAAAATTGGGGGAGTAACATTACCTCCCCATGCTGCAAACAGTGGCAAGAGGTGGGCATCGCGACTGCCTATCTCCTTTCCCTGCGCATTGGGGTGCAGATGTCCTGCAGATGCAGAGACAAAGGGAGGGTGTTGTTATGAAAATGGCCCCATGCATTTTGAATCCTTTTTTAATCTTTTAATTGCATAAATTCCCTTCATCTTTAAAAGTGCCCTTCATAATCAAACGGCCCCTTGCGTTTTGAACCCATTTTTGTTTTAATTTCAAAAATGCCCCTCATATTCAAATGTTCATAACTTTTTCATCCGAACTCCATTTTCTGTGTTCTTTGTGACACTGGACTCCATTTTTTGAATAGAATCCTATTATGTGAATATTATCAACAAATTCTATCTTCTAAAATTAAAATTTATAAGACATTCATCTTCTTGTTCAATCCAATTCATGGAAATAGGACTTTATAATTTAGGCTGTTACATTGATTTTCAACGTAACAAACTGTGACTGGAGGTGGGTAGCCTGATAGCCTACCTTCTTTCTTGGGGGAGACGTGAGATGAAGCGAGGGTGTCATCATCAAAATGCCTCCTACATTGCGACTTCCTTTTTTTTTTTTTTGAATCTTTTGATTTCAAAAATGACCTTCAATATCAAATGCTCATAAATTTGTTATACGAACTCTGTTTACCGTGTTATTTGAGCCGTTGGATTCCATAAGCAAATTTTTAATTCAATCTTTATAGAACACTCATCCTCTTATTTAATCCAATATTCCAAATAGGACCTTAAAATTGGGGAAGTTACATTACTTCCCCACGCTGCAAACAGTGACAAGAGGTGGGCATCGCGACCGCCTGTCATCTTTCCTTGCGCATTAGGGTGTAGATGTGGTGCAGATGCAGAGACAAAGGGAGGGTGTTGTTACCAAAATGGCCCCATGCATTTTGAATCCTTTGTTTTATGTTTTAATTACTTAAATTCCCATCATCTTTAAAAGTGCCCTACATAATCAAATGGCCCCATGCGTTTTAAAACCATTTTACTTTTTATTTCTAAAATGCCGTTCATATTCGAATGTTCATAACTTTTTCATCCGAACTCAATTTTCAGTGTTGTTTGTGACATTGGACTCCATTTTTTTGAATAGGCTCTAATTATGTGAATATTATCAACAAATTCTATCTTAAAATTTGTACGACATTCATCTTCCTGTTCAATCCAGTGTTCCAAATAGGACTTTTTAATTTAGATTCTACATTATTTCTCAACGTAACAAACTGTGACTGGAGGTGGGTAGCATGATAGCCTACGTTCTTTCTTGGGGGAGACGTGAGATGGAGGGAGGGTGTCATCATCAAAATGCTTCCCACATTGTGACTCCCTTTTTTGTTTTTTTTGAATCTTTTAATTTCGAAAATGACCTTCAATATCGAATGGGCATAAATTTTTTATACGAACTCTGTTTACAGTGTTCTTTGAGCCGTTGGATTCCATAAGCAAATTTTTAATTCAATCTTTATAGAACACTCATCCTCTTATTTAATCCAATCTTCCAAATAGGACCATAAAATTTTGGGAAGTTACATTACTTCCCCACGCTGCAAACAGTGACAAGAGGTGGGCATCGCGACCGCCTGCCATCTTTCCTTGCGCATTAGGGTGTAGATGTGGTGCAGATGCAGAGACAAAGGGAGAGTGTTGTTACCAAAATGGCCCCATGCATTTTGAATCCTTTGTTTTATGTTTTAATTACTTAAATTCCCATCATCTTTAAAAGTGCCCTACATAATCAAATGGCCCCATGCGTTTTAAAACCATTTTACTTTTTATTTCTAAAATGCCGTTCATATTCAAATGTTCATAACTTTTTCATCCGAACTCAATTTTCAGTGTTCTTTGTGACATTGGACTCCATTTTTTTTAATAGACTCTAATTATGTGAATATTATCAACAAATTCTATCTTAAAATTTGTACGACATTCATCTTCTTGTTCAATCCAGTGTTCCAAATAGGACTTTTTAATTTAGATTCTACATTATTTCTCAACATAACAAACTATGACTGGAGGTGGGTAGCATGATAGCCTACGATCTTTCTTGGGGGAGATGTGAGATGGAGGGAGGGTGTCATCATCAAAATGCTTCCTACATTGTGACTCCCTTTTTTGTTTTTTTTGAATCTTTTAATTTCAAAAATGACCTTCAATATCGAATGGTCATAAATTTTTTATACGAACTCTGTTTACAGTGTTCTTTGAGCCGTTGGATTCCATAAGCAAATTTTTAATTCAATCTTTATAAAACATTCATCCTCTTATTTAATCCAATATTCCAAATAGGACCTTAAAATTGGGTAAGTTACATTACTTCCCCAAGCTGCAAACAGTGACAAGAGCTGGGCATCGCGACCGCCTGTCATCTTTCCCCACGCTGCAAACAGTGACAAAGGGAGGGTGTTGTTACCAAAATGGCCCCATGCATTTTGAATCCTTTGTTTAATCTTTTAATAATTTAAATTCCCATCATCTTTAAAAGTGCCCTTCATAATCAAACGGCCCCATGCGTTTTGAACCCATTTTTATTTTAATTTCAAAAATGCCCTTCATATTCAAATGTTCTTAACTTTTTCATCCGAACTCCATTTTCAGTGTTCTTTGTGACATTGGACTCCATTTTTTGAATAGAATCTAATTATGTGAATATTATCAACAAATTCTATCTTCAAAAATTAAAATTTATACGACATTCATCTTCTTGTTCAATCCAATGTTGCAAATAGGACTTTATAATTTAGGCAGTTACATTGATTCTCAACGTAACAAACTGTGACTGGAGGTGGGTAGCATCATAGCCTACCTTCTTTCTTGTGGGGAGGCGTGAGATGGAGGGAGGGTGTCATCATCAAAATGCTCCCTACATTTTGACTCCTTTTATTTTTCTTTGAATCTTTTGATTTCCAAAATGACCTTCAACATAAAATGCTTATAAATTTTTTATACGAACTCTGTTTTCAGTGTTCTTTGAGCTGTTGGATTCCGTTAGCAAATTCTTAATTCAATCTTTATGAACCATTCATCCTCCTATTTAATCCAATCTTCCAAATAGGACCATAAAATTGAGGAAGAAACATTACTTCCCCATGCTGCAAACAGTGGCAGGAGGTGGGCATCGCGACTGCCTATCGCCTTTCCCTGCGCATTGGGGTGGAGATGTCCTGAAGATGCAGAGACAAAGGGAGGGTGTTGTTATGAAAATGGCCCATGCATTTTGAATCCTTTGTTTAATCTTTTAATTACTTAAATTCCCATCATCTTTAAAAGTGCCCTTCATAATCAAACGGCCCCATGCGTTTTCAACCCATTTTTATTTTAATTTCAAAAATGCCCTTCATATTCAAATGTTCATAACTTTTTCATCTGAACTCCATTTTCAGTGTTCTTTGTGACACTGGACTCCAATTTTTGAATAGAATCTAATTATGTGAATATTATCAACAAATTCTATCTTCTAAAATTAAAATTTATAAGACATTTATCTTCTTGTTCAATCCAATTCATGGAAATAGGACTTTATAATTTAGGCAGTTACATTGATTTTCAACGTAACAAACTGTGACTAGAGGTGGGTAGCATGATAGCCTACGTTCTTTCTTGGGGGAGACGTGAGATGGAGGGAGGGTGTCATCATCAAAATGCTTCCTACATTGCGACTCCCTTTTTTGTTTTTTTTGAATCTTTTAATTTCAAAAATGACCTTTAATATCGAATGGGCATAAATTTTTTATACGAACTCTGTTTACAGTGTTCTTTGACCCGTTGGATTCCATAAGGAAATTTTTAATTCAATCTTTATAAATAATTCATCCTCTTATTTAATCCAATCTTCCAAATAGGACCTTAAAATTGGGAAAGTTACATTACTTCCCCATGCTACAAACAGTGACAAGAGGTGGGCATCGCGACTGCCTATCATCTTTCGTTGCGCATTGGGGTGCAGATGTGGTGTAGATTTAGAGACAAAGGGAGGGTGCAGTTATCAAAATGGCCCCATGCATTTTGAATCCTTTGTTTTATCTTTTAATTAATTAAATGCCCTTCATCTTTAAAAGAGCCCTTCATAATCAAAAGGCGCCATGCGTTTTAAAACCATTTTTATTTTTATTACTAAAATGCCATTCATATTCAAATGTTCATAACTTTTTCATCCGAACTCCATTTTCAGTGTTCTTTGTGACATTGTACTCCATTTTTTTTGAATAGAATCTAATTGTGTGAATATTATCAACAAATTCTATCTTAAAATTTGTACGACATTCATCTTCTTGTTCAATCCAGTCTTCCAAATAGGACTTTTTAATTTAGATTCTACATTATTTCTCAACGTAACAAACTGTGACTGGAGGTGGGTTGCATGATAGTCTACGCTCTTTCTTGGGGGAGATGTGAGATGGAGGGAGGGTGTCATCATTAAAATGCTTCCTACATTGTGACTCCTTTTTTTTTTTTTTTAATCTTTTAATTTCAAAAATGACCTTCAATATCGAATGGTCATTAATTTTTTATACGAACTCTGTTTACAGTGTTCTTTGAGCCGTTGGATTCCATAAGCAAATTTTTAATTCAATCTTTATAAAACACTCATCCTCTTATTTAAACCAATCTTCCAAATAGGACCGTAAAATTGGGGAAGTTACATTACTTCCCCACGCTGCAAACAGTGACAAGAGGTGGGCATTGTGACCGCCTGTCATCTTTCCTTGCGCATTAGGGTGTAGATGTGGTGCAGATGTAGAGACAAAGGGAGAGTGTTGTTACCAAAATGGTCCCATGCATTTTGAATCCTTTGTTTTATCTTTTAATTGCCTAAATTCCCATCATCTTTAAAAGTGCCCTTCATAATCAAATAGCGCCATGCGTTTTAAAACCATTTTACTTTTTATTTCAAAAATGCCCTTCATATTCAGATGTTCATAACTTTTTCATCCGAACTCCATTTTCAGTGTTCTTTGTGACATTTTACTCCATTTTTTTGAATAGAATCTAATTGTGTGAATATTATCAACAAATTCTATCTTAAAATTTGTACGTCATTCATCTTATTGTTCAATCCAGTCTTCCAAATAGGACTTTTTAATTTAGATTCTACATTATTTCTCAACGTAACAAACTGTGACTGGAGGTGGGTAGCATGATAGTCTACGCTCTTTCTTGGGGGAGATGTGAGATGGAGGGAGGGTGTCATCATCAAAATGCATCCTACATTGTGACTCCCTTTTTTTTTTTTTTTTTTTTTTAATCTTTTAATTTCAAAAATGACCGTCAATATCGAATGGTCATAAATATTTTATACGAACTTTGTTTACAGTGTTCTTTGAGCCGTTGGATTCCATAAGCAGATTTTTAATTCAATCTTTATAAAACAATCATCCTCTTATTTAATCCAATCTTCCAAATAGGACCTTAAAATTGGGGAAGTTACATTACTTCCCCATGCTACAAACAGTGACAAGAGGTGGGCATCGCGACTGCCTATCATCTTTCGTTGCGCATTGGGGTGCAGATGTGGTGTAGATTTAGAGACAAAGGGAGGGTTCTGTTATGAAAATGGCCCCATGCATTTTGAATCCTTTGTTTTATCTTTTAATTGATTAAATGCCCTTCATCTTTAAAAGTGCCCTTCATAATCAAATAGCGCCATGCGTTTTAAAACCATTTTTATTTTTATTTCAAAAATGCCCTTCATATTCAGATGTTCATAACTTTTTCATCCGAACTCCATTTTCAGTGTTCTTTGTGACACTGGACTCCATTTTTAGAATAGAATCTAATTATGTGAATATTATCAACAAATTATATCTTCTAAAATTAAAATTTATATGACATTCATCTTCTTGTTCAATCCGATTCATGGAAATAGGACTTTATAATTTAGGCAGTTACATTGATTCTCAACGTAACAAACTGTGACTGGTGGTGGGTAGCATCATAGCCTACCTTCTTTCTTGGGGGGAGACGTGAGATGGAGGGAGGGTGTCATCATCAAAATGCTCCCTACATTTTGACTCCTTTTATTTTTCTTTGAATCTTTTGATTTCCAAAATGACCTTCAACATAAAATGGCTAAAAAATTTTTATACGAACTCCGTTTTCAGTGTGTCTTTGAGCCGTTGGATTCCATTAGCAAATTCTTAATTCAATCTTTATGAACCATTCATCCTCCTATTTAATCCAATCTTCCAAATAGGACCATAAAATTGGGGAAGTAACATTACTACCCCATGCTGCAAACAGTGACAAGAGGTGGGCATCGCGACTACCTATCATCTTTCCCTGCGCGTTGGGGTGCAGATGCCGTGCAGATGCAGAGACAAAGGGAGGGTGTTGTTATGAAAATGGCCCCATGCATTTTGAACCCTTTTTTTTATTTTTTAATTGCACAAATTCCCTTCATCTTTAAAAGTGCCCTTCATAATCAAATGGCCCCATGCGTTTTGAACCCATTTTTGTTTTAATTTCAAAAAAGCCCTTCATATTCAAATGTTCATAACTTTTTCATCCGAACTCCATTTTCAGTGTTCTTTGTGACACTGGACTCCATTTTTTGAATAGAATCTAATTATGTGAATATTATCAACAAATTCTATCTTCTAAAATTAAAATTTGTAAGACATTCATCTTCTTGCTCAATCCAATTCATGGAAATAGGACTTTAAAATTTAGGCAGTTACATTGATTTTCAACGTAACAAACTGTGACTGGAGGTGGGTAGCATGATAGCCTACCTTCTTTCTTGGGGGAGAGGTGAGATGAAGCGAGGGTGTCATCATCAAAATGCTTCCTACATTGCGACTTCCTTTTTTTTTTTTTTTTTTGAATCTTTTGATTTCAAAAATGACCTTCAATATCAAATGCTCATAAATTTTTTATACGAACTCTGTTTACAGTGTTATTTGAACCATTGGATTCCATTAGCAAATTTTTAATTCAATCTTTATAAAACATTCATCCTCTTATTTAATCCAATCTTCCAAATAGGACCTTAAAATTGGGGAAGTTACATTACTTCCCCATGCTACAAATAGTGACAAGAGGTGGGCACCGCGACTGCCTAGCATCTTTCGTTGCGCATTGGGGTGCAGATGTGGTGTAGATTTAGAGACAAAGGGAGGGTGCTGTTATCAAAATGGCCCCATGCATTTTGAATCCTTTTTTTATCTTTTAATTAATTAAATGCCCTTCATCTTTAAAAGTGCCCTTCATAATCAAATGGCGCCATGCGTTTTAAAACCATTTTTATTTTTATTACTAAAATGCCATTCATATTCAAATGTTCTTAACTTTTTCATCCGAACTCCATTTTCAGTGTTCTTTGTGACATTGTACTCCATTTTTTTGAATAGAATCTAATTATGTGAATATTATCAACAAATTCTATTTTAAAATTTGTACGACATTCATCTTCTTGTTCAATCCAGTCTTCCAAATAGGACTTTTTAATTTAGATTCTACATTATTTCTCAACGTAACAAACTGTGACTGGAGGTGGGTAGCATGATAGCCTACGTTCTTTCTTGGGGGAGACGTGAGATGGAGGGAGGGTGTCATCATCAAAATGCTTCCTACATTGTGACTCCCTTTTTTTTTTTTTTTGAATCTTTTGATTACAAAAATGACCTTGAACATCAAATGCTCATAAATTTTTTATACAAACTCTGTTTACAGTGTTCTTTGAGCCATTGGATTCCATTAGCAAATTCTTAATTCAATCTTTATAAACCATTCATCCTCCTATTTAATCCAATCTTCCAAATAGGACCATAAAATTGGGAAAGTTACATTACTTCCCCACGCTGCAAACAGTGACAAGGGGTGGGCATCGCGACTACCTATCATCTTTCCCTGCGCATTGGGGTGCAGATGTCGTGCAGATGCAAAGACAAAGGCAGGGTGTTGTTATGAAAATGGCCCCATGCATTTTGAATCCTTTTTTTATCTTTTAATTGCAAAAATTCCCTTCATCTTTAAAAGTGCCCTTCATAATCAAACGGCCCCATGCGTTTTGAACCCATTTTTGTTTTAATTTCAAAAATGCCCTTCACATTCAAATGTTCATAACTTTTTCGTCCGAACTCCATTTTCAGTTTTCTTTGTGACATTGGACTCCATTTTTTGAATAGAATCTAATTATGTGAATATTATCAACTAATTCTATCTTCTAAAATTAAAATTTATAAGACATTCATCTTCTTGTTCAATCCAATGTTGCAAATAGGACTTTCTAATTTAGGCAGTTACATTCATTCTCAACGTAACAAACTGTGACTGGAGGTGGGTAGCGTCATAGCCTACCTTCTTTAGTGGGGGAGACGTGAGATGGAGGGAGGCTTTAATCATCAAAATGCTCATAAATTTTTTATACGAACTCTGTTTTCAGTCTTCTTTGAGCCGTTGGATTCCATTAACAAATTCTTAATTCTATCTTTATAAAACATTCATCCTCCTATTTAATCCAATCTTCCGAATAGGACCTTAAAATTGGGGTAGTTACAT
The DNA here is from genome assembly GCA_035236585.1 of Warburgia ugandensis. Taxonomy (NCBI): domain Eukaryota; kingdom Viridiplantae; phylum Streptophyta; class Magnoliopsida; order Canellales; family Canellaceae; genus Warburgia; species Warburgia ugandensis. The sequence goes on along the minus strand of CP141127.1, from coordinate 51,883,892 downwards.
TACTTCCCAATGCTACAAACAGTGACAAGAGGTGGGCATCGTGACCGCCTATCGCCTTTCCCTATGCAATGGGGTGCAGAAGTGGTGCAGATGCAAAGACAAAGGGAGGGTGTCGTTATGAAAATGGCCCTGTGCATTTTGAATCCTTTTTTTTTATCTGTTAATTACATAAATGCCCTTGATCTTTAAAGGTTCCCTTCATTTTGAAATGGCCCCATGAGTTTTGAATCCTTATTTTAATTTCTGATATGCCCTTCATATTCAAATGTTCATAACTTTTTCATCCCAACTCCATTTTTAGCGTTCTTTGTGACATTGGTGTCCATTCTTTCAATAGAATCTAATTATGTGAATATTACCAACAAATTCTATCTTCTAAAATTAAAATATATAAGAATTTCATCTTCCTATTCAATCCAATCTTCCAAATATGACTTTATAATTTAGGTAGTTACATTATTTCTCAACATAACAAACTGTGACTGGAGGTGGGTAGCATGATAGCCTACGTTCTTTCTTGGGGGAGACGTGAGATGGAGGGTGGGTGTCATCATCCAAATGCTTCCTACATCGTGACTCCCTTTTTTTATTTTTTTTTTTGAATCTTTTAATTACAAAAATGACCTTCAACATCAAATGCTCAAATTTTTTTTTATACGAACTCTGTTTTCAGTCTTCTTTGAGCCATTGGATTCCATTAACAAATTCTTAATTCAATCTTTATAAAACATTCATCCTCCTATTTAATCCAATCTTCAAAATACGACCTTAAAATTGGGGTAGTTACATTACTTCCCAACACTACAAACAGTGACAAGAGGTGGGCATCGTGACCGCCTATTGCCTTTCCCTATGCAATGGGGTGCAGATGTGGTGCAGATGCAAAGACAAAGGGAGGGTGTCGTTATGAAAATGGCCCCGTGCATTTTGAATCCTTTTTTTTTTATCTGTTAATTACTTAAATGCCCTTCATCTTTAAAGGTGCCCTTCATTTTGAAATGGCCCCATGAGTTTTGAATCCTTATTTTAATTTCTGATATGCCCTTCATATTCAAATGTTCATAACTTTTTCATCCCAACTCCATTTTCAGCGTTCTTTGTGACATTGGTGTCCATTCTTTCAATAGAATCTAATTATGTGAATATTATCAACAAATTCGATCTTCTAAAATTAAAATATATAAGAATTTCATCTTCCTATTCAATCCAATCTTCCAAATATGACTTTATAATTTAGGTAGTTACATTATTTCTCAACATAACAAACTGTGACTGGAGGTGGGTAGCATGATAGCCTACCTTCTTTCTTGGGGGAGACGTGAGATGGAGGGAGGGTGTCATCATCAAAATGCTTCCTACATCATGACTCCCTTTTTTTATTTTTATTTTGAATCTTTTAATTACAAAAATGAGCTTCAACATCAAATGCTCATAAATTTTTTTATACGAACTCTGTTTACAGTGTTCTTTGAGCCATTGGATTCCATTAGCAAATTCTTAATTCAATCTTTATAAACCATTCATCCTCCTATTTAATCCAATCTTCCAAATAGAACCATAAAATTGGGGAAGTTACATTACTTCCCCACGCTGCAAACAGTGACAAGAGGTGGGCATCGGGACCGCCTATCGTCTTTCCCTGCGCAATGGGGTGCAGATGGGGTGCAGATGCTGAGACAAAGGGAGGGTGTTGTTATCAAAATGGCTCCATGCATTTTTAATCCTTTCTTTTATCTTTTAATTGCTTAAATGCCCTTCTAATTCAAATGGCCCCATGTGTTTTGAATCATTTTTTTATTTTAATTTCTAAAATGCCCTTCAAATTCAAATGTTTATAACTTTTTCATCCCAACTCCATTTTGAGTGTTCTTTGTGACATTGGACTTCATTTTTTTTGAATAGAATCTAATTATGTGAATTTTATCAACAAATTCTATCTTCTAAAATTAAAATTTATAAGACATTCATCTTCCTGTTCAATCCAATCTTCCAGATAGGACTTTATAATTTAGGTTCTACATTATTTCTCAACGTAACAAACTGTGACTGGAGGGGGGTAGCGTGATAGCCTACCTTCTTTCTTGGGGGAGACGTGAGATGAAGCGAGGGCGTCATCATCAAAATGCTTCCTACATTGCGACTTCCATTTTGTTTTTTCTTCTGAATCTTTTGATTTCAAAAATGACCTTCAATATCAAATGCTCATAAATTTTTTATACGAACTCTGTTTACAGTGTTATTTTAACCGTTGGATTCCATTAGAAAATTTTTGATTCAATCTTTATAAAAGATTCATCCTCTTATTTAATCCAATCTTCCAAATAGGACCTTAAAATTGGGGAAGTTACATTACTTCCCCACGCTGCAAATAGGGACAAGAGGTGGGCATCGCGATCGCCTATCATCTTTCGTTGCGCATTGGGGTGCAGATGTGGTGTAGATTTAGAGACAAAGGGAGGGTGCTGTTATCAAAATGGCCCCATGCATTTTGAATCCTTTGTTTTATCTTTTAATTAATTAAATCCCATTCATCTTTAAAAGTGCCCTTCATAATCAAATGGCGCCATGCGTTTTAAAACCATTTTTATTTTTATTTCTAAAATGCCATTCATATTCAAATGTTCATAACTTTTTCATCCGAACTCCATTTTCAGTGTTCTTTGTGACATTGTACTCCATTTTTTTGAATAGAATCTAATTATGTGAATATTATCAACAAATTCTATCTTAAAATTTGTACGACATTCATCTTCCTGTTCAGTCCAGTCTTCCAAATAGGACTTTTTAATTTAGATTCTACATTATTTCTCAACGTAACAAACTGTGACAGGAGGTGGGTAGCATGATAGCCTACGTTCTTTCTTGGGGGAGATGTGAGATGGAGGGAGGGTGTCATCATCAAAATGCTTCCTACATTGTGACTCCCTTTTTTGTTTTTTTTTTAATCTTTTAATTTCAAAAATGACCTTCAATATTGAATGGTCATAAATTTTTTATACGAACACTGTTTACAGTGTTCTATGAGCCGCTGGATTCCTTAAGCAAATTTTTAATTCAATCTTTATAAAACATTCATCCTCTTATTTAATCCAATCTTCCAAATAGGACCTTAAAATTGGGGAAGTTACATTACTTCCCCACGTTGCAAAAAGTGACAAGAGGTGGGCATCGCGACTGCCTCTCACCTTTCCTTGCGCATTAGGGTGTAGATGTGGTGCAGATGCAGAGACAAAGGGAGGGTGTTGTTACGAAAATGGCCCCATGCATTTTGAATCCTTTGTTTTATCTTTTAATTACTTAAATTCCCATCATCTTTAAAGGTGCCCTTCATAATCAAATGGCCCCATGCGTTTTAAAACCATTTTACTTTTTATTTCTAAAATGCCGTTCATATTCAAATGTTCATAACTTTTTCATCCGAACTCAATTTTCAGTGTTCTTTGTGACATTGGACTCCATTTTTTTGAATAGACTCTAATTATGTGAATATTATCAACAAATTCTATCTTAAAATTTGTACGACATTCATCTTCCTGTTCAATCTAGTGTTCCAAATAGGACTTTTTAATTTAGATTCTACATTATTTCTCAACGTAACAAACTGTGACTGGAGGTGGGTAGCATGATAGTCTACGCTCTTTCTTGGGGGAGATTTGAGATGGAGGGAGGGTGTCATCATCAAAATGCATCCTACATTGTGACTCCCTTTTTTTTTTTTTTGAATCTTTTAATTTCAAAAATGACCTTCAATATCGAATGGTCATAAATTTTTTATACGAACTCTGTTTACAGTGTTCTTTGAGCCGTTGGATTCCATAAGCAAATTTTTAATTCAATCTTTATAAAACATTCATCCTCTTATTTAATCCAATCTTCCAAATAGGACCTTAAAATTGGGGGAGTTACATTACTTCCCCACGCTGCAAACAGTGACAAGAGGTGGGCATCGCGACCGCCTGTCATCTTTCCTTGCGCATTGGGATGTAGATGTGGTGCAGATGCAGAGATAAAGGGAGGGTGTTGTTACCAAAATGGCCCCATGCATTTTGAATCCATTGTTTTCTCTTTTAATTACTTAAATTCCCATCATCTTTAAAAGTGCCCTACATAATCAAATGGCCCCATGCGTTTTAAAACCATTTTACTTTTTATTTCTTAAATACCGTTCATATTCAAATGTTCATAACTTTTTCATCCGAACTCAATTTTCAGTGTTCTTTGTGACATTGGACTGCATTTTTTTAAATAGACTCTAATTATGTGAATATTATCAACAAATTCTACCTTAAAATTTGTACGACATTCATCTTCCTGTTCAATCCAGTGTTCCAAATAGGACTTTTTAATTTAGATTCTACATTATTTCTCAACGTAACAAACTGTGACTGGAGGTGGGAAGCATGATGGCCTACGTTCTTTCTTGGGGGAGACGTGAGATGTAGGGAGGGTGTCATCATCAAAATGCTTCCTACATTGTGACTCCCTTTTTTGTTTTTTTTGAATCTTTTAATTTCAAAAATGACCTTCAATATCGAATGGTCATAAATTTTTTATACGAACTCTGTTTACAGTGTTCTTTGAGCCGTTGGATTCCATAAGCAAATTTTTAATTCAATCTTTATAAAACATTCATCCTCTTATTTAATCCAATCTTCCAAATAGGACCTTAAAATTGGGGGAGTTACATTACTTCCCCATGCTGCAAACAGTGACAAGAGGTGGGCATCGCGACCGCCTGTCATCTTTCCTTGCGCATTGGGATGTAGATGTGGTGCAGATGCAGAGATAAAGGGAGGGTGTTGTTACCAAAATGGCCCCATGCATTTTGAATCCTTTGTTTTATCTTTTAATTACTTAAATTCCCATCATCTTTAAAAGTTCCCTACATAATCAAATGGCCCCATGCGTTTTAAAACCATTTTACTTTTTATTTCTAAAATGCCGTTCATATTCAAATGTTCATAACTTTTTCATCCGAACTCAATTTTCAGTTTTCTTTGTGACACTGGACTCCATTTTTTTGAATAGACTCTAATTATGTGAATATTATCAACAAATTCTATCTTAAAATTTGTACGAAATTCATCTTCCTGTTCAATCCAGTGTTCCAAATAGGACTTTTTAATTTAGATTCTACATTATTTCTCAACGTAACAAACTGTGACTGGAGGTGGGAAGCATGATGGCCTACGTTCTTTCTTGGGGGAGACGTGAGATGGAGGGAGGGTGTCATCATCAAAATGCTTCCTACATTGTGACTCCCTTTTTTGTTGTTTTTGAATCTTTTAATTTCAAAAATGACCTTCAATATCGAATGGTCATAAATTTTTTATACGAACTCTGTTTACAGTGTTCTTTGAGCCGTTGGATTTCATAAGCAAATTTTTAATTCAATCTTTATAAAACAATCATCCTCTTATTTAATCCAATCTTCCAAATAGGACCTTAAAATTGGGGGAGTTACATTACTTCCCCACGCTGCAAACAGTGACAAGAGGTGGGCATCGCGACCGCCTGTCATCTTTCCTTGCGCATTGGGATGTAGATGTGGTGCAGATGCAGAGATAAAGGGAGGGTGTTGTTACCAAAATGGCCCCATGCATTTTGAATCCTTTGTTTTATCTTTTAATTACTTAAATTCCCGTCATCTTTAAAAGTGCCCTACATAATCAAATGGCCCCATGCGTTTTAAAAGCATTTTACTTTTTATTTCTCAAAAATGCCGTTCATATTCAAATGTTCATAACTTTTTCATCCGAACTCAATTTTCAGTGTTCTTTGTGACATTGGACTCCATTTTTTTGAATAGACTCTAATTATGTGAATATTATCAACAAATTCTATCTTAAAATTTGTACGACATTCATCTTCCTGTTCAATCCAGTGTTCCAAATAGGACTTTTTAATTTAGATTCTACATTATTTCTCAACGTAACAAACTGTGACTGGAGGTGGGTAGCATGATAGCCTACGTTCTTTCTTGGGGGAGACGTGAGATGGAGGGAGGGTGTCATCATCAAAATGCTTCCTACATTGTGACTCCCTTTTTTGTTTTTTTTGAATCTTTTAATTTCAAAAATGACCTTCAATATCGAATGGTCATAAATTTTTTATACGAATTCTGTTTACAGTGTTCTTTGAGCCGTTGGATTCCATAAGCAAATTTTTAATTCAATCTTTATAAAACATTCATCCTCTTATTTAATCCAATCATCAAAATAGGACCATAAAATTTTGGGAAGTTACATTACTTCCCCACGCAGCAAACAGTGACAAGAGGTGGGCATCGCGACCGCCTGTCATCTTTCCTTGCGCATTAGGGTGTAGATGTGGTGCAGATGCAGAGACGAAGGGAGGGTGTTGTTACCAAAATGGCCCCATGCATTTTGAATCCATTGTTTTATCTTTTAATTACTTAAATTCCCATCATCTTTAAAAGTGCCCTACATAATCAAATGGCCCCATTCGTTTTAAAACCATTTTACTTTTTATTTCTAAAATGCCGTTCATATTCAAATGTTCATAACTTTTTCATCCGAACTCAATTTTCAGTGTTCTTTGTGATATTGGACTCCATTTTTTTGAATAGACTCTAATTATGTGAATATTATCAACAAATTCTATCTTAAAATTTGTACGACATTCATCTTCCTGTTCAATCCAGTGTTCCAAATAGGACTTTTTAATTTAGATTCTACATTATTTCTCAACGTAACAAACTGTGACTGGAGGTGGGTAGCATGATAGCCTACGTTCTTTCTTGGGGGAGACGTGTGATGGAGGGAGGGTGTCATCATCAAAATGCTTCCTACATTGTGACTCCCTTTTTTGTTTTTTTTGAATCTTTTAATTTCAAAAATGACCTTCAATATCGAATGGTCATAAATTTTTTATACGAATTCTGTTTACAGTGTTCTTTGAGCCGTTGGATTCCATAAGCAAATTTTTAATTCAATCTTTATAAAACATTCATCCTCTTATTTAATCCAATCTTCCAAATAGGACCTTAAAATTTTGGGAAGTTACATTATTTCCCCACACTGCAAACAGTGATAAGTGGTGGGCATCGTGACCGCCAGTCATCTTTCCTTGGGCATTAGGGTGTGGATGTGGTGCAGATGCAGAGACAAAGGGAGGGTGTTGTTATAAAAATGGCCCCATGCATTTTGAATCCTTTGTTTTATCTTTTAATTAATTAAATGCCCTTCATCTTTAAAAGTGCCCTTCATAATCAAATGGCGCCATGCGTTTTAAAAGCATTTTTATTTTTATTTCTAAAATGCCATTCATATTCAAATGTTCATAACTTTTTCATCCGCACTCCATTTTCAGTGTTCTTTGTGACATTGTACTCCATTTTTTTGAATAGAATCTAATTGTGTGAATATTATCAACAAATTCTATCTTAAAATTTGTACGACATTCATCTTCTTATTCAATCCAGTGTTCCAAATAGGACTTTTTAATTTAGATTCTACATTATTTCTCAACGTAACAAACTGTGACTGGAGGTGGGTAGCATGATAGCCTACGTTCTTTCTTGGGGGAGACGTGAGATGGAGGGAGGGTGTCATCATCAAAATGCTTCCTACATTGTGACTCCCTTTTTTGTTTTTTTTGAATCTTTTAATTTCAAAAATGACCTTCAATATCGAATGGTCATAAATTTTTTATACGAATTCTGTTTACAGTGTTCTTTGAGCCGTTGGATTCCATAAGCAAATTTTTAATTCAATCTTTATAAAACATTCATCCTCTTATTTAATCCAATCTTCCAAATAGGACCTTAAAATTTTGGGAAGTTACATTACTTCCCCACGCTGCAAACAGTGACAAGTGGTGGGCATCGCGACCGCCAGTCATCTTTCCTTGCGCATTAGGGTGTGGATGTGGTGCAGATGCAGAGACAAAGGGAGGGTGTTGTTATAAAAATGGCCCCATGCATTTTGAATCCTTTGTTTTATCTTTTAATTAATTAAATGCCCTTCATCTTTAAAAGTGCCCTTCATAATCAAATGGCGCCATGCGTTTTAAAACCATTTTTATTTTTATTTCTAAAATGCCATTCATAATCAAATGTTCATAACTTTTTCATCCCAACTCCATTTTTAGCGTTCTTTGTGACATTGGTGTCCATTCTTTCAATAGAATCTAATTATGTGAATATTACCAACAAATTCTATCTTCTAAAATTAAAATATATAAGAATTTCATCTTCCTATTCAATCCAATCTTCCAAATATGACTTTATAATTTAGGTAGTTACATTATTTCTCAACATAACAAACTGTGACTGGAGGTGGTTAGCATGATAGCCTACGTTCTTTCTTGGGGGAGACGTGAGATGGAGGGAGGGTGTCATCATCCAAATGCTTCCTACATCGTGACTCCCTTTTTTTATTTTTTTTTTGAATCTTTTAATTACAAAAATGACCTTCAACATCAAATGCTCATAAATATTTTATACAAACTCTTTTTTCTGTCTTCTTTGAGCCGTTGGATTCCATTATCAAATTCTTAATTCAATCTTTATAAAACATTCATCCTCCTAATTAATCCACTCTTCCAAATAGGACCTTAAAATTGGGGTAGTTACATTGATTCCCTATGCTGCAAATAGTGACAAGAGGTGGGTATCGCGACCGCCTACCGTCTTTCCCTGCGCAATGGGGTGCAAATGCACAGACAAAGGGAGAGTGTTGTTATGAAAATGGCTCCATGCATTTTGAATCCCTTTTTTTTCTTATCTTTTAATTACTTAAATGCCCTTCATATTCAAATGGCCCCATGAGTTTTGAATCCTTTTTTTATTTTAATTTCTTAAATGCCCTTCATATTCAAATGTTCATAACTTTTTCATCCGAACTCCATTTTCAATGTTCTTTGTGACATTGGTCTCCATTCTTTCAATAGAATCTAATTATGTGAATATTATCAAAAAATTCTATCTTCTAAAATTAAAATTTATAAGACTTTCATCTTCCTGTTCAATCCAATCTTCCAGATAGGACTTTATAATTTAGGTTCTACATTATTTCTCAACTTAACAAATTGTGACTGGAGGTGGGTAGCGTGATAGCCTACGTTCTATCTTAGGGGAGACGTGAGATGGAGGGAGGGTGTCATCATCAAAATGCTGCCTACATTTTGAATCTTTTTTTTTTTGAATCTTTCGATTACAAAAATAACCTTCAACATCAAATGCTGATAAAATTTTTATACGAACTCTGTTTTTAGTCTTCTTTGTGCCGTTGGATTCCATTAACAAATTCTTAATTCAATCTTTATAAAGCATTCATCCTCCTATTTAATCCAATCTTCCAAATAGGACCTTAAAATTGGGGTAGTGACATTACTTCCCAACACTACAAACAGTGACAAGAGGGGCATCGTGACCGCCTATCGCCTTTCCCTCTGCAATGGGGTGCAGATGTGGTGAAGATGTAGAGACAAAGGGAGGGTGTTGTTATGAAAATGGCCCCATGCATTTTGAATCCTTTTTTTTTTATTTCTAAAATGCCCTTCAAATTCAAATGTTCATAACTTTTTCATCCCAACTCCATTTTCAGTGTTCTTTGTGACATTGGTCTCCATTCTTTCAATAGAATCTAATTATGTGAATATTATCAAAAAATTCTATCTTCTAAAATTAAAATTTATAAGACGTTCATCTTCCTGTTCAATCCAATCTTCCAGATAGGACTTTATAATTTAGGTTCTACATTATTTCTCAACTTAACAAATTGTGACTGGAGGTGGGTAGCGTGATAGCCTACGTTCTATCTTAGGGGAGACGTGAGATGGAGGGAGGGTGTCATCATCAAAATGCGGCCTACATTTTGAATCTTTTTTGTTTTTTTTTTTTGAATCTTTTGATTACAAAAATAACCTTCAACATCAAATGCTCATAAAGTTTTTGCATGAACTCTGTTTTCAGTCTGCTTTGAGCTGTTGGATTCCATTAACAAAGTCTTAATTCAATCTTTATAAAACATTCATCCTCCTATTTTATCGAATCTTCCAAGTAGGACCTCAAAATTAGGGTAGTTACATTCCTTCCCAATGCTGCAAACAGTGATAAGAGGTGGGCATCGGGACCGCCTATCGTCTTTCCCTGCGCAATGGGGTGCAGATGTAGTGCAGATGCAGAGACAAAGGGAGGGTGTTATTATCAAAATGGATCCATGCATTTTGAATCCTTGTTTTTTATCTTTTAATTACTTAAATGCCCTTCATATTCAAATGGCCCCTTGTGTTTTGAATCCTTTTTTATTTTAATTTCTAAAATGCTCTTCAAATTCAAATGTTCATAACTTTTTCATCCGAACTCCATTTTCAGTGTTCTTTGTGACATTGGACTCCATTTTTTGAATAGATTGTAATTATGTGAATATTATCAACAAATTCTATCTTATACAATTAAAATTTATAAGACATTCATCTTTTCGTTCAATCCAATCTTAAAAATAGGAGTTTATAATTTAGGTAGTTACATTATTTCCCAACGTAACAAACTGTGACTGGAGGTGGGCAGCATGTTAGCCTACCTTCTTTCATGGGGGAGACGTGAGATGGAGGGAGGGTTTCATCATCAAAATGTTTCCTACATTTTGACTCCTCTTTTTTTTTTTTGAATCTTTTGATTACTAAAATAACTTTCAACATCAAATGCTCATAAATATTTTATACAAACTCTTTTTTCTGTCTTCTTTGAGCCGTTGGATTCCATTATCAAATTCTTGATTCAATCTTTATAAAACATTCATCCTCCTATTTAATCCACTCTTCCAAATAGGACCTTAAAATTGGGGTAGTTACATTGCTTCCCTATGCTGCAAATAGTGACAAGAGGTGGGTATTGCGACTGCCTACCGTCTTTCCCTGCGCAATGGGGTGCAAATGCACAGACAAAGGGAGAGTGTTGTTATGAAAATGGCTCCATGCATTTTGAATCCCTTTTTTTCTTATCTTTTAATTACTTAAATGCCCTTCATATTCAAATGTTCATAACTTTTTCATCCGAACTCCATTTTCAATGTTCTTTGTGACATTGGTCTCCATTCTTTCAATAGAATCTAATTATGTGAATATTATCAAAAAATTCTATCTTCTAAAATTAAAATTTATAAGACTTTCATCTTCCTGTTCAATCCAATCTTCCAGATAGGACTTTATAATTTAGGTTCTACATTATTTCTCAACTTAACAAATTGTGACTGGAGGTGGGTAGCGTGATAGCCTACGTTCTATCTTAGGGGAGACGTGAGATGGAGGGAGGGTGTCATCATCAAAATGCTGCCTACATTTTGAATCTTTTTTTTTTTTGAATCTTTCGATTACAAAAATAACCTTCAACATCAAATGCTCATAAATTTTTTATACGAACTCTGTTTTCAGTTTGCTTTGAGCCGTTGGATTCCATTAACAAATTCTTAATTCAATCTTTATAAAACATTCATCCTCCTATTTTATCGAATCTTCCAAGTAGGACCTCAAAATTAGGGTAGTTACATTCCTTCCCAACGCTGCAAACAGTGACAAGAGGTGGGAATCAGGACCGCCTATCGTCTTTCCCTGTGCAATGGGGTGCAGATGTGGTGCAGATGCAGAGATAAAGGGAGGGTGTTGTTATGAAAATGGCCCCATGCATTTTGAATCCTTTTTTTTTTTTTAATTTTTTATCTTTTAATTACTTAAATGCCCTTGATCTTTAAAAGTGCCCTTCATATTTAAATGTCCCCATGAGTTTTGAATCCTTATTTTAATTTATGATATGCCTTTCATATTCAAACGTTCATAACTCTTTCATCCGAACTCCATTTTCAGTGTTCTTTGTGACATTGGTCTCCATTCTTTGAATAGAATATAATTATGTGAATTTTATAAAAAAAATCTATCTTCTAAAATTAAAATTTATAAGACTTTCATATTCCTATTCAATCCAATCTTCCAAATAGGACTTTATAATTTAGGTTCTACATTATTTCTGAACGTAACAAACTGTGACTAGAGGTGGGCAGCATGATAGTCTACCTTCTTTCTTAGGGGGGACGTGAGATGGAGGGAGGTTGTCATCATCAAAATGCTACCTACATTTTGAGTCCTTTTTTTTTTTTTTGAATCTTTTGATTTCCAAAATGACCTTCAACATAAAATGCTCATAAATTTTTTATACGAACTCTGTTTTTAGTGTTCTTTGAGCCATTGGATTCCATTAACAAATTCTTAATTCAATCTTTATAAAACATTCATCCTATTTTATCCAATCTTCCAAGTAGGACCTCAAAATTAGGGTAGTTACATTCCTTCCCAACGTTGCAAACAGTGACAAGAGGTGGGCATCGGGACTGCCCATCGTCTTTCCCTGCGCAATGGGGTGCAGATGTGGTGCAGATGCAGAGACAAAGGGAGGGTGTTGTTATCAAAATGGATCCATGCATTTTGAATCCTTGTTTTTTATCTTTTAATTACTTAAATGCCCTTCATATTCAAATGGCCCCATGTGTTTTGAATCCTTTTTTATTTTAATTTCTAAAATATCCTTCAAATTCAAATGTTCATAACTTTTTCATCCGAACTCCATTTTTAGTGTTCTTTGTGACATTGGACTCCATTTTTTGAATATAATCTAATTATGTGAATATTATCAACAAATTATATGTTCTATACTTAAAATTTATAAGACATTCTGTAATGCTCGAGCAATTTACGCTATGTTTAACAAAAATTGGACATTCTATAGGAAATGAATTGAGTTAAATGTTTCACTTTATTAAAAATAGTAAATGAATTATTTTGTGAAAGAACTTAGTACCGTTAGATTCTACTCGAAAAATGGAATCCAACATCTCAAAGAACACCAAAAACGGAGTTCGTATGAAGAAGTTACGGCCGTTTAAAGATTAGGGGTATTTTTGTAAATTAAACAAAAAAACGAAAAAGGCAGAAAACACAGGGGGCCATTTTTATAACGGCACCCCATCATCTTCCTCCTCTAGACTTCTCCAGAAATTCCATTTCCAGAGGTTTCTGCCACCGCCAATGGTGGCACCGCCATAGCAGGGCTATAAAAAGCCCCATCTCCCCCTCTCCAAAAATGTGATTTTGTGGTCATTTAGGACTGGGGTTTCCGGAAAAAATCGGAAACCCAGTTCCTTGAGCTTTCGGCAATGGCCAGCCCAAGTCAGGCCGACCATTCCCGTCTCCCCATTCCTATCTCTTCTCTTGTTCTGGCCTTGCACGACATTGGGATCTTACCTTCATCGAGTTTTCTGGCGACAAAGGGTTTCAGAACCAAAATGAGGGGTCCACCATAGGCGATAGGCGCTCCATGGCTGCCCAGGTAAGCCGTCCTTCCCTCCCTATTAGCTTCTTCCCCCTTTTAGGCTAGATCCATGCTGGATCTAGCGTTCCCAGACGTTTTCCAGCCGAATTTGTTGGTCGAAAAACACTCAAAGACTAGTTCTAGCTGGCCCTGCATGAACAAGGGGCCCAGGGACGCCATGCTCCACGTACGCCTGGGATAGGGTCCCTGGAATGGGTTTCGAGCGTACGACAGTGCGTACACTATCCCAGGTGTGGCCTTCGGGTGCGCGCGCGACATGGGGCACGGGTCCTGGCTCGACCAGGATGCACGAGGTGCTTTGGGAGCTGAGACGTGCCATGTTACACCAAAGGTGCGTCCATGCGATGCCATTCAGGATGTGCGTCATAGTGTGCCGCTGGAGCATGCATGTGCGCGTGCAAAATGCAGTCCCTAGCACGACCTTTGGGCACGCACGCACGTGAGGCAGTCACGGTTCAACCAAGATGCATGGGTGTAGTGGGAACTGGTACACGCGGACCAAATGAGACTTTAAAGTTAGGATCAGAGGACAATTTACAGAGTTTAACTATTGAATAGTAGATCCATATCATAGGATCTAGCCTGACAAATGAATTAGGCAAGGACCATGGACCCTAAAGGCAGATCTAGCGATCTAATGTCTAAATAGATTGATATCGATAAGGACTCCTTGTATCCATTCATACCAAGGAGTTTATAAATGAGACCCAGGGACGGGTTGAGTGATAAAGGACGCGACTCCAGGAGACTTTGAGGTAGGTGCTCTATCGCTACTAGACTTTTTAAAAGAGCCATGATTGTTTTGAAAATGCATGTTTTAAGTATAAGTATATGACTAACGTGACTTAATTCAGCGTACATATGATAAATACATTATGCATAGACATGGTTTGCCAACAATTGCATATATTGCATGATTTGTGAGCATTGAGTTCTTGAAAAAAATTGCATGTCCTTGAGAGTTACCAAAAGACACTGGGTAGGCAGTTGTGAGGGCCAGGCAGTTGTGAGGGACCCAAAGAGGACACGTTTTGAAAAAGAGGTTTTCGCTTGTTTGATCTTATATGATTTGGGCTAATAAGCTTGTGGGCGCTATGCCGAGAGGTCTGGGTTGGCCTCCAGCCTCTACCACTATTAGGTGGAATGGGTACCACGCCCAAAAAGGGCAACGTCCCTACGTCAACTGCATGTTGTACAGGGAGCTACCACTGGTGTCACGGCACTGGGTCGATGTGTCATATGCCCCGTGGAGGCTATGACTGAGTGTGCTTAGGTACCCGGGGACCACACAGCGACGAGGTCGTGGGTATAATTTGGGCCCAATGTTTTCATGGATTTACTTGCATTGCATATGGCATGACATGAGGTTGGTCAACCATACCATACCAGATATCCATGAGTTGGATTCAGTTGAGCATCTTATGCTTATCATTATGTTTATGATATATGATACTTTCGACTTGGATTATGCTATTTCTTTAAGTTGTCAGTATTCCAATTCGACAGTGGTTTTTAATATCGATATTGAACATGATTGTTCGAACATGCACATGTTTTAAAGAGCATATGATTTTAAACATACCATGCATTGTAAAACTAGTAGTGATGGACTCCTACTGAGTATAGTATATACTCACCCTATCCTTAACAATTTTCAGGATAGTTCCACGCACAAATAGAAGACGCCTCAGGAGATATTAGTGCTACGAGTAAGTGAATACAAAAGGAGACAATTATACATGTAAGTAAACTCTCTATCCTTTGGACATGTATTTGTATTTATTTACAGTTAGGCTGTGTGCTGTGACTGGATAGACCTGGGGAAAAACAATTGTGATTTCTGATGTTTTTCAAAAACTACTTTGATTGTTGTGAAAGCAAATGACACTCGAGGTTTTCAAAATGAGTTTAAAACCAAAGATTTTCTGCTGCATTGCATGGTTTGTATAAAATGGTTTTCAAATAGGGATGCATCCTGCCTTAGGAATTTAGATCTTGCATTTAAAAATGCATGGGAAAATTTGGGTCATCACACAGGGTCCCTGGGATGGTTTCCGAGCATACGACAATGCGTACACTGTCCTAGGTGCGGCCTTCGGGTGTGAGCGCGACATGGGGCACAGGTCCTGTAATGACCCCAAATTTTTGTAACTTATTAAGGCAAATTAATAAAGTTTGAATTTTTAAAAATTCTAGGCTAGAATATTAGGTTATTGAAAATTCTCTTTTTATGGAGATTATATCATGAATTATGGATGTGCTTAAAAAACTAATTAAAACAACATTAAGGACGTTCAATTCTGAGTTAAAATGAAAATTCCTTAATTTTCTCCATTTGGGGGTAAAATGGTAATTTTACCCATATTCCATATCCAAGAAATAAGACCTCAATATTCATGAAGTACTTAGAAATACGATTCCAACACCACTAAGTACGCTCGATTCCGAGTTCGGACAAATATTGCCTATTATTCTCCAATTTTGGAGTTCAAAAGGCAAAAACGTCTTTTCACATAAAAAGTGGGTCAACATTCTAGAAGTAACAATAATTGCTTAGTGCATTATTTCTGGTAGTGGAGAATGTAGTGGAGAATGGAGAATGCACTTATAATAAAAAATTCTAAAGTAATAAAATATCTTATTAAAAGAAATAATTAAAAATTCAAATTTGGCTATAAATATGTCCCAAAAATTTCCAAAATTTTTCACAACCTTAGCCACAAAATTTCCAAATCTTCCCTGGAGTTTCAGCCCCAAATTCTCATTCATCCCTCCCCAATCTCTATTTTTCTTATTTCTCTCTCCTCTTTCTAAGTGGAACAAGAGACCTAAATTCAATTAGGCACTCCTTTTCAAGTAGAATCTGATAAATTCCACCGTCCATAACCTCCTATACAATAGTATATACAAAATCCCTAAATCAATTTCAAGATCCAATAGTTCCAACAACAGAAAATCACAAAAACGTGGACAATCGGGCTATATTATCATCAACCAGTAATTCTCTCAAATTGAGCATCAAATATATGTTTTTTCTCCAATCAGGTTGGTGGAACTACTTCCCATACATATTTATTATGGTTTAGTCTAATTTTTTTTTTCTGTAATTTAATTTGAATGAAAAATGGTAAAAATAAAGTAAATACCATAGCCTTCAATTCATGGTGATGGAGAGCTCAGATGGAAATTCTGAGCTTTCCAATCGATCCAGAAGGGTAAAAAAACCCTAGGGTACATTTTGTAAGAAAATCTAAGATGGTTTGGACCCTCAATTGAGAGAGATTAGTTCTATTTGGCTCAGATCAAATATGGACCCTAGGAACGGCTGTAAACTTCAATTTAAGATTGTGGAGTCATATGAACTCCAAATTAAGATCGGAAAGAAGCTATGGAAATCTTGTAATGTCTAGTTTCTAATGAAGTCATAATATTTTTAAAAATTATTCCTAAATTATTCTGTATTTTGGAAATAAGTGTCCGATTTCTAAGATCTTCAAGATCTGAGGTGATCAGATCTTGAAAATTTATTTTAATAATGATATAATACTATAATAAAGTAATATCTATGGTTAATTTGGACAGATCTGGGATAAATTAGGGGATCTACCCTTTATGGTAGAAAAACCCTAAAAATACAAAGGGACCCACTTGATCAATGAGATCAAGTATGATCAGATCCTTGGGATGGATTAAAGGGATGATATTATGATGGAATCCAGTTAGATCATGGATGAAATGTGACAAAATCAAGTGGATATGATTTTTAGATCTTAATGGATTAAAAGCCCTAAAGGTAATTAAAACCCTTAATCTAAAGGAAAACACTTAAGATCTAATGGTTGGATCATATTTAAAGGTTTATAATAATCTTAATAAAATTATTTTAATTGTCTTTTATTGGATATAGAAGTGTAAATGTGATTTATGTTCTAAGTTTTAATTGTCTTTTATTGGATATAAAAGTGTAAATGTGATTTATGCTCTAAGTTAAAAAGCATGATAGTGTAATCTTTAAATTTTAGTATGATATGCCCTAAATAAGTAATTTGTTAGTAGATTTGATTATCTTAGGATCATGTTAGTGTAAATTAGGATTTAAACATGATTTCATTATGATAAAAGATGTGTTTCATAACTTAGGATCATGTTAGTTTTATTCACTAACTTAAGTTACATTCATAGGAAGAATGTTAGTATATAGTTGTTAAACTTATATTTGATTTATGCTTTCAAGTTGATGATTTACTTGTTGTCAAATTTTATTCAATTGTTAAGTAGTTGTTAAGATATAAGGAGCATAAATCACCAAAAATGTAAACTAATGAAATATAGAGATTCATGGACAACTAAGATGAATGAATGATTTTGACTTAATAAGGGTTATAGTTAGCAGAACAATATAGGAATGGTTTACCAATTCCTTGGCCCAAAGTAGGAAAATAATGAACATCCATGGATAACATTATGCATATCCATGGAAATTAATTAAAATCAATTAGAGAAGGGACTTAAGGTAAAGAGCTCATAGGAACCTTGTCAAAGGTTGAGCTAGTACCACTCCAGTGTACTCTGAACATTGTGGTTATAGGGGGTATACAAGAGCCAAGTACTTTTCCCTCACCTCCCATTGACGTAAGAGAGGTCTAAACGCCTCCTTACATGAGGGTTGTATTAACCACTTCTTGAGCAGACTTTAACTGGTAGGTACTAGTCATCCTGAAATAAAGAGGAGTTGTCTAGTGATAGGAAGAAATAAATTATCTTCGACCAAGTAAGACACTAACTGGTTGAATAATAATAAGAACATAAAAAGATAGCAAATTATCTAACCCTAATAAAAATAGTAAGTGAGATAAGCATGATCAAACAAGATGAGATCTTGTATGATAAAAAACAATAAGGAAAAAGAAACACCAATGTAAATTAGATTGTTATGTATGATATAGCTAGTATTTGTATAGATGATATTAAACCCATGGATATATGATATTCAAGGAAGAAAGATTCAGATCATCCTCCATAAGGATGATCAAAAGACCATGTAGTAGGTACCCTTGATTAGAAAAATGACATTATACATATGATTTGACAGATATATGTTGATCGAGACTATGACAGATTTCAAGGAGTAAGAATACGTTATTGAGGTAGGTGGATTATTACATGAAGATACATGTTTAATACATGATCTTATGTTTTGAAGTATTGACATGTATGATACCAATATATTAAGGTAAATACCTCAAATTGAAATATGATCCAACCAAATGATGAGGAAAATAAGTATTAAATGGTCAAGTTGAGAATTGAGAACAACCCTAAGTGAATAGGAAAGTAGAAAATATTCCAGCCCTAGATAAACAGACAGATAGTCTGATATGTATAAGTATTATTTTACATACAAGCTTGGAGGCTTGTAGTTTTGTTTTAAACAGGCATAGGCCTAGGGATGCTATGCTAGGAGAGTTAAGAGGGTTTGGCCACCCACTCTCTAAAACTTGATGACATTGAATACCAAGCCTAAGAAAGGTTAAAAGTCGGGTGGGGCAATTATGGGAAGGCCACCACTATGACAGCCATGGTCCTCCCATATGGACATGGATATTGTAATTTTCACTGAAAATGGTATAAGTGGATTATTGAACAGTTATCCAGGCGCGCTGTATGGATCAGACTGCAAGCATAGTAGTCCTTGATTATTTTGCATTATGATGCATATGAAATTAGCATAGTGAAATGCCTTAAGGGATGGCATGATGAAATGCCAAGTAATTGTATATTACCAATATTTTTCCCAAGAAGGGAAAATCCCAATATAGTAACTGGCTGAAATACAAATCTCCTATAATGAAAGGAGTTGATCAGTTTTGTATGGAAATGATTATTGATTATTTTTACAATTTTAACAGATTTGTTCTTTTATACTATGTATGTATAAAGGTGAACACAAATGATAAGGAAATGAGATGTTCATATAAATAATAGTGGTCTGTGAATGTGTTTATGATAGAATGAATTATGGGATAGTTGAATATTGAGATTTTACTATCAATAACTTACATTCTTATCCCCTACCAAGCATAGCTTGCTGAGATATTATAAATGTTCGAATGTTTACAATATCTCAGATACAGAGAAGGAGACTTAGGAGCTCAAGACTTGAAGAACTAGTGAAGAATAAGTAATAAGGGTATATCCCTTGAAACATTGTATAGAGAGCATGTATTGTATTTAGAACTTTGTAATTTGAATTGTGTATTTGGACAAGTATTGTAAGGATACAATGGGTTGTGTACTGTGAACCACTTGATGGATCCTGCAAGTTTAATAAAATCATATTCCTTTAATGGAATTTTATTTTGTACACAAATTGTACTTATGTTATGTATGAAGTGGTTACTTGGGTTTTCAAAACAAGTTTTAAAATAAAATAATTTTCGCTGCTTTATTTTGTGAATTTTTTTTACTAAGGGGATGCCCTTGCCTTTGAAAAATATATTACAAAATGTGTTTCAAAAACCCGGGTCATCACAGCTCCTGGCTCGACCAGGATGCACGAGGTGCCCTGGGAGCTGAGACGCGCCATGTTACACCAGAGGTCCGTCTGTGCAATGCCATCTAGGATGCGTGTCATAGCGTGTCGCTTGAGCATGCATGTGCGCCTGCAAAACGCGGTCCTTGGCACAGCCTTTGGGCGCGCACGCACATGAGGCGGTCACAGTTCAACCAGGATGCACGGATGTCCTGGGAACTGGGACACGCTAACCTAATGAGACTTTAAAGTTAGGATCAGAGGACAATTTACAGAGTTTAATTATTGAATAGTAGATCCATATCATAGGATCTAGCTTGACAAATGAATTAGGCAAGGACCATGAACCCTAAAGGCAGATCTAGCGATCTAATGTATAAATAGATTGAAATTGATAAGGACTCCTTGTATCCATTCATACCTAGGAGTTTATAAATGAGACCCAGGGACGGGTTGAGTGATAAAGGACGCGACTCCAGGAGACTTTGAGGTAGGTGCTCTATCGCTACTAGACTTTTTAAAAGAGCCATGATTGTCTTCAAAATGCATGTTTTAAGCATAAGTATATGACTAGCGTGACTTAATTCAGCGTACATATGATAAATACATTATGCATAGACATGGTTTGCAAACAATTGCATATATTGCATGATTTGTGAGCATTGAGTTCTTGAAAAAAATTGCATGTCCTTGAGGGTTACCAAAAGACATTGGAGTGCCCAAAAGACCCTGGGTAGGCAGTTGTGAGGGACCCAAAGAGGTCAGGTTTTGAAAAAGAGGTTTTCGCTTGTTTGATCTTATATGATTTGGGCTAATAAGCTCGTGAGCGCTATGCCGAGAGGTTTGGGTTGGCCTTCAGCCTCTACCACTATTAGGTGGAATGGGTACCATGCCCAAAAAGGGCAACGTCCCTACGTCGACTACATGTGGTATAGAGGGCTACCACTGGTGTCACGGCACTGGGTGGATGTGTCATATGCCCCATGGAGGCTATGACCGAGTGTCCTCAGGACTTGGGGACCACACGGCGGCAAGGTCGTGGGCATAGTTGGGCCCTATGGTTTCGTGGATTTACTTGCATTGCATATGGCATGACATAGGGTTGGTCGACCATACCATACCATATATCTATGAGTTTGATTCAGTTGAGCATCTTATGCATATCATTATGTTTATGATATATGATACTTTCGACTTGGATTATGCTATTTCTTTAAGTCGTCAGTATTCCAATTCGACAGTGGTTTTTAATATCGATATTGAACATGATTGTTCGAACATGGACATGTTTTAAAGAGCATATGATTTTAAACATAGCATGCATTGTAAAACTAGTAGTGATAGACTCCTACCGAGTATAGTATATACTCACCCTATCCTTAACATTTTTTAGGATAGTTCCTCTCACAAATAGAAGACGCCTCAGGAGATATTAGTGCTATGAGCAAGTGAATAATAAAGGAGAATTATACATGTAAGTAAACTCTCTACCCTTTGGACATGTATTTGTATTTATTTATAGTTGGGCTGTGCTATGACTAGATAGACTTGGGGAAAAACATTTATGATTTCTGAAGTTTTTAAAAAACTACTTTGATTGTTGTGGAAGCAAATGACACTCGGGGTTTTCAAAATGAGTTTAAAACCAAAGATTTTTCGCTACATTGCATGGTTTTTATAAAATGGTTTTCAAATAGGGATGCATCCCGCCTTAGGAATTAGATATTGCATTTAAAAATGCATGAGAAAACCCGGGTCGTCACAGTTGGTATCAGAGCCCAGGTTTTATCCTTTCACAACCAGTCCAGCATGTCCAAGGGTCATAGACAATAGAGAAAATCAAGAAGAAGTAGTATAAATAGGAGTAGTAGAGATGACTACTTCTGTTTGAAGATTACAATATTAATGCTCAAGGCCTTTCACCATAAACAAATAGGTGAAAAAGGAGATGGGTCTAGTCAATACTTAGATATTGGGTGTCTTAAATCTTATCATTAAGGATTGTTGTGCAGTAGTGCAGACATAAAAACTCATATAATGATCATATTATGGTGAGAATGATGAATGAAGATGTTAGTGGACTTGTTAGTAGATAGTTTTGACCTGTAATAGATCAATCTCACCAAAGATGAGAACATCGAAGAACCTAGATAGCTACCTTACCATCATAAAGAATATCATAATATGAGCACACTATCACAAGGGATATGATGTGAGTATGATAAGGGATGTAAAAGACAGACTTTGAGAAGATTTTGATGATAATCCAAGAAGGATGAGAATGCAAGATGATACTAGGGGATAACTGTGACTCGTACTAGATCACAAAGGAATGGATCCTAAAGGACTTAGCTCAAATTTTGATACCTTAATTGGAATCTTATGAAGAGTGAAGTGCGATCGAATAGTAACTACCTGAGTATTATGGAGGAAATAAGAAGATGTATACGAGTGACATATCATGTGATTAAGAGAAACATAACACGAATATGATGGGAAATGAATTCGATAGAGTTATCAAAAGATTTTTGACGATAATATTGGGGATGATAGATCTGTGATAATAGATTGATCCTAACATGAACTTGTAAGAAAAGTATAGCATGACCAAAATGTCAATGCCATTATTAAGACATTGTATGAATTTTATTGAGGCTATAGGCAATAGAGGATTTCAATGATCTTAAGACAGTTTAGAATTTCTGAGAAGCATTTAGTTTATGATGAAGTATCAATTATATGCAACAAAGCATATAGAGATATTGATCCAGGTAGACCAAATGAGGATTTTGAAGAAAAGAGAGAAAGAGATAGAGATGTAACTATAAGTATTCAATGAATATTGAATAGTCAAAATAAGAAGATCATGACTCTATAAAGATACATACAAATCTTTCATCTTGAATCCTATAGGAAGGTAAACCAAACAATACGAAGCAATAATACTAGATGAGTTGGTGATCTTATTGTAAAAGAGTATAAAAGAGAGAAAGCATATGGGCTTTAAGACTTTGAGTAGAGTATTGAATTTCAGGGGATTATGCGACAAGAAATTTCCAAAGAAGAATGATGACCAACTAGAAATTAAATTCTACAAATGGTTTGATATCAATTATTACAATTAGATTCTTATCTGATCCATTAGCTTATGGGGAACACCAATGAATATAATCCATAAAAAGAAAAATTTGGTAATATCCCACCTTGCCAATAAAGTATATTGAAAAAGGAATTAAGCCAGGACAGTGACTTGTCCATTTAGCAAGTAGGGTACCATCAAGGATCAAATTGGGGTCTTACTATCCTAGATTGGAAGACCTGAAATCTTAAGACCATTATTTAGTCATTACCTTTAGAGTACTAAATAAAGGTATCCCACCCTAATTAATCAAGTATGTTAGTATCTATGAGTTAGTAGTCGAAGTTATATACTCAAAGGGATATTATAAGTATTTGGACATGAGTTCTACCTAAAAGAAGTTACTTATTAGACTAAGTCACTTGAGGGTATGAGGTCAGTTGGTTAGGCCACATCATGAAGTTGATTAGGCCACATCATGGAGGAGCTACAAGTACAATAAATACAGTAACAATTGAGACATAAGCAAAAATAAGGAACGATCTCCACCAGTGAGACAAATTTTTCCAAACCTAAATAGATACCATAACAAACCATAGAAATTACTTTGAGACTGAAAGATGCTGCCAACTTGGATTAAAAAGGAAGGCAAATAAGTACTGATCACTTTAGAGGCCCTTGAGCTTATGATATAGATATATCTGGAAAGAGATCAATAGGTAATCAAATAAAGTCTTTCTATGTCTAAGAAAATGTTTTATGCTTACCTGAGTGTTGTTAAACTTGTTGAGTTAACAACTTCAGTACAATTTGATATAATCGTCATTGAAGGAGAATTATTTTTATAAGCTAAGTATGAGGGAACACTTGAAAATCACTACTTATGAGGATACCTCCTGACAATACAGACTGCATGATTGACGATAAAGCCTTGATAAAAGATTGAACAACATATTGATATAGGGAATAGAAGAAGAAAAGTTGAGGTGGTCAGCACAATATAAGGTGAGATGTGATGTTACATTGCCTTTAGAGAAAAAGTTAGTCGTTATGAGCATATACCAAGTACGAAAAATCAATTGAAGGAATTTCCTAAGGACTAACCCTACTGGATTGAGTATAGAACTTTTGGGCTGAAAGGTTACAAAGAAAACTATCAAGAAAAGAAAGGACAAAGAGGATGATGACAAAGGATTCAACCATGACCTAGTAAGGGTGCTAGATTATGAATAAGAGACTTTTTGCTTTACATAAATGGGAACATTATTGAAAATCCTAATGACAAATTGATGTGAATAGTGACATAAGCCTCTGGACAAGAACATTTGACCCATGATGATGAATTGACCATTAACATTTGACATGAGAAAAGCGTTTAAAGAATTTAATAATTATGAAACTGGATATAGAGTAAGGACATTTTACTTTCACTATATGATAATGTCCTCGATGAAAGATGTTACTAATTGGCTTCCATGATTTTATGTAGCTTTGGTCGAGGAATCAAGTCACATATGGAAAATGACAGACAGTTGAAAATTCGAAGTTAATCAAGGGTTTGGCTATAGAGCACATGATACCATGTCAGTTATTGAAGTATCTTGGGAACAAATATGAAAGATAAGAAGCAAAGTTAGACACAATAGAAAGAAGGTAATTTAGTTGGACTCTTACGAATGACATATAACCAAACATTAGAAGGAGATGTGGATGATGAAGAGATCACTAGATGAAAGACAAGAAGAAAAAGGGATTATCCTATGATATTCAAAAAGGACTATGAGAAAGAAGATCATATGATCTCAAAGAAGTATGGAGTAATTTATGCATGAATAAAGAAGTATGAGCCTACGAGGAGACTATCCTATACATGATGACAAAAGTATAGGCATCTAAGGATTTTGAGATAGATGAATTACCGCTAGAAACCGGTATTGTTAAACTGGCATGCATGGGAGTATGCATCAGAGTACGCAGCGAAAGTGGCCCTTATAGGTAAGGCCTTGTAGATGGAACAATAAAAATGATAAATTGAGGTTGAGCCTAGAATTGATTCCTAAGGTGCGGCCTTCGGGTGCGCGCGTGACATGGGGCATGGATCCTGGCTCGACCAGGATGCACGAGGTGCCCTGAGAGCTGAGACGCGCCATGTTACACCAAAGGTACGTCCGTGCGATGCCATCCATGATGCGCGTCATAGCGTGTCGCTTGAGCATGCATGTGCGCGTGCAAAACGCTGTCCCTGGCACGGTCTTTCGGCACGTACGCACGTGAGGCGATCGCGGTTCAACCAGGATGCACGGGTGTCCTGGGAACTGGGACACACGGACCTAATGAGACTTTAAAGTTAGGATCAGAGGACAATTTACAGAGTTTAACTATTGAATAGTAGATCCATATCATAGGATCTAGCCTGACAAATGAATTAGGTAAGGACCATGGACCCTAAAGGCAGATCTAGCGATCTAATGTCTAAATAGATTGAAATTGATAAGGACTCCTTGTATCCATTCATGCCCAGGAGTTTATAAATGAGACCCAGGGATGGGTTGAGTGATAAAGGACGCAACTCTAGGAGACTTTGAGGTAGGTGCTCTATCGCTACTAGACTTTTTAAAAGAGCCATGATTGTTTTGAAAATGCATGTTTTAAGTATAAGTATATGACTAGCGTGACTTAATTCGGCATACATATGATAAATACATTATGCATAGACATGGTTTGCAAACAATTGCATATATTGCATGATTTGTGAGCATTGAGTTCTTGAAAAAAATTGCATGTCCTTGAGGGTTACCAAAAGACGTTAGACTGCCCAAAAGACGCTGGGTAGGCAGTTGTGAGGGACCCAAAGAGGACAGGTTTTGACAAAGAGGTTTTTGGTTGTTTGATCTTATATGATTTGGGTTAATAAGCTTGTGGGCGCTATGACGAGAGGTCTGAGTTGGCGTCTAGCCTCTACCACTATTAGGTGGAATGGGTACCTGTCACGACCCGGGTTTTTAAGTGATGCAATGTTGATAAAAAGGCGAGATCTCTTGTTTTATAAATATAAAATTCATGAAATTCTTTTTCATTTGGAAAACAACCTTTCATAAAAACCCCGAGTGTGAAACACATTCTCAATCTATTTAGTCATGGCAAAGTTTTAAATCAATAATGTTCCCAAGAAAGTGTTAGTCACAGCCCCAGCTATTAGAGAGTAACTACAATCAAATAACATTGAAAGATAAGATAGGGGTCTATTTACTTGTGCTTGGCCTGTGCCTCCTAGTGCAAATGTCCCTTGCCCTTAGGTATTTACTTTGTATCTGAAAAATATTGGGGATTGCGTGAGTATATAATATACTCAGTATGGCCTATCACTACTAGTTTTATAAATGCATGAGATGTTTTAAAATCATATGCTCATTCATTCAAAACATGCGTATTTTTGAATACTCGAGTTCAATATTGGTATAAGAATCCATAATCAACTGAAATTCAAAATATGCGTATGGTTGAATACTCGAGTTCAACATCAGTATAAGAATCCATAATCAACTGAAATTCAAAATAACTTAAAAGATCACATAATTCCAAAAGTTAAAGTATCATATATATGATAACATCATGATATGCAATAGATGCCTCATGGAGTCCAACTCATGGACCCCTAGTATGGTATGGTCGACCAACCTCATATCATGCTACATGAAATGCACATCAAACCATAGGGTCCACTATGCCCACGACCACCTCGCCGTGTGGTCCCCGGGTACCTGAGGACACTTGGTCATAGCCTCCACGGGGCCTATGACACGCCGACCCAGTGCCGTGACACCAGTGGTAGCCCCCTGTACCACATGCAGTCGACATAGGGACTTGCCTCTTTTTGGGCGTGGTACCCATCCACCTATTAGTGGTAGAGGCCGGGTGGCCAACCCAGACCCCTCGGCATAGCACCCACGGGCTTACTTGCCCAAATCACATAAGATAAGTCAAAACCTTTTGTTAAAACTTGTCCTCTTTTGGGTCCCTCACAACTGCCTGGCCCTCGGCACTCCAGCGTCTTTTGGCAACCCTCAAGGACATGCAATCTTTTGCAAGTACGTAAATCATGCAATGCATGCACTTGTTTGCAACACATGTATGTGCATAATGTATATGCAGTCATTCCAAAACATGGCTAAGTACAACGCATTTAACATGCATGCTGAATTTATTCATACAAATCACATGCAAATCAAGTCATATATCCAAAACATATGTTCTCAAATAACAATAGTTCTTTTAAAAGAATCTAATAGTGATAGAGCACCTACCTGACTAGGTCGCGTTAACCCCTTTGTCCTCGTACACTCCTGAACATGGTTTGGGGACTCAAGGTTAGTTTAACCTATCTTTGAGGGGTTTAGAGCAGTTGGGTCTCATTACTTAGGCATTAGGGGTCCATCCCTATGCCTATGGGTGTCCCAAGGTCCTAATTAGGCCTTGGTATTCTCAGTTTTCCAAAGTTCTAGTGGTCACGCGCCATCATCCTATTCTAAGGGTCATGTCCTCCTTTTATTGGGCTTTGATAAGGGATTTTATGGTTTGTATGTTTCCATGTCGTCGATACATACACAACGCCTTTTGCGGCGCCTCAATTGGAGCTCTAGATCTCAAGTTATAAGCGTTTTAACATTGTGTGTACATATAGTCTTAAAGACAAAAAAAAGAAGAGGAATGCTAGGGCGCTGCGCGTCTACGACGTGCACCCAGCATCCTTAAGAAACCAAAAAAATGACGCTTCGCTAGTGCGCTGCGTGTCTGCGGCGCGCGCATACAACTCCGCACGTCCTTCTCTTTAGGGGCGCGTCCACGGACGCGCCCGTTTGGTTTTTCAAACGGCGTCGACCTGCGTCGACGTGGGACAGTCCTATTGGATCTTCCTGCTTGTTAGTGACCTGGGTCATCCTCAGGTCACCCTAGTTTGACCCTGTCGAACCAGTGCGGCCTGGGGACGTCCCAGGGGTCTTTGTGGCTCTCCTGGAGGCCTATTCTCCATGGTTTTTCATGGAAAAACCTAGGGAAACTGAGCCTAGGACTATGGGTGAGGTGGGTTTGCGGAGTTTTGGAGTATACCTGCTTCGTGGGTGGTTTTCTCTCCACGTTTTCCCCCCTTGGTCACTGCTTCACGACTGGTTTTCTCCAAGGCTTTTGGGCTGCCATTAGAGGCACCCAGGAGCTCTATTTATAGAGCTTTTACAGAGGGTTCTAGAGGGGTTCTAACCGCCTTTGAATGGTGCTGGGGAACCCTCTAGAATGGCGGTGGTTTCTTCTTGAAACACCGCCGTTCCAGAAACCTCTAGGAGGTTGAAGACGATGGGGTGCCCGTATCAAAACGGGCACCTGTGTTTTTGAGGTTAAGTCGTTTTGTGAAATTTACAGTTTTGCCCCTGAACTTCAAAGGGCCATATCTTGCTCATTTTAACTCCGTTTTGGGTGATTTTGGTCTTGTTGGATTCCTTTTTCCGAGACGCATCTAAGGGAACCACTTTTAGGACTAAATTCCTAGGTTTAGTTAAGGCAACTAGTGAAATGACCAAAATGCCCTTTTCTTTAAAATTGAACTTTTCATTGCTAAACTTGGAATTTCAATATTACAAAATTGGAGTCATTACATTCTTACCCCCTTAGGGGAATTTCGCCCCCAAAATTCTACTATATACAGTCAAAAGATCTCGGGGTACTTTTCTTGCATTTCTGACTCCGGTTCCCAAGTTTCTTCTTCCATGTGCGCATTTCTCCATAGAACTTTGATTAAGGGCATGTCCTTGTTCCACAGCTTCTTATTCTTATGATCCTAAATCTCAACTGGTCTTGTCTCTAATCTGAGATCCTCCGTCATCTCTATGGGTACCTGGTCGATGACATGAGCGGGGTCAGGCACATACCTCCTTAGCATAGACACATGGAATACGTTATGCACTTCGGATAGCTGAGGGGGTAGCGCGATCCTGTAGGCCACTTTTCCCACTTTTTCCAGGATTTTGAAAGTTCCTATGTAACGCGGACTAAGCTTGCCTTTGATACCGAACCTCATAACTCCTTTAGTGGGAGATATCTTCAGGAAAACGTGCTCTCCTACGTCGAACTCCAATGGTCTCCTCCTTCGATCAGCATAGCTCTTTTGGTGGCTTTGAGCTGTGAGGAGGCGGCTTCTTATGAGTCTGACCTTCTCGGCACATTGCTCTACCAGCTCGGACTGGAGCACCTTGGATTCTCCAACTTCACTCCAACTGGTGGGTGATCGACAAGGTATCCCATAGAGCGCCTCGTATGGAGCCATGCCAATGCTTGACTGAAAGCTATTGTTGTACGCAAACTCGACTAGTGGTAGGTTTTCATCCCAACTTTGCTTCCAATCAAGGGCACAAGTTCGTAACATATCTTCGACTATCTGGATTGTGCACTCTGACTGTCCATCGGTCTATGGATGGAAGGCTATGCTAAAGTTCAAGGAAGATCCTAAGGATTTTTGGATGGACTTCCAGAGTTGTGAGGTGAAGCGGCTATCCCTATCTGAAGTGATACTAAGGGGTATACCATGTAGACTTACTATCTCTTTGATGTATAGCTGAGATAGGCTGTCAGTGGATTGGGTATGGCGTATAGGAAGGAAATGGGCTGTCTTAGTTAATCTATCAACAATCACCCAAATCATGTCATGACCCTTAGAGGTCTTGGGTAGCCCTACGCTGAAGTCCATTGTGATATGGTCCCATTTCCATTCGGGTAACTCAAGGAGTTGTAACAATCCTGCAGGTCTTTGATGTTCAGCCTTTACTTGTTGACATGTTAAACACTTTGCCACAAATTCCCCTATGTCTCTTTTCATACCATCCCACCAATATTGTTTCTTTAAGTCCTGATACATCTTAGTCCCTCCTGGGTGTATTGTATACTTGGACCGATGAGCCTCTTTTAAAATTTCTTTTCTTAACTCTTCATTAGCTGGTACCACTAATCTTCCTTGCATGTAAATGCTACCATCTTCCTTTTTTGTAAATCCTGGTTTTCCTATGGAAGCTTGTATATTTGGATCTCCTTTCTGTTCTTGCTTAACTTTTTCATTAACAGTCGATTTTATTGTTAGACCTGCCATAATGATCTTGTGCTTACTTATGTCTAGTTTCCATGTGATTACTTCTTGTAGTAGTTTCCATCTCTTGGTTAATAAACTTGCACACATCCCTTGGGTTTTTCTCCTTAATGCATCAGCTACCACATTAGCTTTTCCAGGGTGATAATGAATGGAGAAGTCATAGTCTTTTAAGTATTCCATCCATCTTCTTTGTCGCATGTTTAAGTCTTGTTGGGAAAAGATATATTTAAGACTCTTGTGATCTGTAAAAACTTCAAACTTTTCCCCATATAAATAATGTCTCCATATTCGCAAGGCAAAGACTATGGCTGCTAATTCCAAGTCATGGGTTGGGTAATTGACTTCATGCTTCTTGAGTTGTCGAGAAGCATAAGCGATCACCTTCCCATGTTGCATAAGTACGCAGCCTAGCCCTTGTTGCGAGGCATCACTATATATCTCAAATTTGCCACTTCCTGATGGTAAGGTAAGGACAGGTGTGATAGTCAACCTTCTTTTTAGTTCTTGGAAGCTTTCCTCACATTTATCAGTCCATTCAAATCTTGTGTCTTTCCTGGTTAGCTTAGTTAGAGGTAAAGCCATTTGTGAAAAACCTTCGATGAATCTTCTGTAATATCCAACAAGTCCTAAGAAGCTTCTTATTTCTGTGACCGTCTTAGGTCTTTCCCAGTTTTGTACTGTTTCAACCTTAGTAGGGTCAACTGCTATGCCATCTTGAGATATAATGTGTCCTAAGAAATTAACCTTTTCCAGCCAAAATTCACATTTACTGAATTTTGCATATAGCTTGTGTGCTCGTAGGGTGCTTAATGTTATCCTTAAATGTTCTACATGGTCTTCAAGAGTTTCAGAATATATTAATATATCATCCACAAACACTATGATGAATTTATCTAAGTACTCCTTGAACACCCTATTCATGAGATCCATAAACGCGGCTGGAGCATTAGTCAAACCAAAGGACATCACTCTGAATTCATAATGGCCGTATCGAGTCCTGAAGGCTGTCTTGGGGATATCTTCTTCTCTAACTCAAAGTTGATGGTACCCTGATCGTAGATCAATCTTAGAGAAGACTCTAGCTGACTGAAGTTGATCAAAAAGATCATCAATTCGGGGAAGAGGGTACTTATTTTTAATGGTGACCCTATTTAGCATCCGATAGTCTACGCACAATCTCATCGAGCCATCCTTTTTCTTAACAAAAAGGACTGGAGCTCCCCACGGAGACACACTAGGTCGTATGAACCCTTTGTCAAGTAGTTCCTGTAACTGTGTCTTTAGTTCCCTTAGTTCTGCAGGAGCCATTCAGTAAGGAGCTTTGGAAATGGGGGAAGTACCGGGTATAAGGTCAATGATGAACTCAATTTCCCTTGGTGGAGGTAGACCTGGTAAGTCCTCCGGGAATACATCAGGGAATTCTCGAACAACCTCGACATTCTCAAGCTTTGGTTGGGGATTCTTGACGGATTCTATCTTGGCTAAGAAGAAGGGGCATCCTTGAGCAATGTGTTTAACTGCTTTCATGACAGAGATAACACATGCTCCAGAATAATCCTTTCTTCCTTGGAGGGTGAAAGTGTCTCCATTAGGTAGGGTAAAAGTGACACACTTCTGACGACAATCAACAAAGGCTTGATGAAAGGCTAGCCAGTCCATACCTAGGATGATGTCGAAGTCATTCATATCTAAGTGGATAAGGTTGGCATGTAACAAATGGTCCTTAACCAATATGGGGACATCCTGGAGATAAGAATAAGTGGGGAGTGCCTAGCCTACAGGAGTCATGACTTCTAGAGTGAAGTCTAGGTCCTGTGGTATAATGTCCAAGGATGATGCAAATTCCTGGGATATGAAAGAATGAGTGGAGCCTGTATCAAATAGAACTTTTGCAGGTGTATCATAGATAGAAAGAATACCTTCAACGACTGCGTTTGATGCTTTGGGCTTGACTGGAAGTCAGGGCAAAGACACGTCCTTGGCTTTTTGGAACTTGATGCTCTTGCACTTTCCTTTTTGGACAGTTGCTAGAAAAATGTCCTAATTCTCCACAACTATAACAAGTGATGTTGGAAGTGGGACATGGTTTGCCTGGATGGTTTCTGTTACACCTAGGGCATGCCTTCCAGTATGGTCTTCTTCCTTTGTTTTCAAACGGCTTCTTGAACGGTGGCCTAGGTCCAGATGACTGAAAGGGTCTCTTTCCTTTGTTCTTCATAGTGTTGATGTTCTTAGTTTCCCTTATTGCCTAGTTCCTTTGATAATCTTTTTCATATAGGGAGGCCATCTCTACTGCTTTGGCTACTGTGGGAGGTTGGAAACCTAGAACTCTGTTCCTGAGTCCTGGGTTGAGTCCGTCTACAAATCTTTCAGCTGCATCTTCTTCATCAGCACAAGCACGGGGTGCAAATCTTCGGAGGCTGATGAATTTACTTTCATACTGTTGGACGGTCATATTTCCTTGTTCTAAGTCCATAAATCCTTTTCCTTTTGTTTCCTTATATGTTTAGGATAATATTTGTCATTAAAGACCTTTTTAAACTCTTCCCATCCTATTGTTTCTTGTTGATCAAAATAAGTTCTTTCTGCTGTTTCCCACCAAAAGGTAGCCTCTCCTCTAAACACAAATGTGGCCATGGGTACTTTTCTATCCTCAGCTATGTTCATGGCCTTAAATATCTTTTCAATATCAATTAACCATTTTTCAGCTATGGATGCTTCATCTTCTCCTGTGAATGAGGGAGCTAGTTTCTGAAACCTTTCTAACTGAACCTCAGTCCTGTCTAATGTTTTATCAGGGGAAGGATCTCGGGGGGTAGGAGTTTGGCTATGACTATTCATGTATTGTCCCATGTTCTGTAAGAATTGCTGAAATAACTCAGCCATTCCGTTGCCCAACCCAGTGGAGTCCACTGGTGGGGCTTCAGGTCTTGGAGCCTTGCTTCCCTTCTTTCTAGGCATCTGTAATCATAAGGCAATTCACCAAATCTTAGTTTGTGTTATCCTATTACCCCTTTCTCTTTCATGGATGAAACTTGATTATAAGTTAGTCTCCTCATAACTGGGCTGTGAGTAACATTAAACTGTGCTCTGATACCAACTGTCACGACCTGGGTTTTTAAGTGATGCAATGTTGATAAAAAGGCGAGATCTCTTGTTTTATAAATATGAAATTCATGAAATTCTTTTTCATTTGGAAAACAACCTTTCATAAAAACCCCGAGTGTGAAACACATTCTCAATCTATTTAGTCATGGCAAAGTTTTAAATCAATAATGTTCCCAAGAAAGTGTTAGTCACAGCCCTAGCTATTAGAGAGTAACTACAATCAAGTAACATTGAAAGATAAGATAGGGGTCTACTTACTTGTGCTTGGCCTGTGCCTCCTAGTGCAAATGTCCCTTGCCCTTAGGTATTTACTTTGTATCTAAAAAGTATTGGGGATTGGGTGAGTATATAATATACTCAGTAGGGCCTATCACTACTAGTTTTATAAATGCATGAGATGTTTTAAAATCATATGCTCATTCATTCAAAACATGCGTATTTTTGAATACTCGAGTTCAATATTGGTATAAGAATCCATAATCAACTGAAATTCAAAATATGCGTATGGTTGAATACTCGAGTTCAACATCAGTATAAGAATCCATAATCAACTGAAATTCAAAATAACTTAAAAGATCACCTAATTCCAAAAGTTAAAGTATCATATATATGATAACATCATGATATGCAATAGATGCCTCATGGAGTCCAACTCATGGACCCCTAGTATGGTATGGTCGACCAACTTCATATCATGCTACATGAAATGCACATTAAACCATAGGGTCCACTATGCCCACGACCTCCTCACCGTGTGGTCCCCGGGTACCTGAGGACACTTGGTCATAGCCTCCACGGGGCCTATGACACGCCGACCCAGTGCCGTGACACCAGTGGTAGCCCCCTGTACCACATGCAGTCGACGTAGGGACTTGCCTCTTTTTGGGCGTGGTACCCATCCACCTATTAGTGGTAGAGGCCGGGTGGCCAACCCAGACCCCTCGGCATAGCACCCACGGGCTTACTTGCCCAAATCACATAAGATAAGTCAAAACCTTTTGTTAAAACTTGTCCTCTTTTGGGTCCCTCACAACGACCTAGCCCTCGGCACTCCAGCGTCTTTTGGCAACCCTCAAGGACATGCAATCTTTTGCAAGTACGTAAATCATGCAATGCATGCACTTGTTTGCAACACATGTATGTGCATAATGTATATGCAGTCATTCCAAAACATGCCTATGTACAAAGCATTTAACATGCATGCTGAATTTATTCATACAAATCACATGAAAATCAAGTCATATATCCAAAACATATGTTCTCAAATAACAATAGTTCTTTTAAAAGAATCTAATAGTGATAGAGCACCTACCTGACTAGGTCACGTTAACCCCTTTATCCTCGTACGCTCCTGAACATGCTTTGGGGACTCAAGGTTAGTTTAACCTATCTTTGATGGGTTTAAAGCAGTTGGGTCACATTACTTAGGCATTAGGGGTCCATCCCTATGCCTATGGGTGTCCCAAGGTCCTAATTAAACCTTGGTATTCTCAGTTTTCCAAAGTTCTAGTGGTCAGCGCCATCATCCTATTCTAAGGGTCATGCTCTCCTTTGATTGGGCCTTGATCAGGGATTTTATGGTTTGTATGTGTCCGCGTCGTCGATATGGACACAATGCCTTTTGCGGGGCCTCAATCGGAGCTCTAGATCTCAAGTTATAAGCGTTTTAACATTGTATGTACATATAGTCTTAAAGACAAAAAAAAAAGAGGAATGCTAGGGCGCTACGCGTCTGCGACGTGCGCCCAGCATCCTTAAGAAACCAAAAAAATGACGCTTCACTAGTGCGCTGCGTGTATGCGGCGTGCGCCTCAGCGGGCGCGTCTGTAGACGCGCGATACAACTCTGCACGTCCTTCTCTTTAGCAAGCGCGTCCGTTTGGTTTTTCAAACGGTGTCGACCTGCATCGACGTGGGACGGTCCTATTGGATCGTCCCGCTTGTTAGTGACCTGGGTCGTCCTCAGGTCACCCTGGTTCGAACCAGTGCGGCCTGGGGACGTCCCAGGGGTCTTTGTGGCTCTCCTGGAGGCCTATTCTCCATGGTTTTTCATGGAAAAACCTAGGGAAACTGAGCCTAGGACTATGGGTGAGATGGGTTTGGGGAGTTTCGGAGTATACCTACTTCGTGGGTGGTTTTCTCTCTACGTTTTCCCCCCTTGGTCACTGCTTCACGACTAGTTTTCTCCAAGGCTTTTCAGCTACCATTAGAGGCACCCAAGAGCTCTATTTATAGAGCTTTTACAGAGGGTTCTGGAGGGGTTCTAACCGCCTTTGAATGGCGGTGGGGAACCCTCTAGAATGGCGGTGGTTTCTTCTTGAAACACTGCTGTTCCAGAAACCTCTAGGAGGTTGAAGATGACGGGGTGCCCGTATCAAAACGGGCACCTGTGTTTTTCAGGTTAAGTCGTTTTGTGAAATTTACAGTTTTGCCCCTGAACTTCAAAGGGCCATATCTTGCTCATTTTAACTCCGTTTTGGGTGATTTTGGTCTTGTTGGATTCCTTTTTCCGAGACGCATCTAATGGAACCAATTTTAGGACTAAATTCCTGGGTTTAGTTAAGGAGACTAGTGAAATGACCAAAATGCCCTTTTCTTTAAAATTGAACTTTTCATTGCTAAACTTGGAATTTCAATATTACAAAATTGGAGTCATCACAGTACCACACCCAAAAAGGGCAACGTCCCTACGTCGACTGCATGTGGTACAGGGGGCTACCAATGGTGTCACGCCACTGGGTCGATGTGTCATATGCCCCGTGGAGGCTATGACCGAGTGTCCTCAGGTGCCTGGGGACCACACGGCGGTGAGGTCGTGGGCATAGTTGGGCCCTATGGTTTCGTGGATTTACTTGCATTACATATGGCATGACATGGGGTTGGTCGACCATTCCATACCATATATCCATGAGTTGGATTCAGTTAAGCATCTTATGCATATCATTATGTTTACGATATATGATACTTTCGACTTGGATTATGCTCTTTCTTTAAGTCGTCAGTATTCCAATTCGACAGTGGTTTTTAATATCGATATTGAACATGATTGTTCGAACATGCACATGTTTTAAAGAGCATATGATTTTAAACATAGCATGCATTGTAAAACTAGTAGTGATAGACTCCTACTGAGTATAGTATATACTCACCCTATCCTTAACATTTTTCAGGATTGTTCCACTCACAAATAGAAGACGCCTCAGGAGATATTAGTGCTACGAGCAAGTGAATAAAAAAGGAGAATTATACATGTAAGTAAACTCTCTACCCTTGGGATATGTATTTGTATTTATTTACAGTTGGGCTATGTGCTGTGACTGGATAGTCCTAGGGAAAAACATTTATGATTTCTAAAGTTTTTCAAGAACTACTTTGATTGTTGTGAAAGAAAATGGCACTCGGGGTTTTCATAATGAGTTTAAAACCAAAGATTTTCCGCTGCATTGCATGGTTTTTATAAAATGGTTTTCAAATAGGGATGCATCTCGCCTTAGGAATTAGATATTGCATTTAAAAATGCATGAGAAAACCCGGGTCATCACACATTCATCTTCTTATTAGATCCAATCTTCCAAATAGGACTTTATAATTTTTGTAGCAACATTATTTCCCAATGTAACAAACTCTGACTGGAGGTGGGTAGAATGATAGTCTACCTTCTATCTAGGGGGAGACGTGAGATGGAGGGATGGTGTCATCATCAAAATGCTCCCTACATTTTGGCTCCTTTTTTTTTTTTTTTAATCTTTTGCTTACCAAAATGACCTTCAACCTCAAATGCTCATAAATTTTTTATATGATCTCTGTTTTCAGTGTTCATTGAGCCATTGGACTCCATTAGCAAATTGTTAATTCAATCTTTATAAAACATTCATCGTCCTATTTAATCCAATCTTCCAAATAGGACCTTAAAATTGGGGTAGTTACATTACTTCCCAACATTGCAAACAGTGACAAGAGGTGGGCATCGCGACCGCCTATCGTCTTTCCCTGCGCAATGGGGTGCAGATGTGGTGCAGATACAGAGACAAAGGGAGGGTGTTGTTATCAAAATGGCCCCATGGATTTTGTACGCTTTTTTTTTTTTAAATCTCTTAATTACTTAAATGCCATTCAACTTTAAAAGTGCCCTTCATATTCAAATGGCCCCATGCGTTTTCAATGCTTTTTTATTTTTATTTCTAAAATGCCCTTCAAATTCAAATGTTCATAACTTTTTCATCCGAACTCCATTTTCAATGTTCTTTGTGACATTGGACTTCATTTTTGTGAATAGAATCTAATTATGTGAATATTATCAACAAATTCTATCTTCTAAAATTAAAATTTATAAGACTTTCATCTTCCAAATAGGACTTTATAATTTAGGTTCTACATTATTTCTCAACATAACAAACTGTGACTGGAAGTGGGTAGCGTGATAGCCTACCTTCTTTCTTGGGGGAGACGTGAGATGGAGGGAGGGTGTCATCATCAAAATGCTTCCCACATTGTGACTCCCTTTTTTTTTTGTTTGAATCTTTTGATTACAAGAAATGACCTTCAACATCAAATGCTCATAAATTTTTTTATACGAACTCTGTTTTCAGTCTTCTTTGAGCTGTTGGATTCCTTTAACAAATTCTTAATTCAATCTTTATAAAACATTCATCCTCCTATTTAATCCAATCTTCCAAATGGGGCCTTAAAATTGGGTTAGTTACATTGCTTCCCAATGCTGCAAACAATGACAAGACGTGGGCATCGCGACCGCCTATTGTCTTTCCCTACGCAATGGGGTGCAGATGTGGTGCAGAGGAAGAGACAAAGGGAGGGTGTTGTTATGAAAATGGCCCAATGCATTTTGAATCCTTTTTTTAATTTCCGATATGCCCTTCATATTCAAATGTTCATAACTTTTTCATCCGAACTCCATTTTCAGTGTTCTTTGTGACATTAGACTCCATTTTTTGAATAGAATGTAATTATGTGAATATTGTCAACAAAATCTATCTTTTAAAATTAAAATTTATAAGACATTCATCTTTCTGTTCAATCCAATCTTTAAAATAGGAGGTTATAATTTAGGTAGTTACATTATTTCCCAACGTAACAAACTGTGACTGGAGGTGTGCAGCATGTTAGCCTACCTTCTTTCTTGGGGGAGGCGTGAGATGGAGCGAGGGTTTCATCATCAAAATGTTTCCTACCTTTTGACTCCTTTTTTTTTTTTTTGAATCTTTTGATTACCAAAATAACCTGCAACATCGAATGCTCATAAATATTTTATACAAACTCTTTTTTCAGTGTTCTTTGAGCCGTTGGATTCCATTAACAAATTCTTAATTCAATCTTTATAAAACATTCATCCTCCTATTTAATCCACTCTTCCAAATAGGACCTTAAAATTGGGGTAGTTACATTTCTTTCCAATGCTACACACAGTGACAAGAGGTGGGCATCGCGACCGCCTATCATCTTTCCCTGCGCAATGGGGTGCAGATGCGGAGACAAAGGGAGGGTGTTGTTATCAAAATGGATCCATGCATTTTGAATGCTTTTTTTTTTTTTTTAATATTTTAATTACTTAAATGCCCTTCATATTGAAATGGCCCCATGCTTTTTGAATCTTTTTTCGTTGAATTTCTAAAATGCCCTCCATATTCAAATGTTCATAACTTTTTCATCCGAACTCCATTTTCAGTGTTCTTTGTGACATTGGTCTCCATTCTTTGAATAGAATCTAATTATGTGAATATTATGAACAAATTCTATTTTCTAAAATTAAAATACATAAGACTTTCATCTTCCTGTTCATTCAAATCTTCCAAATAGGACTTTATAATTTAGGTAGTTACATTATTTCTCAACGTAACAAATTGTGACTAGAGGTGGGTAGCATGATAGCCTACCTTCTTTCTTGGGGGAGACATGAGATGGAGGGAGGGTGTCATCATCAAAATGCTCCCTACATTTTTACTCTTTTTTTTTTTTTTGAATCTTTTGATTTCCAAAATGACCTTCAACATAAAATGCTCATAAATTTTTTATACGAACTCTGTTTTTAGTGTTCTTTGAGCCGTTGGATTCCATTAACAAATTCTTAATTCAATCTTTATAAAACTTTCATCCTCCTATTTTATCTAATCTTCCAAGTAGGACCTAAAAGTTGGGGTAGTTACATTCCTTCCCAATGCTGCAAACAGTGACAAGAGGTGGGCATCGCGACTGGCTATCGTCTTTCCTTGCGCAATAGGGTGCAGATGTGGTGCAGATGCGGAGACAAAGGGAGAGTGTCATCATCAAAAATGCTCCCTACATTTTGAATCTTTTTTTTTTTTTTTGAATCTTTTGATTACCAAAATAACCTTCAACATCAAATGCTCATAAATTTTTTATACGAACTCTGTTATCAGTCTTCTTTGAGCCATTGGATTCCATTAGCAAATTTTTAATTCAATCTATATAAAACATTCATCCTCCTATTTAATCCAATCTTCCAAATAGGACCTTAAAATTGGGGTAGTTACATCACTTCCCAACACTAGAAACTGTGACAAGAGGCGTGCATCGTGACCGCCTATCACCTTTCCCTACGCAATGGGGTGCAGATGTGGGGCAGATGTAGAGACAAAGGGAGGGTGTTGTTATCAAAATGTTTCTATGCATTTTGAATCCTTTTTTTTGTAATCCTTATATTCAAATGTCCCCATGCATTTTGAATCCTTTTTTATTTTAATTTCTAAAATGCCCTTCATATTCAAATGTTCATAACTTTTTCATCCGAACTCCATTTTCAATGTTCTTTGTGACATTGGACTCCATTTTTTGAATAGAATCTAATTATGTGAATATTATTAACAAATTCTATCTTCTAAAATTAAAATTTATAACACATTCATCTTCCTATTAGATCCAATCTTCCAAATAGGACTTTATAATGTATGTAGTAACATTATTTCCCAATGTAACAAACTGTGACTGGAGGTGGGTAGAATGATAGCCTACCTTCTTTCTAGGGGGGGATGTGAGATGGAGGGAGGGTGTCATCATCAAAATGCTCCCTACATTTTTGCTCCTTTTTTTTTTTTTTGAATCTTTTGATTACTAAAATGACCTTCAACATCAAATGCTCATAAATTTTTCATACGATCTTTGTTTTCAATGTTCTTTGAGCCATTGGACTACATTAGCAAATTCTTAATTCAATCTTTATAAAACATTCATCCTCCTATTTAATCCAATCTTCCAAATAGGACCTTAAAATTGGGGTAGTTACATTGCTTCCCAACGCTACAAACTGTGACAAGAGGTGGGCATCGCGACCGCCTATCATCTTTCCTTGCACAATGGGGTGCAGATGCAAAGGCAAAGGGAGGGTGTTGTTATCAAAATGTCCCCATGCATTTTGTATCCTTTTTTTTTATCTTTTAATTACTTAAATACCCTTCATATTCAAATGGCCCCATGTGTTTTGAATCCTTTTTTATTTTAATTTCTAAAATGCCCTTCATATTCAAATGTTCATAACTTTTTCATCTGAACTCCATTTTCAGTGTTCTTTGTGACATTGGAATCCATTTTTTGAACAGAATCTAATTATGTGAATATTATCAAAAAATTATATCTTCTAAAATTAAAATTTATATGACATTCATCTTCCTGTTCAATCCAATCTTCCAAATAGGACTTTATAATTTAGGTAGTTACATTATTTCTCAACGTTACAAATTGTGACTGGAGGTGGGTAGCATGATAGCCTACCTTCTTTCTTGGGGGAGACGTGATAGCCTACCTACATTTTGAATCTTTTTTTTTTTGAATCTTTTGATTTCCAAAATAACCTTCAACATCAAATGCTCATAAATTTTTATACGAACTTTGTTTTTAGTCTTCTTTGAGCCGTTGGATTCCATTAACAAATTCTTAATTCAATCTTTATAAAACATTCATCCTCCTATTTAATCCAATCTTCCAAATAGCACCTTAAAATTGGGTACATTACTTCCCAACGGTGCAAACAGTGACAAGAGGTGGGCATCGCAACCGCCTATCGTCTTTCCCTACGCAATGGGGTGCAGATGTGGTGCAGATGTAGCGACAAAGGGAGGGTGTTGTTATCAAAATGTCCCCATGCATTTTGAATCCATTTTTCTATCTTTAAATTACTTAAATGCCCTTCATCTTTAAAAGTGCCCTTCATATTCAAATGGCCCATGCGTTTTGAATCCTTTTATTAATTTCTAAAATGCCCTTCATATTCAAATGTTCATAACTTTTTCATCCGAACTCCATTTTCAGTTTTCTTTTTGACATTGGACTCCATTTTTTGAATAGAATGTAATTATGTCAATATTATCAACAAATTCTATCTTCTAAAATTAAAATTTATAAGACTTTCAGCTTTTTGTTCTATCCAATCTTCAAAATTGGAGTTTATAATTTAGGTAGGTACATTATTTCCCAATGTAACAAATTGTGACTGGAGGTGGGTAGTAATACCCAAGCAATTTACGCTATTTTTAACAAAAAATTGGACATTCTATAGGAAATGAACTGATTTAAATGTTTCACTTTATTTAAAATAGTAAATGAAGAAAATTTTGAGGAAACTTGGTACCATTAGATTCTACTCAAAAAATGGAATCCAA
Organism: Warburgia ugandensis; assembly: GCA_035236585.1. Taxonomy (NCBI): domain Eukaryota; kingdom Viridiplantae; phylum Streptophyta; class Magnoliopsida; order Canellales; family Canellaceae; genus Warburgia; species Warburgia ugandensis. The sequence continues at coordinate 51,842,070 of CP141127.1, read as the reverse complement.
CGCCTCAAAGAACGCCAAAAATGGAGTTCGTATGATGAAGTTACGGTCATTTAAAGATCCGGGGCAGTTTTGTAAATTAAACAGAAAAATGAAAAAGAACAAAAATGCAGGGGGCCGTTTTGATAACGGCATGCCCTGTCATCTTCCTCCTTAGATTTCTCCAGAAACCCTCAAATCCTGATTTTTCGAGAGAAATCTGCCACCGCCATGGCGGCACAGCCATTGTGGGGCACCGCCTTCTCCCCTCTATAAAAGGCCCATATCCCCCTCTCCAAAAACATAGTTTTCGGCGATTTTGGGACAGGGGTTTCCGGCAAAAATTGGAAACCTGTCTCAAACCCATCTCTCTGCATGTTTCCGGCAACGGCCAGGCCCTAGTCGGGCCGGCCATTCTCCCCATTCCCCTCTCTCCTCTTGTTTCGGTATGGCATTGGGGTTTTCCCCTTCGTGGGTTCTGACAAACATGGATTTTCGGCAGAGGGAAACGTACCACCTGCAATAGGCGCTCCTAAGCTACTTAGGTAAGTCGTTTCCCCCTTCTTTCTCTCCGTTTGCTTCCCCTAGGCCAGATCTAGTCTTTTCCCAGCCATTTTCTAGCTGTGTTTCCTAGTCGGGAAATGCTCCAAGCCGGCTTAGGCGGCCCTGCACGAACAAGGCGTCCCAAGGATCCCATGCTCCACGTACGCCTGGGACAGGGTCCCTGGGATGGGTTCCGGGCATCTGACAATGCGTACACTATCCCAGGTACGGCCTTCGGATGTGCGCGTGACATGGGCCACGGGTCCTGACTCGACCAGGATGCACAGGGTGCCCTGGGAGCTGAGACGCGCCATGCTACACCAAAGGTGCGTCTGTGCGATGATGCGCATTATAGCACGTCACTTGAGCATGCATGTGCATGGGAAAAACGCGGTCTGTGGCACAGCCTTTGGGCACACACGCATGTGAGGCAGTCACAGTTCAACCAGGATGCACGGGTGTCCTAGGAACTGGGACATGTGGACCCAATGAGACTTTAAAGTTAGGATTAGAGGACAATTTACAGAGATAGCCATGGAATAGTAGATCCACATCATAGGATCCAGCCTAACAATGAATTAGGCAAGGACCCATGAACCCTAAAAGGCAGATCTAGCGATTTAATGTCTAAATAGATTGAAATTGATAAGGACTCCTTATATCCATTCGTACCTAGGAGTTTATAAATGAGACCCAGGGACAGGTTGAGTGATGAAGGATGCGACTCTAGGAGACTTCGAGGTAGGTGCTCTATCGCTACTAGAGTTTTAAAAAAAGCCATGATTGTTTTAAGACTGCACGTTTTAAGTTTAAGTTATATGACTTGTTTAGCATGACTTAATCTTATAAACGAATTCAGCATGACTTAATCTTATAAACAAATTCAGCATGCATATGACAAATACATTATGCATAGATATGTTTTGCAAACAATTGCATATATTGCATGATTTGTGAGTATTGAGTTCTTGAAAAATTGCATGTCCTTGAGGGTTACCAAAAGACGCTGGAGTGCGTAAAAGGTGCTGGATAGGCAGTTGTGAGGGACCCAAAGAGGACAGGTTTTGAAAAAGAGGTTTTTGCTTGTCTGCATGATAAGTGTAACCTTGGCCGATGAGGGCGGGCTGATGAGGGCGGGTCGATGAGGGCAGGCCAATGAGGGCGGGCCAGAGAGAGCTGACAAGCGTCTAGGCTGGCAGGCTTCTAGGCTGTCAGGCTTCTAGGCAGGGTTATGACTTTGAATGCGAGACTAGCACGAGCAGATTTTATGCATTGCATGCATGTTTTGCAACCGATTGCATAAATTGCATGATTTACGACAAAGATGTGTCATATGCCCCGTGGAGGCTATGACCGAGTGTCCTCAAGTACCCGGGGACCACACGGCGGTGAGGTCGTGGGCATATTTGGGCATATGGCATATGGCATGACATGAGGTTGGTTGACCCTACCATACCAGATATCCATGAGTTGGATTCAGTTGAGCATCTTATGCATATCATTATGTTTATGATATATGATACTTTCGACTTGGATTATGTTGTTTCTTTAAGTCGTTAGTATTCCAATTTGATAGTGGCTTTTAATATCGATATTGAACATGATTGTTCGAACATGCACATGTTTTAAAGAGCATATGATTTTAAACATAGCATGCATTGTAAAACTAGTAGTGATAGACTCCTACTGAGTATAGTATATACTCACCCAATCCTTAACATTTTTCAGGATAGTTCCACTTACAAATAGAAGACGCCTCAAGAGATATTAGTGCTACGAGCAAGTGAATAAACAAAGGAGACAACTATACATGTGAGTAAACTCTCTACCCTTTGGACATGTATTTGTATTTATTTACAGTTGGGCTGTGTGATGTGACTGGATAGACCTGGGGAAAGACATTTATGATTTCTGAAGTTTTTCAAAAACTACTTTGACTGTTGTGAAAGCAAATGACACTCGGGGTTTTCAAAATGAGTTTAGAACAAAAGATTTTTCGCTGCATTGCATGGTTTTTATAAAATGGTTTTCAAATAAGTATGCATCCCGCCTTAGGAATTAGATATTGAATTTAAAAATGCATGAGAAAACCCGGGTTGTCACAGTTGGTATCAGAGCCCAGGTTTTATCCTTTCACAGCCAGTCCAGCATGTCCAAGGGTCATAGGCAATAGAGAAAATCAAGGAGAAGTAGTATAAATAGGAGTAGTAGAGATGAATACTTCCAATTGAGGATTACAATATTAATGCACAAGGCAGTTCACCATAAATAAATAGGTGAAACACAGCTTGGTCTAACAAATAATTAGGCAGAGGATAGTGCAACCCTTATCCAAAATCTAGTCTAAGACGACTTAAGGATTAAGGATTGTTGTGTGGTGCAAATATAAAAAATTCATATATGGATCATATTATGAGAATGAGGAATGAGGATGTTAGTGAACTTGTTAGTAGATGGTTCTTACCTGCAATAATGTAATCTCATCAAAGGTGAGAAAATCAAAGAACCTAGATGGCTATCTTAAAGAATATCAGAATATGAGCACACTATCACAAGGGATATGATATGAGTATCATAGGGAATGTAAAAGATAGACTTTGAGAAAATTTTGATGATAATCTAAGAGGGATGAGAATGCAAGATGATATTAGGAGATAACTGTGACTCGTACTAGGTCACAAAGCTATGAATCCTGAAAGACTTAGCTCAATTTTGGATACCTTCATTGGAGTCTCATGAAGAGTGAAGTGCTATCAAATAATAACTACCTGCGTATTATGGAGCAAATCAAACAATGTGTACAAGTGACATATTATGCGGTTAAGAGAAACATAACACGAATATGATAGGGGAATGAATTCGACCGTGTTATCAAAAGATTTTGATGATCATACTAAGGATGATAATAGATTGATCCTAACATGAACTTGTAAGAAAAGTATAGTATGATCAAAACAACAATGTCATTATTAAGACATTGTATGAATTTTATTGGGGCTACAGGCAACTGAGGATTTCAATGATCTTAAGACAGTTTAGAATTTCTGAGAAGCATTCAGTTTATCATATCTGTTAAGTAAAGGAGTAGATGTAGTATCGATTATATGCAACAAAAGACATTGATCTAGGTAGACAAAAATGAGGATTTTGAAGAAAAGAGAGAAAGAGATAGAGATGTAACTATCAGTATTCAAGGAATATTGAATATTCAAAAGAAGAAGATCATGACCTTATGGAGATACATACAATTCTATCATCTTGAATCCTATAGGAAGGTAGATCAAACAAATGCAAAGGAATGATGATAGATGAGTTGGTGATCTTATTGTAAAAGAGTATAAAAGAAAGAAAGCATATGGGTTTAAGACTTTGAGTAGAGTATCGAATTTCAGGAGATTATGCGACAAGAAATTTTCAAAGAGGAATGGTGACCAACTAGAATTAAATTCTACAAATGGTTTGAGATCAATTATTACAATTAGATTCTTATCAGATCCATTAGCTTATGGGGAACACCAATGGATATAATCCATAAAAAGGAAAATTTGGTGATATCCCACCTTGCCAATAAAGTATATTGAAAAAGGAATTAAGCCGAGATAGTGACTTGCCCATTTAGCAAGTAGGGTACCATCAAGGATCAAATAGAGGTCTTGCTATCATAGATTGGAAGAGCAAATATCTTAAGACCATTATTTAGTCATTACCTTTAAAGTACTGTTGACTAAATAAAGGTATCCCACCCTAATTAATCAAGTATGTTGGTATCTATGAGTTAGTAGTCAAAGTTATATACTCAAAGGGATATTATAAGTATTTGGACATGAGTTTTACCTAAAAGAAGTTACCTGTTAGACTAAGTCATTTGAGGGGATGAGGTCAGTTGATTAGGCCACATCATGGAGTTGATTAGGCCACATCATGAAGGAGCTACAAGTACGATGAGGACAGTAGCAACTGAGAAAGGAGCAAAAATAAGAAGTGATCTAAACCAATGTGAAAGATTTTTCAAACCTTAGTGGCTACCATGACAAAGTGAAGAAATTACTTTGGGTCTGAAAAATATTGCTGACTTGGATTGAAAGAAAGGTAGATAAGTACCAATCACTTTAGAGACCCTTGAGCTTATGACATAGATATATCTGGAAAGAGATCAATAGGTAATCAAATAAAGTCTTTCTATGTCTAAGAAAATGTTTTATGCTTACCTGAGTGTTTTTCAAAATTGATTTAAGAGCTTCAGCATAACTTGATGTAGTAGCTATTGAATGAGAACTGCTATTATAAGCTAAGTATGAGGAGGCACTTGAAAGATAAAATTTGAGGAATTAAGAAAATCATTACTTATGAGAATGCCTATTGACAATACATACTGCATGGTTAAGGATAAAGCCTTAATAAAAGATTGAACAATATATTGACATAGGGAATGGAAGGAGAAAAGGTGAGATGGCTAGCACACTATAAGGTGAAGATTTAATGTTATGTTGCCTTTAGACAAATAGTTAGTTGTTATGAGCATATACCAAGTACAAAAAATCAAGTGAAGGAATTTCCTAAGGACTAACCCTACTGGATTGAGGATAGAACTTTTGGACTGAAAGGTTACGAAGGAAACCATCAGGCAAAGAAAGGACAAAGAGGATGATGACAAAGGATTCAACCATGACCTAGTATGGGTACTCGGTTATAAGAGACTTTTTGCCTTGCATAAATGTGAACATTATTGGAAAATCCTAATGACAAATTGATGTGAACAGTGAAATAAGGCCTCTGGATGAGAACATTTGACCCATGATGATGAATCGACTATTAACATTTGACATGAGCTTGGATAAAATCTTCACGAAGAAAAGCGTTTAATGAATTCAATAATTATGAAGCTGGATATAGAGTTAGGACATTTTACTTTCAGTATATGATAAGGTCCTCAATCGAAGATGCTACTAATTGGCTTTCATGATTTTATTTTGAATGTAACTTTGGTCGAGGAATAAAGTCACATATGGAAAACGACAGACAGTTGAAATTCAAAGTTAATCAAGGGTTTGGCTGTAGAGCACATGATACCATGTCAATTATTGAAGTATCTTGGGGACAAATATAAAAGATAAGGAGCAAATTTAGACACAATAGAAAGAAGGTAAAATTTTTGGATTCTCACCAACCATTAGAAGGAGATGTGGATGATGAAGAGATCACTAGATGGAAGTTAAGAAGAAAAAGGATTATCCTATGAAATAGGAGAAGTAAGGTCATATGATCTCAAAGAAGTATGGAGTAATTTATACATGAATAAAGAAGCATGATCCTACAGGAGACTATCCTATACATGATGAGAAAAGTATAAGCATCTAAGGATTTTGAGAAAGATGAGTTACAGTTAGAAATCAGTATTGTTAAACTGACACGTATGAGAGTATGCATCAGAGTACATAGCGAAAGCGGCCCTTCTAGGTAAGGCCTTGTAGAAGGAACAATAAAAATAATAAATTGAGGTTGAGCCTAGATTTGATTCCTAAAGAGGGGAATGCATTCACTAAGAAGTTATTTAAATGACAAAATACCTTGAAGATGATAATTTATGGAATTTCGAGGACGAAATTCTTTTAAGGGGGTAATAATGTAATACCCGAGCAATTTACGCTATTCTTAACAAAAATTAGACATTCTATAGGAAATGAACTGAGTTAAATGTTTCACTTTATTTAAAATAGTAAACAAAGGAATTTTTGAGGAAACTTGCTACCATTAGATTCTACTCAACAAATGGAATCCAACGCCTCAAAGAACGTCGAAAACGGAGTTCGTATGAAGAAGTTACGGTCATTTAAAGATCAGGGGCAGTTTTGTAAAATAAACAGAAAAACAAAAAAGAACAAAAACGCAGGACACCCCCTGTCGTCTTCCTCCTCAGATTTCTCCAGAAATCCTCAAATCCTGATTTTTTGAGAGAAATCTGCCACCGCCAAGGCGGCACCACCATTGAGGGGCACCGCCTTCTCCCCTCTATAAAAGCCCCATATTGCCCTCTCCAAAAACACGGTTTCCGGCGATTTTGGGACTGGGGTTTCCGGCAAAAACCAGAAACCCGTCTCAAACCCATCTCTCTGCATGTTTCCGGCAACGGCCAGGCCCTAGTCGGGCCGGCCATTCTCCCCATTCCCCTCTCTCCTCTTGTTCCGATCTGGCATTGGGGTTTTCCCCTTCGTGGGTTCCGACAAACATGGATTTCCGGCAGAGGGAAACGCACCACCGGCAATAGGCGCTCCTAAGCTACTTAGGTAAGTCGTTTCCCCCTTCTTTCTCTCTGTTTGGTTCCCCTAGGCCAGATCCATGCCGGATCTGGTCTTTTCCCAGCCGTTTTCCAACTGGGTTTCCTGGCCGAAAAATGCTCCAAGCCGGCTTGGGCCGGCCCCGCACGAACAAGGCGTCCCAGGGACGCCATGCTCCATGTACGCCTGGGACAGGGTCCCTGGGATGGGTTCAGGGTGTACGACAGTGCGTACACTGTCCTAGGTGCGGCCTTTGGGTGTGCGCGCGACATGGGCCACGGGTCCTGGCTTGACAGGATGCACAGGGTGCCCTGGGAGCTGAGACGCGCCATGCTACACCAAAGGTGCGTCCGTGCGATGATGCGCGTTATAGCGCGTCACTTGAGCATGCATGAGCGCATGAGAAACGCGATCCCTGGCACAGCCTTTGGGCATGCACGCACGTGAGGCGGTCGCAGTTCAACCAGGATGCACGGGTGTCCTGGGAACTGAGACATGCGTGTCATCCCACGGACGCACCTTTGGTGTAACATGGCGTGTCTCAGCTTCCAGGGCACCTCGTGCATCCTGGTTGAGCTAGGACCCGTGCCCCATGTCGCACACACACCCGAAGGCCGCACCTGGGACAGTGTATGCATTGTCGTACACCTGGAACCCGTCCCAGGGACCCAGTCCTAGGCGCAGGTGGTGCATGGCGTCCTTGGGACGCCTGGTTCGTGCAAGGGCGGCTGAACCGACTTCGTCTTCTCCGGCTGGAAAAAATGGCTGGGGAATAGGCCAGATCTAGCATGGATCTTGGCCTGGGGGGACCAAAACAGAGAAAAAAGGAAGAACAGCTTACCTGGTTAGCCTAGGGATGCCCTTTTCCCAATGGGTGCGCCTGCTCGCCGAAAAACTCGAAGAAGGGGGAAACCCCGTTACCAAGACTGGAAAGAAGAGAGGGTCATGGGGAAAATGGCAATGGACGGCCTGACTTGGGCTTGGCCGTTGCTGGAAAATGCAGAGGGAACTGGGTTGAGATGAGTTTCCAGTTTTTGCCAGAAACCCCAGTCCCAAAGTCGCTAGAAACCGTGTTTTCGTGAGGGGGGAGATGGGGCTTTTATAGGGGGGAGAAGGCGGTGCCCCTCAATGGCGGTGGCAGATGTCTCTGGAAAAATCGAGATTTGAGGGTTTCTGGAGAAATCTGAGGAGGAATACGATAGGGGGTGCCGTTATCAAAACGGTCCCCTGCGTTTTTCGTTCTTTTTCGTTTTTCTGTTTAAATTACAGAACTGCCCCTGATCTTTAAACAGCCATAACTTCTTCATACGAACTCCGTTTTTGGTGTTCTTTGAGGCGTTGGATTCCATTTTTCGAGTAGAATCTAATGGTACCAAGTTTCATAAAAAATTCCTTTATTTACTATTTTAAATAAAGTGAAACATTTAACTCAGTTCATTTCCTATAGAATGTCCAATTTAGCGTAAATTGCTCGGGCATTACATTATTACCCCCTTAAAAGAATTTCGTCCTCAAAATTCCATAAATTATCATCTTCAAGGTATTTTGTCTCTTAGATAACTTCAATATCTGACATGGTATCATGTGCTCTATAGCTAAACCCTTGATTAACTTCGAATTTCAACTGTCTGTCATTTTCCATATGTGACTTGATTCCTCGACCAAAGTTACATTCAAAATGAAAGCCAATTAGTAGCATCTTCCATCGAGGTCCTTATATACTGAAAGTAAAATGTCTTAACTCTATATCCAATTTCATAATTATTGAATTCATTAAACGCTTTTCCCCATGAAGATTTTATCCAAACTCATGTCAAATGTTAATGTTCGATTTATCATCATGGGTCAAATGTTCTCGTCCAGAGGCCTATCTCACTATTCACATCAATTTGTCATTAGGATTTCCAATAATGTTCTCATTTATGCAAAAAGTCTATTCATAACCGAGTACCCTTACTAGGTCATGGTTGAATCCTTTGTCATCATCCTCTTTGTCCTTTCTTTGCTTGATGGTTTTCTTCGTAACCTTTCAGTCCAAAAGTTCTATAGTCAATCCAGTAGGGTTAGTCCTTAGGAAATTCCTTCAATTGATTTTTCGTACTTGGTATATGCACATAACAACTAACTATTTGTCTAAAGGCAATGTAACATTAATTCTTCACCTTATAGTGTGCTAGCCATCTCACCTTTTATCCTTTCATCCCCCATGTCAATATATTGTTTAATCTTTTATCAAGGCTTTATTGTCAACCATGCAGTCTACATTGTCAGGAGGTATAAGTAGTGATTTTCTCAATTCCTCAAATTTTATCCTTCAAGTGCCTCCTCATAATTAGCTTACAATAGCAGTTCTCGTTCAATAGCTACTACATCAAGTTATGTTGAAGCTGTTAAATCATCAAATTTGAAAAATACTCAGGTAAGCATGGAACATTGTCGTAGACATATAGAAAGACTTTATTTGATTACCTATTGATCTCTTTCTAGATATATCTTTGTCATAAGCTCAAGGGTCTCTAAAGTGATCGGTACTTATCTACCTTTCTTTTCAATCCAAGTTAGCAGCATCTTTCAGACCCACAGTGATTTTTATGGTTTGTCATGGTATCTATTTTGGAAAATCTTTCACATTGGTTTAGATCACTTCTTATTTTTTTGCTCCTATCTCAGTTGCTACTGTCCTCATCGTACTCATAGCTCCTCCATGATGTGGCCTAATCAACTCCATGATGTGGCCTAATCAACTGACCTCATACCCTCAAATGACTTAGTCTGACAAGTAACTTCTTTTAGGTAAAACTCATGTCCAAATACTTATAATATCCCTCTGAGTATATACTTAATTAATTAGGTGGGATACCTTTATTTAGTCAACAGTACTCTAAAGGTAATGACTAAATAATGGTCTTAAGATTTTTGGTCTTCCAACGTATGATAGTAAGACCTCAATTTGAGCCTTGATGGTACCCTACTTGTTAAATGGACAAGTCACTGTCCCGGCTTAATTCCTTTTTCAATATACTTTATTTACTCATGTAGTGGCAAGGTAGGGTATCACCAAATTATTTTTTTCTTGTTATGGACTATATCCATTGGTGTTCCTTATAAGCTAATGGATCTAATAAGATTCTAATTACAATAATTGATATAGGCATCAAACCATTTGTAGAATTTAATTTCTAGTTGGTCACCATTCCTCTTCCAAGATTTCTTGCATAATTTCCTGAAATTCGATACTCTATTCAATGTCTCAAATCCCATATGCTTTATCTCTTTTATAATAAGATCACCAACTCATCTATCATCATTCCTTTGAAGTTGATTGGTTTATCTTCCCAGATGATTCAAGATGAAAGATTTCTATGAATCTATTCTTTCCTCAATAACGTCATAACCTTTTTCTTTCTGAATATTTAATATTCATCGAATACTTATCGTTACATCTCTATCTCTTTCTCTCTTTTCTTCAAAATCCTCATTTGGTCTACCTGGATCAATGTCTCTATATGCTTTGTTGCATATAATTGATACTTCATCTATTCCTTTACGTAACATATATGATAAATTGAATGCTTTTAAGAAATTCTAAACTATCTTAAGCTCATTGAAATCCTCAATTGCCTATAGCCTCAATAAAATTCATACAATGTCTTAATAATGACATTGACGTTTTGATGATGCTATACTTTTCTTACAAGTCCATGTTAGGATCAATCTATTATCATCCGAGTATTATCATCAAAATCTTTTGATAACTCGGTCGAATTCATTTCCCTATCATATGCATGTTATGTTTCTCTTAATCGCATAATATGTCACTTGTACACATCGTCTGATTTGCTCCATAATACTCAGGTAGTTATTATTCGATATCACTTTACTCTTCATGAGACTCAAATGAAGGTATCCAAAGATAAGTCCTTCAGGATCCATACCTTTGTGATCTAGTACAAGCCACAGTTATTTCCTAATATCATCTTGCATTCTCATCCCCCTTAGATTATCATCAAAATCTCCTCAAAGTCTGTCTTTTACATCCCCTATCATACTCATATCATATCCTTGTGATAGTGTACTCATATTCTGATATTCTTTATGATGGTAAGATAGTCACCTAGGTTCTTCAATTTTCTCACCTTTGATGAGATTACTTTATTGCAGGTCAGCACTATCTACTAACAAGTCCATTAATCATCTTCATTCATTCATTCTCATCATAATATGATCCTTATATGAGATTTCATCTTTGCACCACTGCACAACAATCCTTATTGATAAGATTTAAGCCATCCAATATCTAAGTATTTGCTAAACCCATCTCCTTTTTCACCTATTTGTTTATGGTGACGTGCCTTGAGCATTAATATTGTAATCCTCAAATAGAAGTAGTCATCTCTACTACTTCTATTTATACTACTTCGTCTTGATTTTCTCTATTGTCTCTGACCCTTGGACATGCTGGACTGGCTGTGAAAGGATAAAACCTGGGCTCTGATACCAACTCTGACGACCCAGGTTTTCTCATGCATTTCTAAATGCAATATCTAATTCCTAAGGCGGGATGCATCCCTATTTGAAAACTATTTTATAAAAACCATGCAATGCAGCGAAAAATCTTTTGTTTTAAACTCATTTTGAAAACACCGAGTGTCATTTGCTTTCACAACAACCAAAGTAGTTTTTGAAAAACTTCAAAAATCATAAACGTTTTTTCCCAAGTCTATCCAGTCACAACACACAGCCCAATTGTAAATAAATACAAATACATGTCCAAAGGGTAGAGAGTTTACTCACATGTATAGTTGTCTCCTTTGTTTATTCACTTGCTCGTAGCACTAATATCTCCTGAGGCGTCTTCTATTTGTACGTGAAACTATCCTGAAAAATGTTAAGGATAGGGTGAGTATATATGTAATGACTCCAATTTTGTAATATTGAAACTCCATGTTTAGCAATGAAAAGATCAATTTTTGAAGATAAGGGCATTTTAGTCATTTCACTATTCACCTTGACTGAACCCAGGAATTTGGTCCTAAAAATGGTTCCATTAGATGCATCTCAAAAAAAGGAATTCAACGAGACCAAAATCACCCAAAACGGAGTTAAAATGAGCAAGATATGGCCCTTTGAAGTTCAGGGGCAAAACTATAAATTTTACAAAAACGGTTTAACATGCAAAACACAGGGGCCCATTTTGATACGGGCACCCCTTCATCTTCAACCTCTAGAGGGTTCTAGAATGGCGGTGATTGGAGGAGAAATCACCGCCATTCTGGAGGTTTCTCCACCGCCATTCAAAGGCGGTGAGAGCCCCCTCCAGAACCCTCTCTTAGCTCTATAAATAGAGCTCTTGGGTGCCTCTAATGGCAGCCCAAAACGTTGGAGAAAACCCTTCATGGAGCAGTGACCTAGAGGGGAAAACAAGGAGAAAAACCCAGCAATGAGCCAGGTACGCCCAAGATCCCTCAAAACCCATCTCCCCCATAGTTCCAAGGTCAATTTCCCTAGGTTTTTGCATGAAAAACCATGCAAAACGGAGCCCAGGAAAGCCACCAAGGACCCAGGGACGTTCCCTGGGCCACACTGGTTTGACAAGGTTGAACCAAGGTGTCCTGAGGATGCCTTGGTTCCCCAACAAGCAGGACGTTCCAGTCGGAACGTCCCACGTGGTTCCCATTTGAAAAGCCAAACTGGACGTGCCCGCAAAAGAGACCGTCGGGAGGAAAACCCGACGCGTCTGCAGACGCGCACGCTACAGATGCGCAGCGCGTTAGCAGTGCGTCATTTTTTGGTTCCTTAAGGAAGCCGGGGCGCATGTCGCAGACGCGCAGTACCCTAGCATTCCGTCTTTTTATTTTTAAGACTCCTATGTACATACGACACTAAAACGCTTACAACTTGAGATCTAGAGCTCTGATTGAGGCGCCGTAAAAGGTGTTGTGTCCATGTCAACAGCATGGACACATCCAAACCATAAAATCCTGATCAAGGCCCAATCAAAGGTGGGCATGACCCTTAGAATAGGATGGTGGCGCGTGGCCACTAGAACTTTGGAAAACTGAGGACACCAAGGCCCAATTAGGAGCTTAGGACACCCATAGGCATAGGGATGGACTCCTAATGCCTAAGTAATAAGACCAATTACTCTAAAACCCATGAAAGATAGGCCAAACTAACCTTGATTCCCCAAACCATGATGAGGAGCGTCCGAGGACAAAAAGGTTAGTGCGACCTAGCCAGGTAGGTGCTCTATCACTATTAGATTCTTTTAAAAGAACTATTATTGTTTTAAGAACATATGTTTTGAGTACATGACATGTTTAGCATGACTTAATTCAGCATGCATGTGATAAATGCTTTGTACATAGACATGTTTTGTAAATGATTGCATATACATTATGCACATATATGTTTTGCAAACAAGTGCGTACATTGCATGATTTAAGTACTTGTAAAGATTGCATGTCCTTGAGGGTTGCCAAAAGACGTTGGAGTGCCGAGGGCCAGGCAGTTGTGAGGGACCCAAAGAGGACAGGTTTTGAAAAGAGGTTTTGGCTTATTTGATCTTATGTGATTTGGGCTAGTAAGCCCGTGGATGCTATGCCAAGAGTTCTAGGTTGGACACCCAACCTCTACCACTACTAGGTGGAATGGGTACCGCGCCCAAAAAAAAAGGGCATGTCCCTACGTCGATTGCATGTGGTACAGGGGGCTACCATTGGTGTCATGGCACTGGGTCGATGTGTCATATGCCCCGTGGAGGCTATGATGCTGTGTCCTCAGGTACCCGGGGACCACATGGCGGGGAGGTCGTGGGTATAGTTTAACCCTATGGTTTGATGATTTATGTGCATTGCATATGGCATGATATGAGGTTGGTCGACCATACCATACTAGAGATCCATGAGTTGGACTCCATGAAGCATCTATTGCATATCATGATGTTATCATATATATATATGATACTTTCAATTTTGGATTATGTGATCCTTTAAGTCATTAGTATTTCAGTTTGATAACGGATTCTTATATTGATATTGAGCTTGACATGCACATGTTTTGAAAGAACATATGATTTTAAAACGTCTCATGCATTATAAAACTAGTAGTGATAGGCTCCTACTGAGTATAGTATATACTCACCCAATCCTCAACATTTTTCAGACACCAAGTAAATACTTAAGGACAAGGAACATTCGTGCTAGGAAGACACCCAGACAAAGTAAGTAAGTAAGCCCCTACCTTATCTTTCAATGTTACTTGGTTGTAGTTACTCTCTAATAGCTGGGGCTATGACTAACAACTTCTTGGGAATGATATTGATTTAAACTTTGTCATGGCTAAATAATTTGAGAATGTGTTTTGACACTCGGGGTTTTTATGAAAGATTGTTTTCCAAAAGAAAAAGATTTTCATGCATCTCATACTTATAAAACAAGAGATCTTGCCATTTTATCAAAATTGCATCATATAAAAACCCTGGTCATGACAATTATGCATAGATATGTTTTGCAAACTATTGCATACATTGCATGATTTGTGAGCATTAAGTTCTTGCAAAAATTACATGTCCTTGAGGGTTACCAAAAGATGCTGGAGTGCCGAGGGCCAGGTAGTTGTGAGGGACCTGAAGAGGACAGGTTTTGAAAAAAGAGAGGTTTTTGCTTGTTTGATCTGATTATGATTTGGGTTGATAAGCTCGTGGGCGCCATGCCGAGAGGTTTGGGTTGACCTCCAGCCTCTACCACTATTAGGTGGATGGGTACCACGCCCAAAAAAGGCAACGTCCCTACGTCGACTGCATGTGGTACAGGTGTCATAGGCCCCGTGGAGGCTATGACCGAGTGTCCTCAGGGACCCGGGGACCACACGGCGAGGAGGTCGTGGGCATAGTTGGACCCTATGGTTTTGTGGACTTATTTGCATTGCATATGGCATGATATGAGGTTGGTTGACCATACCATACTAGATATCCATGAGTTGGATTCAATGAAGCATCTTATGCATGTCATAATGTTATGATATAAATGTATATGATACTTTCGATTTTGGATTATGTGATCCTTTAAGTCGTTAGTATTTCAGTTTGACAATGGATTTTAATATCGATATTGAACTTGAGTATTCAGACATGCACATGTTTTGAAAGAGCATATGATTTTAAAACATCTCATGCATTATAAAACTAGTAGTGATAGGCTCCTACTGAGTATAGTATATACTCACCCAATCCTCAACATTTTTCAGATACCAAGTAAATACTTAAGGACAAGGAACGTTCGTGCTAGGAAGACACCCAGACAAAGTGTAAGTAAACCCCTACCTTATCTTTCAATGTTACTTGGTTGTAGTTACTCTCTAATAGCTGGGGCTATGACTAAAAATTTCTTGGGAATGATATTGATTTAAACTTTGCCATGGCTAAATAATTTGAGAATGTGTTTTGACACTCGGGGTTTTTATGAAAGATTGTTTTCCAAAAGAAAAAGATTTTTCATGCATCTCATACTTATAAAACAAGAGATCTTGCCTTATTATCAAAATTGCATCATATAAAAACCCTGGTCGTGACAATATACTATACTCAGTAGCAGTCTATCACTACTAGTTTTACAATGCATGCTATGTTTAAAATCATATGCTCTTTAAAACATATGCATGTTCGGACAATCATGGTCAATACTGATATTAAAAACCACTGTGGAATTGGAATACTAACGATTTAAACAAATAGCATAATCCAAGTCAAAAGTATCATATATCATAAACATAATGATTTGCATAAGATGCTCAACTGAATCCAACTCATGGATATCTGGTATGGTATGGTCGACCAACCTCATGTCATGCCATGTGCAATGCAAGTAAATCCATGAAAACATGGGGCCCAAATTATGCCCACGACCTCGTCGTTGTGTGGTCCTCGGGTACACGAGGACACTCAGTCATAGCCTCCACGGGGCATATGACACATCGACCCAGTGCCGTAACACCAGTGGTAGCCCCCTGTACCACATGCTATCGACGTAGGGACGTTGCCCTTTTTGGGCCTGGTACCCATTCCACCTAGTAGTGGTAGAGGCTGGAGGCCAACCCAGACCTCTCGGCATAGCACCCACGAGCTTATTAGCCCAAATCATATAAGATCAAACAAGTGAAGACCTCTTTTTTCAAAACCTGTCCCCTTTAGGTCCCTCACAACTGCCTACCCAGCGTCTTTCGGTAACCCTCAAGGACATGCAATTTTTCAAGAACTCAATGCTCACAAATCATGCAATATAGGCAATTGTTTGCAAAACATGTCTATGCATAATGTATTTGTCATATGTATGTTGAATTCATTTATAAGATTAAGTTTTGCTAAATTAATCATATAACTTATACTTAAAACATGCATTCAAAACAATCATGGCTCTTTTAAAAAGTCTAGTAGCGATAGAGCACCTACCTCAAAGTCTCCTGAAGTCGCATCCTTTATCACTCAACCCATCCCTGGGTTTCATCTATAAACTCCTGGATATGAATGGATACAAGGAGTCCTTATCAATTTCAATCTATTTAGACATTAGATTGCTAGATATGCCTTTTAGGGTTCATGGTCCTTGCCTAATTTATTGTTAGGCTAGATCCTATAATATGGATCTACTATTCAATAGTTAAACTCTGCAAATTGTGCTATGATCCTAACTTTAAAGTTTCATTAGGTCCGCGTGTCCCAGTTCCCAAGATACCCGTGCATCCTAGTTGAACCGCGACTGCCTCACGTGCGTGCGCACCCAAAGGTCGTGCCAGGGACCGCTTTTTGCACGCACACATGCAAGCTCATACGACGTGCTATGAAGCGCATCTTGGATGGCATCGCACAGATGCACCTTTGGTGTAACATGGCATGTCTCAGCTCCCAGGGTACCTCATGCATCCTGGTCGAGCCAGGACCCATGCCCCATGTCGCGCGCACCCGAAGGCCTCACCTGGGACAGTGTACGCATTGTCGTACACCTAGAAACTGTCCCAGGGACCCAGTCCTAGGCAAAGGTGGTGCATGGCGTCCTTGGGACACCTGGTTTGTGCAAGGCCGGCTGAACCGGCTTCGTCTTCTCCGGCTAGAAAAATCGGCTAGGGAAAAGGCCACATCTGGCATGGATCTTGGCCTGGGGGAACCAAAACGGTGAAAAATGGGAAGAATGGCTTACCTGGTTATCCTAGGGATGCCCTTTTCCCGATGGGTGCGCCTGCTCGCCGGAAAACTAGAAGGATGGGGAAACCCCGTTGCCAAGAATGGAAAGAAGAGAGGGTCATGGGGAAAATGGCAATGGCCGGCCTGACTTAGGCTTGGCCGTTGCCGAAAAACATAGAGGGAACTGTGTTGAGACGGGTTTCCAGTTTTTGTCGGAAACCCCAGTCCCAAAGTTGTCAGAAACTGTGTTTTCGTGACCAGGAAAATGGAAAAATCATGATTTGAGGGTTTCTGGAGAAATCTGAGGAGGAAGACGACAGGGGGTGCCATTATCAAAACGGCCCCCTGCGTTTTTCGTTCATTTTCATTTTTCTGTTTAAATTATAGAACTGCCCCTTATCTTTAAACGACCATAACTTTTTCATACGAACTCCGTTTTTGGTGTTCTTTGAGGCGTTGAATTCCATTTTTCGAGAAGAATCTAATGGTACCAAGTTTCCTCACAAATTCCTTTGTTTACTATTTTAACTCGAGCATTACAAAATAGGACCATAAAATTGGGGTAGTTACATTGCTTCCCAACGCTGCAAACAGTGACAAGAGGTGGGCATCGCGACCGCCTATCGCCTTTCCCTATGCAATGGGGTGCAGATGTGGTGCAGATGCGGAGACAAAGGGAGGGTGTTGTTATCAAAATGGCTCCATGCATTTTGAATCCTTTTTTTTTTCCCTTAATTACTTAAATGCCCTTCATATTCAAATGGCCCCATGCGTTTTGAATCCTTTTTTATTCGTGACATTGGTCTCCATTCTTTGAATAGAATCTAATTATGTGAATATTATCAACAAATTCTATCTTCTAAAATTAAAATATATAAGACTTTGATCTTCCTGTTCAAGCCAATCTTCCAAATAGGACTTTATAATTTAGGTAGTTACATTATTTCTCAACGTAACAAACTGTGACTGGAGGTGGATAGCATGATAGCCTACCTTGTTTCTTGAGGGAGACGTGGGATGGAGGGAGGGGTCATCATGAGATTGCTCCCAACATTTTGAATCTTTTTTTTTTTTTTTTTTTTTTTGTGTGTGAATCTTTTGATTACCAAAAAAACCTTCAGCGTCAAATCCTCATAAATTTTCCACCCAAACTGCGTTTTCAGTGTTCTTTGAGCCAGTGGATTCCATTAACAAATTCTTAATTCAATCTTTATAAAACATTCATCCTCCTTTTTAATCCAATCTTCCAAGTAGGACCTTAAAATTGGGGTAGTTACATTACTTCCCAACGCTGCAAACAGTGACAAGAGTGGGGCATCGCGACCGCCTATCGCCTTTCCTTGCGCAATGGGGTGCAGATGTAGTGTAGATGCAGAGACAAAGGGCGGGTGTTGTTATCAAAATGTTTCTACGCATTTTGAATCCTTTTTTTTTTTAATATTTCTATTAATTAAATGGAATTTATATTCAAATGGCCCCATGCGTTTTGAATCCTTTTTTATTTTAATTTCTAAAATGCCCTTCATATTCAAATGTTCATAACTTTTTCATCCCAACTCCATTTTCAGTGTTCTTTGTGACATTGGACTCCATTCTTTGAATAGAATCTAATTATGTGAATATTATCAACAAATTCTATCTTCTAAAATTAAAATTTATAAAACATTCATCTTCCTATTAGATCCAATCTTCCAAATAGGACTTTATAATTTATGTAGTAAAATTATTTCCCAATGTAACAAACTGTGACTGGAGGTGGGTAGAATGATAGCCTACCTTGTTTCTAGGGGGGGACGTGAGATGGAGGGAGGGTGTCATCATCAAAATGCTCCCTACATTTTCGTTCCTTTTTTTTGAATCTTTTGATTACAAAAATGACCTTCAACGTCAAATGCTCATAAATTTTTTATACGAACTCTATTTTCAGTGTTCATTGAGCCGTTGGATTCCATCAACAAATCTTAATTCAATCTTTATAAAACATTCATCCTCCTATTTAATCCAATCTTCCAAATAGGACCTTAAAATTGGGGTAGGTACATTACTTCCCAATGTTGCAAACAGTGACAAGAGGTGGGCATCGCAACCGCCTATCATCTTTCCCCGCGCAATAGGGTGCAGATGTGGTGCAGATGCAGAGACAAAGGGAGGGTGTTGTTATCAAAATGGCCCCATGCATTTTGTATGCTTTTTTGTTTAAATCTTTTAATTACTTAAATGCCCTACATCTTTAAAAGTGCCCTTCATATTCAAATGGCCCCATGCATTTTGAATCCTTTTCTATTTTAATTTCTAAAATGCCCTTCAAATTCAAATGTTCATAACTTTTACATCCCAACTCCATTTTCAGTGTTCTTTGTGGCATTGGAGTCCATTTTTTGAATAGAATCTAATTATGTGAATATTATCAACAAATTCTATCTTCTAAAATTAAAATTTATAAGACATGCATCTTCCTGTTCAATCCAATCTTCCAAATAAGACTTTACAATTTAGGTAGTTACATTATTTCTTAACGTAACAAACTGTGACTGGAGGTGGGTAGCATGATAGCCTACCTTCTTTCTTGGGGGAGACGTGAGATGGAGGGATGGTGTCATCATGAGAATGCTCCCTACATTTTGACTCCTTTTTTTTTTTTTTTTTGAATCTCTTGATTACCAAAATAACCTTCAACATCAAATGCTCATAAATTTTTTATACGAACTCTGTTTTCAGTGTTCTTTGAGCCGTTAGATTCCATTAACAAATTCTTAATTCAATCTTTATAAAACATTCATCCTCCTATTTTAATCTAATCTTCCAAATAGGACCTTAAAATTGGGGTAATTACAATGCTACCCAATGCTGCAAACAGTGACAACAGGTGGCCATCGCGACTGCCTATTGTCTTCCCCTGCGCAATAGGGTGCAGATGCAGAGACAAATGAAGGGTGTTGTTATCAAAATGGCCCCCTGCATTTTGAATCTTTTTTTCTTATCTTTTAATTACTTAAATGTCATTCATCTTTGAGCCGTTAGATTCCATTAACAAATTCTTAATTCAATCTTTATAAAACATTCATCCTCCTATTTAATCCAATCTTCCAAATAGGACCTTAAAATTGGGGTAATTACAATGCTACCCAATGCTGCAAACAGTGACAAGAGGTGGGCATCGCGACCGCCTATTGTCTTTCCCTGTGCAATAGGGTGCAAATGCAGAGACAAATGAAGGGTGTTGTTATCAAAATGTCCCCGTGCATTTTGAATCTTTTTTTCTTATCTTTTAATTACTTAAATGCGGTTCATATTCAAATGGCCCCGTGCATTTTCAATCCATTTTTATTTTTATTTCTAAAATGCCCGTCATATTCAAATTTTCGTAACTTTTTCATTCGAACTTCATTTTCAGTGTTCTTTGTGACATTGGACTCCATTCTTTGAATAGAATCTAATTGTGTGAATATTATCAACAAATTCTATCTTCTAAAATTAAAATATATAAGACATTCATCTTCCTGTTCAATCCAATCTTCCAAATAAGACTTTACAATTTAGGTAGTTACATTATTTCTTAACGTAACAAACTGTGACTGGAGGTGGGTTGCATGATATCCTACCTTCTTTCTTGGGGGAGACGTGAGATGGACGGATGGTGTCATCATGAGAATGCTCCCTACATTTTGACTCCTTTTTTTTTTTTTTTTTTGAATCTCTTGATTACCAAAATAACCTTCAACATCAAATGCTCATAAATTTTTTATACGAACTCTGTTTTCAGTGTTCTTTGAGCCGTTAGATTCCATTAACAAATTCTTAATTCAATCTTTATAAAACATTCATCCTCCTATTTAATCTAATCTTCCAAATAGGACCTTAAAATTGGGGTAATTACAATGCTACCCAATGCTGCAAACAGTGACAACAGGTGGCCATCGCGACCGCCTATTGTCTTCCCCTGCACAATAGGGTGCAGATGCAGAGATAAATGAAGGGTGTTGTTATCAAAATGGCCCCCTGCATTTTGAATCTTTTTTTCTTATCTTTTAATTACTTAAATTCCATTCATATTCAAATGGCCCTGTGCGTTTTCAATCCATTTTTATTTTTATTTCTAAAATGCCCATCATATTCAAATTTTCATAACTTTTTCATCCGAACTTCATTTTCAGTGTTGTTTGTGACATTGGACTCCATTCTTTGAATAGAATCTAATTATGTGAATATTATCAACAAATTCTATCTTCTAAAATTAAAATATAAAATACATTCATCTTCCTATTCAATCCAATCTTCCAAATAAGACTTTACAATTTAAGTAGTTACATTATTTCTTAACGTAACCAACTGTGACTGGAGGTGGGTGGCATGATAGCCTACCTTCTTTCTTGGGGGAGACGTGAGATGGAGGGACGGTGTCATCATGAAAATGCTCCCTACATTTTGACTCCTTTTTTTTTTTTTAAATCTTTTGATTACCAAAATAACCTTCAACATCAAATGCTCATAAATTTTTTATACAAACTTAGTTTTTAGTGTTCTTTGAGCCATTGGATTCCATTAACAAATTCTTAATTCAATCTTTATAAAACATTCATGCTCCTACTTAATCCAATCTTCCAAATAGGACCTTAAAATTGGGGCAGTTACATTACTTCCCAATGCTACAAATAGTGACAAGAGGTGGGCATTGCGACTGCCTATCGTCTTTCCCTGCACAATGGGGTGCAGATGCAGAGACAAAGGGAGGGTGTTGTTATCGAAATGGTCCCATACATTTTGAATCCCATTTTTTTAAAATCTTTTAATTACTTAAATGCCCTTCATCTTTAAAAGTGCCCTTCATATTCAAATGGCCCCATGCATTTTGAATCCTTATTTTAATTTCTAAAATGCCCTTCATATTCAAATGTTCATAACTTTTTCATTCGAACTCCATTTTCAGTGTTCTTTGTGACATTGGACTCCATTTTTTGAATAGAATCTAATTATGTGAATATCATCAACAAATTCTTTCTTCAAAAATTAAAATTTATAAGACATTCTTCTTCCTGTTCAATCCAGTCTTCCAAATAGGACTTTATAATTTAGGTAGTTATATTATATCTCAACGTAACAAGCTATGACTGGATGTGGGTAGCATGATAAGTATAGCCTTGGCTGATGAGGGCGGGCTGAAGAGGGCGACTGATGAGGACGGGCCAGAGAGAGCGGACATGTTTCTAAGCTGGCAGGCTTCTATGCTGTCAGGCTTCTAGGTAAGGTTATGACTTTGCATGTGATGCTAGCATGAGTAGATTTTATGCATTGCATGCATGTTTTGCAAACAATTACATAAAATGCATTATTTACAATAAATAAGTGCATAAATTGCATGATTTGTGATTATTGAGTTTTGAATAAATGCATATCCTTGAGGGTTACCAAAAGACACTGGGTAGGCAGATGTGAGGGCCAGGCAGTTGTGAGGGACCCAAAGAGGACATATTTTGAAGGTTTTTGCCTTTTTACTCATATATGATTTGGGCTAGTAAGCTCGTGGGTGGTATGCCGAGAGGTTCGGGGTGGCCTCCCAGCCTCTACCACTATTAGGTGGAAAGGGTACCACGCCAAAAAGGCATGTTCTTACTTCAATTGCATGTGGTATAGAGGACTACCATTGGTGTCACGGCACTGGGTCGAAGTGTCATATGCCCCGTGGAGGCTATGACCGCGTGTCCCCAGGTACCTGAGGACCACATGGCGATGAGATCGTGGGCATAGTGTGCCCTATGTTTTTGAGGATTTACTTGCATTGCATATGGCATGACATGAGGATGGTTGACCATACCATAGATCCATGAGTTGGATTCAGATGAGCATCTTATGCATATCATAGTATATTTTCATGATATCTATGTTACTTTCGACTTGGATTATGCGATTCTTTAAGTCGTCAGTATTCTATTTTGACAATGGCTTTTAATATCGATATTGAACATGAGTGTTCAAACATGCACGTGGTTTAAAGAACATATGTTTTAAAACATAGCATGCATTGTAAAACTAGTAGTGATAGACTCCTACTGAGTATAGTGTATACTCACCCAAATATATATCGACGTCTCAGGAAATGTTAGTGCTACAAGCAAGTAAATCAAAAAGAGACAATTATACATGTAAGTAAACACTCTACCCTTTGGACATGTATTTGTATTTATTTATAGTTGGGCTATGAGTTGTGACTGGATAGACTTGGGAAGACATTTATGATTTCTGAATTTAAAAAGAAAAAAAAACTACTTTGGTTGTTGTGAAAGGAAATGACACTCGAGGTTTTCAAAATGAGTTTAAAACAAAAAGATTTTCTGCTACATTGCATTGTTTTTATAAAATGGTTTTTAAATAGGGATGCATCCCACCTTAGGAATTAGATCTTGCATTTAAAAATGCATGGGAAAACCCGGGTCATCATAGTTGGTATCAGAGCCCAGTTTTATCCTTTCACAGCCAGTCCAGCATGTCCAAGGGTCATAAAAAACGGAGAAAATTCAGAAGGAGTAGTCTAAAGAGAAGTAGAGAACTGCAGAGATGACTAGAACACGAATAATATTAGATCACAAAGATGCAAGGCAGCTTGATTTAGCAAATAATTAGGCAATTGGATGTTACAAACCTTATCCAAAATCTAGTCTAAGACGACTTAAGGATTAAGGATTGTTGTGTGATGTAAATATAAAAACTCATATATGGATCATATTATGATGAGAATGATGAAGGAAGATGTTAGTGAACGTGTTAGTAGATAATTCTGACCTATAATAAATCAATCTCATCAATGATGAGAACATCGAAGAACCTAGATGGCTATCTTACCATCATAAAGAATATCATAATATAAGCACACTATCACAAGGGATATGATACGAGTATGATAGGGGATGTAAAAGATAGATTTTGAGAAGATTTTGAGGATAATCTAAGAGGGATGAGAATGCAAGATGATATTAGGAAATAACTATGACTCGTACTAGATCACAAAGGTATGGATCCTGAAAGACTTAGCTCAATTTTGGATACTTTAATTGGAGTCTCATGAAGAGTGAAGTGATATTGAATAACAACTACCTGAGTATTATGGAGCAAAACAAAAGATGTGTACAAGTGACATATTGTGTGATTAAGATGAATATAACATGAATATGATAAGGAACTGTATTCAACAGAGTTACCAAAAGATTTTGACGATAATATTAGGGATGATAGATCTGTGATAATAGATTGATCCTAACATGAACTTATAAGAGAAGTATAGCATGACCAAAATGTCAATGTCATTATTAAGACATTGTATGAATTTTATTGAGGCTATAGGCAATTAAGTTTTTCCTATCTAACAAGAAGATCGAGTATATGCAAGCACTCAAATGGAGACATTGATTTTGACCGATTAAGAAGAAAAAAAAAAGGAGAACGAGATAGAGATGCAACTATAAGTAATGGGTGAATAGAAAAAGGTCATGACTTTATTGAGGAAAGAATAGATCCATACAAATCTTTCATCTTGAATCATTTGGGAAGATAAAGCAATCAAATTCGAAGGAATAATAATAGTTGAGTTATTTTAAACGCGTATAATGGAAATAAAGCATATGGGATTTAAGACTTTGAGTAGAGCATTGAATGTAAGGACATTATGCTGCATGAAATTTTTTGAAGAAGAATGGTGATCCACTACAAATTAAATTCTACAAATGGTTTGATGTCTATATCAATTATTGCAATTAGAATCTTATCAGATCCATTAGCTTATGAGGAACACCAATGGATATAGTCCATAAAAAGGAAAATATGGTGATATCCTACCTTGCCACTACATGAGTACATAAAGTATATTGAAAAAGGAATTAAGCCGGGACAGTGACTTGTCCATTTGTCTTTCTTCAGCAAGTAGGGTACCATCAAGGATCAAATTGAGGTCTTGCTATCATAAATTGGAAGAGCAAATATCTTAAGACCATTATTTAGTCATTACCTTTAAGAGTATTGTTGACTAAATAAAGGTATCCCACCATATTTAATCACATATGTTAGTATCTATTAGACAGTAGTCAAAGTTATAAACTTGGAGGAACATTAGACATGAGTTTTCCCTGAAGGAAGTACTTGTTAGACTAAGTCATTTGAGGGTATGAGGTCAGTTGATTAGGCCACATCATGAAGGAGCTACGAGTACAATGAGGACAGTAGCAACTGAGATAGGAGCAAAAATAAGAAGTGATCTAAACTATGACGACCCGCGTTTTTGAAATATGATTTGTAAAGTATTTTGAAAGGCAGGGCCCTTAAGAGTGTAAATTTTTTTCACAAAACAAAGCAGCGGAAATTCTTTTCTTTAAAACTTGTTTTGAAAACCCAAGTCACCACTTCATACATAACATAAGTACAATTTATGTACAAAATAAATTTCCATTGAAGGAATATACTTTTATTAAACTCCAGGATCCATCTAGTGGTTCACAGTACAGCCAAATCTAGTACAATACTTGTCCAAATTACATAATCCAAAACTCAAGCTCACCATACAATAAAACTCTCAACAAAGAAAAATACATGTCTTCAAGGGTATACCTTGAAGATTATTCTCTTCAAGTCTTCTATAGTCTTCAGCTCCTAACTCTCCTTCCCTGGATCTGAGATATTGTAAAAAGTACAATATCTCAGCAAGCAATGCTTGGTAGGGGATTCAAGAAACATAACATTGACAATGTAATTCCAATACTTCATAATCTCATTATCCTTAAACATACTCTTTACTTTGTAAATTATGTATATCTATATACATACATACCCTTCATGGGTAAACCAGTTAAATTTGTGAAAGTAGTCAAATATCATTCCCAACTAAGCTGATCAATTCTCTTCATTTTGAGAATTTAGTATTACAGCTAATCTTATACTAGGAATTTCCCTTCTTGGGAAATATTGGTAATATACAATTACCCAGCATTTCATTATGCTACAACATAAGGCATTTCACTATGCCTATTCTCATATGCATCATAGTGCAAAATAATCAGAAAGGTTGCTATGCTGCAATCTGATCCATACTAGCGCGCTCGGATAACTACCCTGTTCACCACTGATACCACGGTGGAAAATATTATGTTAGTGCCCGTATGGGGGGGCAAGACTGTCACAGTGGTGGCCTTCCCATAATTGTCACCACCCTACTTTTAGCCTCTCATTGGGCAAGGTATCATCATATCATCAAATTTCAAGGACCGGGTGGCCAAACCCTCATAACTCCTCTAGCAATAGCATTCCCCTAGGCTTATGCCTATTAAAACAAACTCACAAGCCTCTAAGCTTGTATGTAAAATAGATTTTATATATATCAGACCATATGTCTATTTACATAGGGCTGAAATATTTTCTAGTTCCCTATTCACTTATAGTTTAGTCCTTAACCATCTTATATGTGTTTGGTTGGATCATAAGGTTTTCAAGAGATTTAGTACAAGTATTATCATTACTCTTGCAACATAAGATCATGAGTACAATCATGTATATCTCATGTAAATGCATTCATCAAATCCTCCTACTTTTAAGGATTGATCTCTTTTGCCCAATCTTCCATGATCCTGACCGATGTATGTAATCTGCACATCCATACATATTGTCAATATATAAATTATGAACAATCCTATTGATCACTAGATCTGATGTTTAGAATGATCTTTAGATCATTCATATCTAAGTATTTTTCTATCTCTATGTCTTTGTATGTCCATCTTCTTGATCTTGATCTTTCATAGATGCATTGATTGACAATCTACACATGTTGATAAAGATCAAGGTCCTAGATCTTCTATCATCTAGTTCTTCTTTGATCTAAGTTCAGTTATTGGATCATCCCTATGGAGGATGATCTTAGTTTTCTTCCTTGAATCATCTTTGATCAAGGGTATGGATTATCTAATCTAATGAACTATAACAAGTATACTACTAAACATGCATACTAAGTACAATATATTGTTCTTATTCTTATTGTTCTTGATCATCCAAGATCTAATGGATCTTGTTTGATCATCCTTATCTTACTTACTATTTTTATTAGGGTTAGGTAATTTACTAACCTTTTATGCTCTTATTATTATTATTCAACCAGTTAATGTGCTGATTGAAGGTAGCTTATTCAAGCCTAAATCTAGACTGCTCCTCTTATTTCCAATTGGCTAAGGCTTACTAGCTAAATGGGTGAACACAAAGTGGTTACTTCAATCCTCATGTAAGGAGGCATTTAGACCTCACAAACGTCAACAGAAGGTAGGGGAAGAGCGAGGCACTATTAGATAACCCCCTTAACCACTGTGTTCATCATTCACTAGAATGACCATAGCTCAACCTTTCATAAGGTTCCTATAAGCATGTTTACCTTGAGTACTCTTTCTAATGGATTTTGATTAAGTCCATGAATATTTATAATGTCATTCATGGGGTTTATTATTCTTTTCCTAATTTGGGCCAAGGACTTGATAATCCTTATATTGTCCTACTAACTATAGCCCTTACTAATTAAGTCCAAAGTACTCCATTCTTATTTGTGTAATGAAACTCTACTTTCTCATTAGAATACATTTTTGATGTTTTATGCTCTTTATCTCATAACAAGTAAATCTACTAATAACATTCAACCATAAATGAATTATAAATTCAAAGCATAAAACTACATAATTTAACATTCAATGATAATGAGGCAAGGTACTTAAATTAAATTTAACACCTTATAATAACAATGAATCTAAATGTTATACTAGCATGCTTTATAACATAATCATATTAAAAATGCTATGAAACTAATTACATTAACATTTTTAGAAACCTTACTTATGATCCAACCATTTGATCTTAGATCTTTTCCTTTGATTAAGGATTTTAGTTATATTTAGGGAATTTTCTTTATTAAGGTTAAAAGATCATATTGATCTATTTTTGTCATAATCCATTCATGATTTCCTTGGATTTCATCATATCAACATTTATTCTTTCCATCCCAAGGATCTAATCACACTTGATCTCATTGATCAAGTGGGTTCCTTCGTATTTTTAGGGTTTTTCTACCATAAAGGGGAGGATCCCTTAATATATCTCATATATATCCAATTAAACCATAGATCTCACTTTATTTCAATAGTATATCATTATTAAAACATGTTTTTAAGATCTGATCATCTCAAATCTTGAAGATCTAGGTAATTAGAAACTTCTTTCTTTAATACAGAAAGTTTTTACTGAATAATATGTCTATTTTATCATTTCATAAGAAAATTAGAGGTTTCAAGTTTTCCATAGCTTCTTCCTGATCTCAATTTGGAGTTCAGATGACTCCAGAATTGAATCTGGAAGTTCACAGTCCTTCCTAGGGCCTGGATTTGATCTGGGCCCAAGGAACAGACGGCCCAGATTAGTCGGGCGGAACGAACCAAACTGGGCAAATGCATTTGGTTCGTCGAGTGCATTCGCTGGGATGAATGGGGAAGGTGCCTATGAGGAGCGTCCACAGACGCGGACGGGACGAGCGGAACACTAGACGTCCGCGCGCCCGTGAACAAGGTTTTTGTTTGGCGCGTCCGCTCGTGGATTTGATGGATGCGCCGTCGTATCGCTTGGAACAACGCTCCATGTTCAGTGCACATTCCATTCCGATGGGGCGTCACGTGTGCGTCTTGGGCGCCATTTGATCCGAAGATCGGACAGTCCATTCTGGACCGTCCAATCAATCCTCTTTCAATTGAGGGCCCAAAACATCTCTGATTTTTATGAAAATTCTACCCTAGGGGTTTTGGACCATTCTGGATCGATTGGTGTAGTCATATTTTTCATCTGAGTAGTCTATCATCCATAATTAAGGGTTCTGTTGTTTACTTTATTTTTACCTTTTTATTACCAAAATAAATTACAGTAAAATAAAAATTACATAAAACAATACTAAACATCTATGAAAAGGATTTCCACCTACCTGATTGGAGAGAAAACCTCGGTTATATGCCCAATTTAAAAAAATACCTTGTTGATGAAGATATGGCCTAAAATCCTCCTTTCTTGCAAATATCCGTTGTTTGAACCGTTGGATCTTGAAATTTCTTTGGGGGTTTTGTAGAATAGATATGTTGGGAAGTTTTGGACGGTGGAATTGATCAAATTAGATCTGGAACAGAGTACCTAATTGATTTTAGGTCTCTTGTTCCAATCTAAAATGAAAAACAAGTTGAAAAGAGATCTATCTCTTGGAAATTTTGGGTCTTTGGGGAGGGATCTAGATCTAATTTTTCAGGGAGAGTGAAGAGAATTTCGTGGGGATTTTATGAGGATTTTTGGAGGATTTTTGGGGTTGTATTTGTATGCATTTTGGGTCTTTTTTCATGATTATAATATTTTATTTTTTATTATTAAATGGCATGAAAGTCTTCCATGCTCCATTTTTTCTTCCCCATGCCTAATTTTTCTTCCCCAAGACCAGATGATGTTTGTTGACCCATGATTCATGTGGGCTGCTGATAAAATTGGTTGTTGGGTCCCTTGTGGGCCCCATGTGGGCCCCACATGGTGTAAAAAGACCATTTTGCCATTTATGTATAAAATTTTGGGTTTTATTCCCATGATCTCGGATTTGAGTGTACTTAGTGGCATTGGATTCGTATTTCTTAGTACATTCTAAATTTTGATGTTTCATATTTTGATTTTTGGGAGATTTTGATCTTTTTGGGTAAAATTACTATTTTACCCCTGTTGTCCAAGAAATGAAGAAACTTAAGGATTTCTCATCCAAATTCAAAATTTGTTGTGCTTACAGTCATTTTGAAGGGTTTGCTAAGTTTAATTTCTTACATGTATTATTATTTGATTATGCTTTTATAATAAGTATATTTTAAATAACCCTAATATTTCAGCCCGAAATATCTGAAACTCAAACTTTATTGATTTTTCTCAATCAATTACAAAAATTGGGGTTATTACATAAACCAATGTGACAAAATTTTCAAACCTTAATGGCTACCATGACAAGGTGAAGAAATTACTTTAGGTCTGAAAAATACTACTGACTTGGATTGAAAAGAAAGGCAAATAAGTATTGATCACTTTAGAGACCTTTGAGCTTATGACATAGATATACCTAGAAAGAGATCACTAGGTAATTAAATAAAGTCTTTCTATGTCTAAGAAAATGTTTTATGCTTACCTGAGTGTTGTTAAACTTGTTGATTTAATAGCTTCAGCACAATTTGATATAATCGCTATTGAATGAGAATTATTGTTATAAGCTAAGTATGAAGGAATACTTGAAAATCACTATTTATGAGGATACCTCCTGACAATACAGACTGCATGGTTGACGATAAAGCTTTGATAAAAGATTGAATAACATATTGATATAGGGAATGGAGGGAGAAAAGTTGAGGTGGCCAGCACATTATAAGGTGAGATTTGATGTTACGTTGCCTTTAGATGAAAAGTTAGTTGTTATGTGCATATACCAAGTACGAAAAATCAATTGAAGGAATTTCCTAAGGACTAACCCTACTGGATTGAGTATAGAACTTTTGGACTAAAAGATTACGAAGAAAACCATCAAACAAAGAAAGGACAAAGAGACTAATGACAAAGGATTCAATCATGACCTAGTAAGGGTACTCGGTTATGAATAAGAGACTTTTTGCATAAATGGGAACATTGTTGGACATCCTAATGACAAATTGATGTGACTAGTGAGATAGGCCTCTGGCCGAGAACATTTGACCCATGATGATGAATTAACCATAAAACATTTGACATGAGTTTGGATAAATTCTTCAGGGAGAAAAGCATTTGATGGCTTCAGTTTCTATGAAACTTGATGTACAGTTCAGATATCCTAATCGTAATATGAGATAGTATTAGTGATGGAGGATGCTACTTGAATTATTTTATTTTGAATATAATATGGGTTGAGGACCCAAGTTATAGTAGAAAAGTGAAAGACAGTTGAAATTCGAAGTTAATCGAGGGTTTGGCTGTAGGGCACATGATACCATATTAACTATTGAATTATCTTGGGGACAAATATAAAAGATAAGAAGCAAAGTTACACACAATAGAAAGAATGTAACTTTTTTTTGTTGGACATTTACGAATGACATACAACCAACCATTAAAAGGAGATGTGGATGATGAAGAGATCACTAGATGGAAGACAAGAGGAAAAAGGGATTATCCTATGCTATTCAAAATGAAATAGGAGGAATAAGATCATATGATCTCAAAGAAGGATAGAGTATACGAGTAGGAGAGTATGGTCATCTAAGGAGACTATCCTATACATGATTAGAGGAATATGAGCATCTAAGGAAGGGTAATACAGATAGAAACCAGTAATGATAAACTGGCACGCATGGGATATGTATCAGAGTACGCAGCGAAAGCGGCCCATATATACTTAAAGAAAACAGATAAGATATATTGACAATATATATATGTGTAAGGCCTTGTGGAAGGATTTATAACGAGGATAAATTGAGAACGTGCCTAGGATTGGTTACAAGATAGTATGATTAGCATTTTAAGGACAACATTACTTCAAGTATTGGATAACGGAATAATGGATTCGTCGACAACAGAAGTATGGGAGTGGAGCAAAGGAATTTTCTTAGTTCGAGGGAGTCCTCAGGAAGAATATATCTTATCAAGAAGATAGCTGACTTGAAGAAAAGGATTTGTGGAATTTCAAGGATGAAATTCTTTTAAGGGGGTAATAATGTAATGCCTCGAGCAATTTACGCTATTTTTGCATCCATTTAACAAAAATGAATTGGACATTCTATAGGAAATGAACTGTGTTAAATGTTTTACTTTATTTAAAATACTAAATGAAGGAATTTTTAAGAAAACTTGGTACCATTAGATTCTACTTGAAAAATGGAATCCAATGCCTCAAAGAACGCCGAAAATGGAGTTCGTATGAAGAAGTTATGGCCGTTTAAAGATTAAGGGCAATTTTGTAATTTGTATTTTTTAAAAAATGAAAAAGGACGAAAATCTCAGGGGACCATTTTGATAATGGCACCCCCTGTCTTCTTTCTCTCGATTTCTCTAGAGAACCCCAGTTTCTAGAGGTTTCCACCACTGCCAATGGAGGCACCGCCATTTGCAGCATCGCCATAGTATGGCTATAAAAAGCCCTATTCCCTCCTCTTCGAATCAGATTTTTTTGACTATTTAGGGCTGGGGTTTCCAGCAAAAATCAGAAAACCCTCACTTGGTTTTCCCTACAAATTCCGGCCAGGCCCAAGTTGTCCCTACAGGCCGGCCATTCCCATCTCTCCACCTCCCCTCTTCTTCCTCTGACCTCATTGAAAGTTGGGGTTTTCTCCCATCTTCGTGGTTTTCGACGACATGGGGTTTCAAAATGGAAAAGGGAGCATCTCCGGCTACCCAGGTACACCCCCATCTCCCTCTCTATCTTCCCTTCATCATTCCCCCAGATTCAGACTGGATCTAGGTGGTTTTTCAGCCAGAAAACATCGGCCCTCTGTGGACGGAACCAGACGGGTGGGAACCCGTCCAAGGCAACGCGTCCCAGAGGCGTGATGCGTGACACATGCTTGGGACGGATTCCAGGCATGCAATAGTGCATGCATGGTCCCTGGCGCGATGCTCTCTCTAGAACACGCATTGCAGTGCATAGCTCAAACGTGCGCATGCACACGTGAGGCTGTCATGGTTCGACCGGGATGCACGAGCGTCTTGGGGACCATGACAGTAGGGCCGCATAGACGAATATGGTTCGTCCGTAATTTTGGCACAAACTCAGGGGGATCTTATGAATCCATAGAATCAACTATGGACAGACCTCAAGAAGAAATCTAAGAGAGGCCTTAGGGCTAGAAATCATGATTAAATTTCATGTTTAAATAATATACAAGACCCATAATGGTACTCTAGGACTCGTTTGCAAGAGGAACGTATGAGGACAAGGGGGCTAGCGCGATCAAACCAGGCAGGTGTTCTATCGTTATTAGACTTTAAAAAAAAAAGAACCCATGATGCTTTGAGAATGCATGTTTTGAGTCATGATTGCCTTTCTAATATCATATAAACAGATGTTACATCCTTATACACATGACTTGTTTAGCATGAATTGATTTCATAAATGAACTTAGCATGCATATGAAAAATACATTACACATATATTGCCAAGACATATGTTACACGCATAGACATGTTTTGAAAAAGGATTCTTATCTGCATGATAAGTATAGCCTTGGCTGATGAGGGCATGCCAGAGAGAGCTGACATGCTTCTAGGGTGGCAGGCTTCTAGGCAGGGTTATGACTTTGCATGCGATGCTAGCATGAGTAGATTTTATGCATTGCATGCATGTTTTGCAAACGATTGCATAAAATGCATTATTTACAATAAATAAGTGCATAAATTGCATGATTTGTGATTATTGAGTTTCGAATAAATGCATATCCTTGAGGGTTACGAAAAGACGCTGGAGTGCCCAAAAGACGCTGGCTAGGCAATTGTGAGGGACCCAAAGAGGACATATTTTGAAAAAGAGGTTTTTGCCTATTTACTCGTATATGATTTGGGCTAGTAAGCTCGTGGGCATTATGCCAAGAGGTTCGGGGTGGCATCCCAGCCTCTACCACTATTAGGTGTAAAGGGTACCACACCAAAAAGGCATGTCCTTACTTCGATTGCATGTGATACAAAGGATTACCACTAGTGTCACGGCACTGGATTGAAGTGTCATATGCCCTGTGGAGGCTATGACTGCATGTCCCTAGGTACTCGGGGACCACACGACGGCGAGGTCATGGGCATAGTGGGCCCTATGTTTTGAGGATTTACTTGCATTGCATATGGCATGACATGAGGTTGGTCGACCATACCATATATCCATGAGTTGGATTCAGTTGTGCATCTTATGCATATCATTATGTTTATGATATATATATATATATATATATATGATACTTTCGACTTGGATCATGCAATTCTTTAAATCGTCAGTATTCCAATTCGACAATGGTTTTTAATATCGATATTGAACATGAGTGTTCAAACATGCACATGTTTTAAAGAGCATATGATTTTAAACATAGCATGCATTGTAAAACTAGTAGTGATAGACTCCTACTGAGTATAGTATATACTCATCCAATCCTTAACATTTTTTAGGATAGCTCCATTCACGAGTAGAGGACGCCTATGTTAGTGCTACGAGCAAGTAAATCAAAAGGAGACAATCATACATGTAAGTAAACACTCTACCCTTTGGACATGTATTTGTATTTATTTACAGTTGGGCTGTGATCTGTGATTGGATAGACCTGGGAAAACATTTATGATTTCTGAAATTTTCAAAAACTACTTTGGTTGTTGTGATAACAAATGACACTTGGGGTTTTCAAAAATGAGTTTAAAACTAAAGATTTTCCGCTGCATTGCATGGTTTTTATAAAATAGTTTTTCAAATAAGTATGCATCCCGCCTTAGGAATTTAGATCTTGCATTTAAAAATGCATGGGAAAAACTGGGTCATCACACATTTATGATTTCTGAAATTAAAAAAAAACAAAAAACTACTTTGGTTGTTGTGAAAGCAAATGACACTCGGGGTTTTCAAAATGAGTTTAAAAAAAAAAGATTTTCCGCTGCATTACATTGTTTTTATAAAATGGTTTTCAAATAGGGATGGATCCCCCCTTAGGAATTAGATTTGCATTTAAAAATGCATGGGAAAACCTGGGTCGTCACAGTTGGATTCCATTAACAAATTCTTAATTCAATCTTTATAAAACATTCATCCTCTTATTTAATCCAATCTTCCAAATAGGACCTTAAAATTGGGGTAGTTACATTACTTCCCAATGCTGCAAACAGTGACAAGAGATGGGCATCGTGATTGCCTATCATCTTTCCCTGCGCAATGGGGTGTAGATGCAGAGACAAAGGGAGGGTGTTGTTATCAAAATGGCCCCATGCATTTTGAATACTTTTTTATATCTTTTAATTACATAAATGCCCTTCATAATCAAATGGCCCCATGCGTTTTGAAACCATTTTTATTTTTATTTCTAAAATGCCCTTCATATTCAAATGTTCATAACTTTTTCATCCGAACTCCATTTTCAGTGTTCTTTGTGACATTGGACTCCATTTTTTTAATAGAATGTAATTATGTGAATATTATCAACAAATTCTATCTTCTAAAATTAAAATTTATAAGACCTTCATATTCCTGTTCAATCCAATCTTCCAAATAGGACTTTATAATTTAGGTAGTTACATTATTTCGCAACGTAACAAACTGTGATTGGAGGTGGGTAGCGTGATAGCCTACCTTCTTTCTTAGGGGAGACGTGAGATGGAGGGAGCGTGTCATCATCAAAATGCTCCCTACATTTTGACTCCTTTTTTTTTTTTTTTTTGAATCTTTTGATTACCAAAATGACCTTCAAACATCAAATGCTCATTAATTTTTTATACAAACGCTATTTTCAGTGTCCTTTGAGCCGTTTGATTCCATTAACAAATGTTTAATTCAATCGATATAAAACATTCATCCTCCTATTTATTCCAATCTTCCAAATAGGACTTTAAAATTGTGGTAGTTACATTACTTCCCAATGCTACAAATAGTGACAAGACGTGGGCATTGCGACCACCTATCATCTTTCCCAACACAATGGGGTGCAGATGTGGTTCAGATGTAGAGACAAAGGGAGGGTGTATCACAATGGCCCCATGCATTTTGAATCCTTTTTTTAAAAAAATTTAATTACTTAAATGCCCTTCATCTTTAAAAGTGCCCATCATATTCAAATGGCCCCATGCTTTTTGAAACAATTTTTATTTTAATTTCTAAAATGCCCTCCATATTCAAATGTTCATCACTTTTCATCCGAACACCATTTTCAGTGTTCTTTGTGACCTTGGACTCCATTTTTTGAATAGAATCTAATTATGTGAATATTATCAACAAATTCTATCTTATAAAATTAAAATTTATAAGACATTCATATTCCTGTTCAATCCAATCTTCCAAATAGGAGTTTATAATTTAGGTAGTTACACTATTTCGCAACGTAACAAATTGTGATTGGAGGTGGGTAGCGTGATGGCCTACCTTCTTTCTTGGGGGAGACGTGAGATGGAGGGAGGGTGTCATCATCAAAATGCTCCCCACTTTTGGACACCTTTTTTCGTTTTTGAATCTTTTGATTACCAAAATGACCTTCAACATCAAATGCTCATAAATTTTTTATACAAACTCTGTTTTCAGTGTTCTTTGAGCCATTGGATTCCATTAACAAATTCTTAATTCAATCTTTATAAAACATTCATCCTCCTATTTTATCCAATCTTCCAAGTAGGACCTCAAAATTGGGTTAGTTACATTCCTTCCCAACACTGCAA
Organism: Warburgia ugandensis; assembly: GCA_035236585.1. Lineage (NCBI taxonomy): Eukaryota > Viridiplantae > Streptophyta > Magnoliopsida > Canellales > Canellaceae > Warburgia > Warburgia ugandensis. Next base: position 51,805,671 of record CP141127.1, on the reverse strand, counting down.
ACAGTGACAAGAGGTGGGCATCGCGACCGCCTATCGTCTTTCCCTGCACAATGTGGTGCAGATGCAATGACAAAGGGAGGGTGTTGTTATCAAAATGGGCCCATGCATTTTGACTCCTTTTTTATATATTTTTATTACTTAAATGCCCTTCATCTTTAAAAGTGCGCTTCATAGTCAAATGGCCCTATGTTATTTGAATCCTTATTTTAATTTCTATAATGCCCTTCATATTCCAATGTTCATAACTTTTTCATCCGAACTCCATTTTCAGTGTTCTTTGTGACATTGGACTCCATTTTTTTAATAGAATCTAATTATGTGAATATTATCAACAAATTCTATCTTCTAAAATTAAAATTTATAAGACATTCATATTCCTATTCAATCGAATCTTCCAAATAGGACTTTATAATTTAGGTAGTTACATTATTTCGCAACGTAACAAACTGTGATTGGAGGTGGGTAGCGTGATGGCCTACTTTCTTTCTTGGGGGTGACGTGAGATGGAGGGAGCGTGTCATCATCAAAATGCTTCGTACATTTTGGCTCCTTTTTTTTTTTTTTTTGAATCTTTTGATAACCAAAATGACCTTCAACATCAAATGCTCATTAATTCTTTATACGAACGTTGTTTTCAGTTTTCTTTGAGCCGTTTGATTCCATTAAAAAATGTTTAATTTAATCCATATAAAACATTCATCCTCCTATTTAATCCAATCTTCCAAATAGGACCTTAAAATTGTGGTAGTTACCTTACTTCCCAATGCAACAAATAGTGACAAGAGGTGGGCATCGCGACCGCCTATCATCTTTCCCAGCGCAATGGGGTGCAGATGTGGTTCAGATGTAGAGACAAAGGGAGGGTGTTGTTATCAAAATGGCCCCATGCATTTTGAATCCTTTTTTTTTTAAATTTAATTACTTAAATGCCCTTCATCTTTAAAAGTGCCCATCATATTCAAATGGCCCCATGCTTTTTGGAACAATTTTCATTTTAATTTCTTAAATGCCCTCCATATTCAAATGTTCATCACTTTTCATCCGAACACCATTTTCAGTGTTCTTTGTGACATTGGACTCCATTCTTTGAATAGAATGTAATTATGTGAATATTATCAACAAATTCTATCTTCTAAAATTAAAATTTATAAGACATTCATATTCCTGTTCAATCCAATCTTCCAAATAGGAGTTTATAATTTAGGTAGTTACACTATTTCGCAACGTAACAAATTGTGATTGGAGGTGGGTAGCGTGATGGCCTACCTTCTTTCTTGGGGGAGACGTGAGATGGAGGGAGCGCGTCATCATCAAAATGCTCCCTACATTTTGACTCCTTTTTTTTTTTTTTTTTGAATCTTTTGATTACCAAAATGACCTTCAACATCAAATGCTCATTAATTTTTTATACGAACGCTGTTTTCAGTTTTCTTTGAGCCGTTTGATTCCATTAACAATTGTTTAACTCAATCCATATAGAACATTTATCCTCCTATTTAATCCAATATTCCAAATAGGACCTTAAAATTGTGGTAGTTACATTACTTCCCAATGCTACAAATAGTGACAAGAGGTGGGCATCGCGACCGCCTATCATCTTTCCCAGTGCAATGGGGTGCATATGTGGTTCAGATGTAGAGACAAAGTGAGGGTGTTGTTATCAAAATGGCCCGATGCATTTTGAATCCTTTTTTTTAGATCTTTTAATTACTTAAATGCCCTTCATCTTTAAAAGTGCCCATCATATTCAAATGGCCCCATGCTTTTTGAAACAAATTTTATTTTAATTTCTAAAATGCCATCCATATTCAAATGTTCATAACTTTTTCATCCGAACACCATTTTCAGTGTTCTTTGTGACATTGGACTCCATTTTTTGAATAGAATGTAATTATGTGAATATTATCAACAAATTTGATAAAATTAAAATTTATAAGATAGTCATATTCCTGTTCAATCCAATCTTCCAAATAGGACTTTATAATTTAGGTAGTTACATTATTTCGCAACATATCAAACTGTGATTGGAGGTGGGTAGCGTGATGACCTACCTTCTTTCTTCGAGGAGACGTGAGATGGAGGGAGCGTGACATCATCAAAATGCTCCCTACATTTTGACTCCCTTTTTTTTTTTTTTTTTTGAATCTTTTGATTACCAAAATGACCTTCAACATCAAATGCTCATTAATTTTTTATACGAATGCTGTTTTCAGTTTTCTTTGAGCCGTTTGATTCCATTAACAAATGTTTAATTCAATCCATATAGAACATTCATCCTCCTATTTAATCCAATCTTCCAGATAAGACCTTAAAATTGTGGTAGTTACATTACTTCCCAATGCTACAAATAGTGACAAGAGGTGGGCATCGCGACCGCCTATCATCTTTCCCAGCGCAATGGGGTGCAAATGCGGTTCAGATGTAGAGACAAAGGGAGGGTGTTGTTATCAAAATGGCCCGATGCATTTTGAATCCTTTTTCTTAAATCTTTTAATTACTTAAATGCCCTTCATCTTTAAAAGTGCCCATCATATTCAAATGGCCCCACGCTTTTTGGAACAATTTTTATTTTAATATCTAAAATGCACTCCATATTCAAATGTTCATAACTTTTTCATCCGAACACCATTTTCAGTGTTCTTTGTGACATTGGACTCCATTTTTTGAATAGAATGTAATTATGTGAATATTATCAACAAATTCTATCTTATCAAATTAAAATATATAAGACATTCATCTTCCTGTTCAATCCAATCTTCCAAATAGGACTTTATAATTTAGGTAGATACATTATTTCTCAACGTAACAAACTGTGATTGGAGGTGGGTAGCATGATAGCCTAACTTGTTTCTTGGGGGAGAAGTGACATGGAGGGAGGGTGTCATCATCAAAATGCTCCCCATTTTTTGACACCTTTTTTCTTTTTTGAATCTTTTGATTACCAAAATGACCTTCAACATCAAATGCTCATAAATTTTTTATACGAACTCTGTTTTCAGTGTTCTTTGAGCCGTTGGATTCCATTAACAAATTCTTAATTCAATCTTTATAAAACATTCATCCTCCTGTTTTATCCAATCTTCCAAGTAGGACCTCAAAATTGGGGTAGTTACATTCCTTCCCAACACTACACACAGTGACAAGAGGTGGGCATCATGACTGCCTATCGTCTTTCCCTGCGCAATGGGGTGCAGGTGTGGTGCAGATGCAATGACAAAGGGAGGGTGTTGTTATCAAAATCTCCCCTAGCATTTTGAATCCTTTTTTCTTATATTTTTATTACTTAAATGCCCTTCATCTTTAAAAGTGCCCTTCATATTCAAATGGCCCCATGCATTTTGAATCCTTATTATAATTTCTATAATGCCCTTCATATTCAAATGTTCATAACTTTTTCATCCGAACTCCATTTTCAGTGTTCTTTGTGACATTGGACTCCATTTTTTTAATAGAATCTAATTATATGAATATTATCAACAAATTCTATCTTCTAAAATTAAAATTTACAAGACATTCATATTCCTGTTCAATCCAATCTTCCAAATAGGACTTTATAATTTAGGTAGTTACATTATTTCGCAACGTAACAAACTGTGATTGGTGGTGGGTAGCGTGATGGCCTACCTTCTTTCTTGGGGGAGACGTGAGATGGAGGGAGCACATCATCATCAAAATGCTCCCTACATTTTGACTCCTTTTTTTTTTTTTTTGAATCTTTTGATTACCAAAACGACCTTCAACATCAAATGCTCATTAATTTTTTATATGAACGCTGTTTTCAATTTTCTTTGAGCCGTTGGATTCCATTAACAAATGTTTAATTCAATCCATATAAAACATTCATCCTCCTATTTAATCCAATCTTCCAAATAGGACCTTAAAATTGTGGTAGTTAGATTACTTCCCAATGCTATAAACAGTGACAAGAGGTGGGCATCGCGACCGCCTATCATCTTTCCCAGCATAATGGGGTGCAGATGTGGTGCAGATGCAGGGACAAAGGGAGGGTGTTGTTATCAAAATGGCCCCATGCATTTTGAATCCTTTTTTTTTAAATATTTTAATTACTTAAATGCCCTTCATCTTTAAAAGTGCCCATCATATTCAAATGGACCCATGCGTTTTGAATCCATTTTTCTTTTAATTTCTAAAATGCCCTCCATATTCAAATGTTCATAACTTTTTCATCCGAACACCATTTTCAGTGTTCTTTGTGACCTTGGACTCCATTTTTTGAATAGAATCTAATTATGTGAATATTATCAACAAATTCTATCTTATAAAATTAAAATTTATAAGACATTCATCTTCATGTTCAATCCAATCTTCCAAATAGGACTTTATAATTTAGGTAGTTACATTATTTCGCAACGTAACAAACTGTGATTGGAGGTGGGTAGCGTGATAGCCTACCTTCTTTCTTAGGGGAAACGTGAGATGGAGGGAGCGTGTCATCATCAAAATGCTCCCTACATTTTGACTCCTTTTCTTTTTTTTTTGAATCTTTTTATTACCAAAATAACCTTCAACATCAAATGCTCATTAATTTTTTATACGAACGTTGTTTTTAGTTTTCTTTGAGCCATTTGATTCCATTAACAAATGTTTAATTCTATCTTTATAAAACATTTATCCTCCTATTTAATCCAATCTTCCAACTAGGACCTTAAAATTGGGGTAGTTACATTACTTTCCAATGCTGCAAACAGTGACAAGAGGTGGGCATCGCGACTGCATATCGTTTTTCCCTGTGCAATGGGGTGCAGATGTAGAGACAAAGGGAGGGTGTTGTTATCAAAATGGCCCCATGCATTTTGAATCCTTTTTTTTTTTTTTTAAGTCTTTTAATTACTTAAATGCCCTTTATCTTTAAAAGTGCCCAATAGCCCCATGCATTTTGAATCCTTTTTTTTTTTTTTAAAGTCTTTTAATTACTTAAATGCCCTTTATCTTTAAAAGTGCCCAATAGCCCCATGCATTTTGAATCCTAATTTTAATTTCTAAAATGCCCTTCATATTCAAATGTTCATAACTTTTTCATTCGTACTCCATTTTCAGTGTTCTTTGACATTGGACTCCATTTTTTGAATAGAATCTAATTATGTGAACATTATCAACAAATTCTATCTTCTAAAATTAAAATTTATAAGACATTCATCTTCCTATTCTATCCAATCTTCCAAATAGGACTTTATAATTTAGGTAGTTACATTATTTCCCAAGGTAACGAACTGTGACTGGTGATTGGTAGCATGATAGCCTACCTTCTTTCTTGTGGGAGATGTGAGATGGAGGGAGTGGTGATGCAAGGCCCGTTTTGGGCCTTCTATGTATTCTGAACACTAAACATACCTATAACTTGAGTTATAGGACTGTAATTGAGGTGCTACGAGAGGCGTTGTGTTCGTATTAACGGTGCGGACACACCCAAACCATAAAATACCTTATCAAGCCCTATCTAAGGCTAGCATGACCCTTAAACCATGATAGTGGCCCGGGGCCACTAAACCTTTGCAAACCGGACTATACTAAGGCCCAGTTAGGGACCTTAGGAGGCCCTTAGGCAAAGGAATAAACCCTTAATGCCTAAGTAGTGAGGTAAACTGTTCTAGAACCTATAGAAATAGGCCAAGCTAACCTTTTTCCCCTAAACCACGTCTAGGAACGTACGAGGACAAGGGGACTAGCGTGATCAAACTAGGTAGGTGTCCAATCGCTACTAGACTTTTAAAAAGAACCCATGATGCTTTGAGAATGCATGTTTTGAGTCATAGTTGCTTTTCTAATGCATGTTTTAAGTTTTTAAGTTACATGTCCTGTCTTTGTGTAATGACTCCAATTTTGTAATATTAAAATCCTAAGTTAGCAATGAAAAGTTCAGTTTTTGAAGATAAGGGCATTTTAGTCATTTCACTATTCACCTTGACTGAACCCAGAAATTTGGTCCTGAAAATGGTACCATTAGGTGCTCAAAAAAAGGAATCCAAGAAGACTAAAATCACCTAAAACGGAGTTAAAATGAGCAAATTGTGGCCCTTTGAAGTTCAGGGGCAAAAATGTAATTTTTACAAAAAACGGATTTAGCCTGCAAAACACAGGGCCCCGTTTTGATACGGGCACCCTTCATCTTTAACCCCCTAGAGGGTTCTAGAACGACGGTGATTGGAGGAGAAATCACCGCCATTCAAGGGCGGTGAGAGCCCCTTCCAGAACCCTCTTATAGCTTTATAAATATAGCTCTTGGGCGCCTCTAATGGCAGCCCAAAAGCTTGAAGAAAACCTATTTTGGAGAAGCAACCTAGAGGGAAAACGAGGAGAAAAACCCAGCAACGAGCCAGGTATGCCCAAGATCCCTCAAAACCCGTCTTCACAGTAGTCCTAGGTTAAGTTTCCCTAAGTTTTTGCATGAAAAATCATGCAAAATAGAGCCCTGGAGAGTCACCAAGGACCAAGGGACGTTCCCTGGGCCGCACTGGTTTGACAGGGTCAAACCAGGGTGTCCTAAGGACGCCCCGGTTCCCCAACGAACAGAACGTTCCAAACAGAACGTGACGCGTCGACCGCGTCTGAGAGAACCAAACGGGCGCGTCTGGGGACACGCCCGCAAAAGGGAAAGATGGGTGGGAAACCCGGCGCATCTGCAGACACGCCCGCTGAGGCGCACGCCGTAGACGCACAGCGTGCTAGCGATACGGGATTTTTTTGTTTCTTAAGGCAGCTAAGGCGCATGCTGTTGATGCGCAGCGCACTAGCATTCCGCCTTTTCACTCTTAAGGTCCTTATGTACATATGACACTAAAAAGCTTATAACTTGAGATCTAGAGCTCTGATTGAGGCGCCGCAAAAGGCATTGTGTCCGTGTCAATGACACGGACACACCCAAATTATAAAATCCCTGATCAAGGCCCAATCATAGGTGGGCATGACCCTTAGAATAGGATGGTGGCGCGTGGCCGCTAGACCTTTGGAAAACTGATAATACCAAGGCCCAATTAGGACCTTAGGACACCCATAGGCATAGGGATGGACCCTTAATTCCTAAGTAAAAAGACCAATCACTCTAAAACCCATAAAAGATAGGCCAAACTAACCTTGATTCCCTAAACCATGTTCAGGAGCGTACGAGGACAAAGGGGTTAGCGCGACCCAGCTAGGTAGGTGCTCTATTGCTACTAAATTCTTTTAACAGAACTATTATTGTTTTGAGAATACATGTTTTAAGTATATGACTTGTTTAGCATGACTTAATTCAGCATGCATGTGATAAATGCTTTATGCGTAGACATGTTTTGTAAATAATTGCATATGCATTATTGTAATGACTCCAATTTTGTAATATTGAAATTCCAAGTTAAGCAATGAAAAGATCAGTTTCTAAAGATAAGGGCATTTTAGTCATTTCACTATTCACCTGACTGAACCCAGGAATTTGGTCCTAAAAATGGTTCGATTAGATGCATCTCAGAAAAATGAATCCAACGAGACCAAAATCACCCAAAACGGAGTTAAAATGAGCAAGATATGGCCCTTTGAAGTTCAGGGGCAAAACTGTAAATTTTACAAAAACGGTTTAACCTGCAAAACACAGGGACCTGTTTTGATACGGGAACCCCTTCATCTTCAACCTATAGGGTTCTAGAACGGCGGTGATTGGAGGAGAAATCACTGCCATTCTGGAGGTTTCTCCACCGCCATTCAAAGGCGGTGAGGGCCCCCTCCAGAACCCGCTCTTAGCTCTATAAATAGAGCTCTTGGGTGCCTCTAATGGCAGCCCAAAACGTTGGAGAAAACCCATCGTGGAGTAGTGACCTAGAGGGAAAAACAAGGAGAAAAACCCAACAACGAGCCAGGTACGCCTAAGATCCCTCAAAACCCATCTCCGTTATAGTTCCAAGGTCAATTTCCTTAGGTTTTTGCATGAAAAACCATGCAAAATGGAGCCCAGGAGAGCCACCAAGGACCCAGGGATGTTCCCTGGGCCGCACTGGTTCAACAGGGTTGAACCATGTGTCCTGTGGATGCCCCGGTTCCCCAACAAGCAGGACCTTCCAAGCGGAACGTCCCATGTGGTTCCCATTTGAAAAACCAAACGGGCGCGTCTCTGGCGGAAAACCCGGCGCGTCTGCAGACGCGCCCACTGAGGTGCATGCCGCAAATGCGTAGTGAGCTAGCGCTGTGGGTTTTTTGTTCCTTAAGGAAGCCAGGGCGCACGACGCAGTCGCGCAGCATCCTAGCATTTCGTTTTTTTCCTTGTTAAGACTTTATGTACGTGCAACACTAAAACGCTTATAACTTGAGATCTATAGCTCCGATTGAGGCGCCGCAAAAGGCGCTGTGTCCGTGTCGACGATGCGGACACATAAAAACTATAAAATACCTAATCAAGGCCTAATAAAAGGTGGGCATGACACTTAGAATAGGATGGTGGCACGTGGCCACTAGAACTTTGGAAAACTGAGGATACCAAGGCCCAATTAGGACCTGAGGACACCCATAGGCATAGGGATGGACCCCTAATGCCTAAGTAATAAGACCAATGACTCTAAAACCCATAAAAGATAGGCCAAACTAACACTGATTCCCCAAAACCATGTTCAAGAGCGTCCGAGGACAAAGGGGTTCGCATAACCTAGTCAGGTAGGTGCTTTATCACTATTAGATTCTTTTAAAAGAACTATTATTGTTTTAAGAACATATGTTTTAAGTACATGACTTGTTTAGCATGACTTAATTCAGCATGCATGTTGATAAATGCTTTGTACATAGACATGTTTTGTAAATGATTGCATATACATTATGCACATATATGTTTTGCAAACAAGTGCATACATTGCATGATTTAAGTACTTGCAAAGATTGCATGTCCTTGAGGATTGCCAAAAGATGCTGGAGTGCCGAGGGCCAGGCAGTTGTGAGGGACCCAAAGAGGACAGGTTTTGAAAAGAGGTTTTAGCGTATTTGATCTTATGTGATTTGGGCTAGTAAGCCTATGGGTGCTATGCCGAGGGGTCTGGGTTGGCCACCCAGCCTCTACCACTACTAGGTGGAATGGGTACCACGCCCAAAAATGGGCATGTCCCTACGTCGATTGCATGTGGTACAAGGGGCTACCACTGGTGTCACAGCACTGGGTCAATGTGTCATATGCCCCGTGGAGGCTATGACGCTGTGTCCTCAGGTACCCGGGGACCACACGGCGGGGTGGTCGTGGGCATAGTTTGAACCCTATGGTTTGATGATTTATGTGCATTGCACATGGCATGATATGAGGTTGATCGACCATACCATACTAGAGATCCATGAGTTGGACTCCATGAAGCATCTATTGCATATCATGATGTTATCATATATATATATATATATATATATATGATACTTTCAATTTTGGATTATGTGATCCTTTAAGTCATTACTATTTCAGTTTGATAATGGATTCTTATATTGATATTGAGCTTGAGCATTTAGACATGCACATGTTTTGAAAGAACATATGATTTTAAAACATCTCTTGCGTTATAAAACTAGTAGTGATAGCCTCCTACTGAGTATAGTATATACTCACCCAATCCTCAACATTTTTCAGAGACCAAGTAAATACTTAAGGACAAGGAACGTTCGTGCTAGGAAGACACCCAGACAAAGTGTAAGTAAGTAAACCCCTACCTTATCTTTCAATGTTTCTTGGTTGTAGTTACTCTCCAATAGATGGGGCTGTGACTAACACTTTCTTGGGAATAATATTGATTTAAACTTTGCCATGGCTAAATAATTTGAGAATGTGTTTTGACACTCGGGGATTTTATGAAAGATTGTTTTCCAAGAGAAAAATATTTTCATGCATCTCATACTTATAAAATAAGAGATCTCGCCTTTTTATCAAAATTGCATCATATAAAAACCCTGGTCATGACAGTTGGTATCAGAGCACAGTTTAACGTTACTCACAGCCCAGTTATGAGGAGACTAAATTATAATCAAGTTTCATCCATGAAAGTGTAAGGGGTAATAGGATAACACAAACTGAGATTTGGTGAATTGCCTTGTGATTACAGATGCCTAGGAAGAAAGGAAGTAATGCTCCAAGACCTGAAGCCCCACCAGTGGACTCCACTGGGTCGGGCAACAGGATGGATGAGTTATTCCAACAATTCTTACAAAATATGGGACAATACATGAATAGTCAAAGAGAAACTCCTACCCCCCGAGATCCTTCCCCTGATAAGGCAATAGATAGGACTGAGGTTCAGCTAGAAAGGTTTCAGAAACTAGCTCCCTCATTCACAGGAGAAGATGAAGCATCTACAGCTGAAAAATGGTTAATTGACATTGAAAATATATTTAAAGCCATGAACATAGCTGAAGAAAGAAAAGTACCCATGGCCACATTTGTGTTTAGGGGAGAGGCTACCTTTTGGTGGGAAACAGCGGAAAGAACTTATTTTGATCAGCAAGAAACAATAGGATGGGAAGAATTTAAAAAGGTCTTTAATGACAAATATTATCCTAAACATGTAAGGAAATAGAAGGAAAAAGAATTTATGGACTTAGAACAAGGAAATATGATTGTCCAACAATATGAAAATAGATTCATCAGCCTTCGAAGATTTGCACCACGTGCTTGTGCTGATGAGGAAGATGCGGCCGAAAGATTTGTAGATGGACTCAACCCAGGACTCAGGAACAGAGTTCTAGGTTTCCAACCTTCCACCGTAGCCAAGGCAGCAGGGATGACCTCCCTATATGAAAAAGATTACCAAAGGAATCAGGCGATGAAGGAAACGAAGAACATCAACACCATGAGAAACAAAGGAAAGAGACCATTTCAGTCATCTAGACCTAGGCCACCTTTCAAGAAGCCGTTTGAAAACAAGGGAAGAAGACTAGACTGGAAAACATGCCCTAAGTGTAACAGGAGTCATTTAGGACAAACATGTCCTATTTTCAACATCCCTTGCTATCTTTGTGGAGAACCAGGACATTTTGCTAGGGATTGTCCAAAAAGGAAAGTACAAGAGCGTAAAGAAGAACAAGTTCCAAAAAGCCAAGGATGTGTCTTTGCCCTCACTTCCAATCAAGCCCGAGCTTCAAATGCAGTCGTTGAAGGTATTCTTTCTATCTATGATACACCTGCTAAAGTTCTATTTGATACAGGCTCCACTCATTCTTTCATATCCCGGGAATTTGCATCATCCTTGGACATTATACCACAGGACCTAGACTTCACTCTAGAAGTCATGACTCCTGTAGGCCAGGCACTTCCCACCTATTCTTATCTCCAGGATGTCCCCATTTTGATTAAGGACCATTTGCTACATGCCAATCTTATCCACTTAGATATGAATGACTTCGACATCATCCTAGGTATGGACTGGCTAGCCTTTCATCATGCCTTTGTTGATTGCCGTCAAAAACGTGTCACTTTTACCCTACCTAATGGAGACACTTTCACCCTCCAAGGAAGAAAGGATTATTCTAGAGCATGTGTTATTTCTACCATGAAAGCAGTTAAGCACATTGCTCAAGGATGCCCCTTCCTCTTAGCCAAGATTGAATCCGTCAAGAATCCCCAACCAAAGCTAGAGGATATCGAGGTAGTTCGAGAATTTCCTGATGTATTCCTTGAGGACTTACCAGGTCTACCTCCACCAAGGGAAATTGAGTTCATCATTGACCTTATACCCGGTACTTCCCCCATTTCCAAAGCTCCTTACCGAATGGCTCCTGCAGAACTAAGAGAACTGAAGACCCAGTTATAGGAACTACTTGACAAAGGGTTCATATGACCTAGCATATCTCCGTGGGGAGCTCTAGTCCCTTTTGTTAAGAAAAAGGATGGCTCCATGAGATTGTGCATAGACTATCGGATGCTGAATAGGGTCACCATTAAAAATAAGTACCCTCTTCCCCGAATTGATGATCTTTTCGATCAACTTCAGTCAACTAGAGTCTTCTCTAAGATTGATCTACAATCAGGGTACCATCAACTTTGAGTTAGAGAAGAAGATATCCCCAAGACAGCCTTCAGGACTCGATATGGCCATTATGAATTCAGAGTGATGTCCTTTGGTTTAACTAATGCTCCAGCCGCGTTTATGGACCTCATGAATAGGGTGTTCAAGGAGTACTTAGATAAATTCTTCATAGTGTTTGTGGATGATATCTTAATATATTCTGAAACTCCTGATGACCATATGGAACATCTAAGGATAACATTAAGCACCCTACAAGCACACAAGTTATATGCAAAATTCAGTAAGTGTGAGTTTTGGCTGGAAAAGGTTAATTTCTTAGGACACATTATTTCTCAAGATGGCATAGCAGTTGACCCTACTAAGGTTGAATCAGTACAAAACTGGGAAAGACCTAAGACGGTGACAGAAATAAGAAGCTTCTTAGGACTTGCCGGATATTACAGGAGATTCATCGAAGGTTTTTCACAAATGGCTTTACCTCTAACTAAGCTGACTAGGAAAGACACAAGATTTGAATGGACTGATAAATGTGAGGAAAGCTTCCAAGAACTAAAAAGAAGGTTGACTACTGCACCTGTCCTTACCTTACCTTCAGGAAGTGGCAGATTTGAGATATACAGCGATGCCTCGCACAAGGGCTAGGCTGTGTACTTATGCAACATGGGAAGGTAATCGCTTATGCTTCTCGACAACTCAAGAAGCATGAAGTCAATTACCCAACCCATGACTTGGAATTAGCAGCCATAGTCTTTGCCTTGCGAATTTGGAGACATTATTTATATGGGGAAAAGTTTGAAGTATTTAGAGATCATAAGAGTCTTAAATATATCTTTTCCCAATAAGATTTAAACATGCGACAAAGAAGATGGATGGAATACTTAAAAGACTATGACTTCTCCATTCATTATCACCTTGGAAAAGCTAATGTGGTAGCTGATGCATTAAGCAGAAAAACCCAAGGGATGTGTGCAAGTTTATTAACTAAGAGATGGAAGCTACTACAAGAAGTAATCACATGGAAACCAGACATAAGCAAGCACAAGATCATCATGGCAGGACTAACAATAAAGTCGGCTGTTAATGAAAAGGTTAAACAAGAACAGGAAGGGGATCCAGATATACAAGCTTTCATAGGAAAACCAGGGTTTACAAAAAGGGAAGATGGTAGCATTTACATGAAAGGAAGATTAGTGGTACCGGCTAATGAAGAGTTAAGACAAGAAATCTTAAAAGTGGCTCATAGGTCTAAGTATACTATACACCCAGGAGGGACTAAGATGTATCAAGACTTAAAGAAACAATATTGGTGGGATGGTATGAAAAGAGACATAGGGGAATTTGTGGCAAAGTGTTTAACATGTCAACAAGTAAAGGCTGAACATCAAAGACCTGCGGGATTGTTACAACCCCTTGAGTTACCCAAATGGAAATGGGACCATATTACAATGGACTTCATCATAGGACTACCCAAGACCTCTAAGGGTCATGACATGATCTGGGTAATTGTTGATAGATTAACTAAGACAGCCCATTTCCTTCCTATACATCATACCCAATCCACTGACAGCCTATCTCAGCTATACATCAAAGAGATAGTAAGTCTACATGGTATACCCCTTAGTATCACTTCAGATAGGGATAGCCGCTTCACTTCGCAACTTTGGAAGTCGATCCAAAAATCCTTAGTATCTTCCTTGAACTATAGCACAGCCTTCCATCCACAAACCGATGGACAGTCAGAGTGCACAATCCAGATAGTCAAAGATATGTTGCGGACTTGTGCCCTTGATTGGAAGCAGAGCTGGGATGAAAACCTACCGCTAGTCAAGTTTACGTACAACAATAGCTTTCAGTCAAGCATTGGCATGGCTCCATACGAGGCGCTCTATGGGAGACCCTGTCGATCACCCACCAGTTGGAGTGAAGTTGGAGAGTCCAGGGTGCTCCAGTCCGAGCTGGTAGAGCAATGTGCCGAGAAGGTCAAACTCATAAGAAGACGCCTCCTCACAGCTCAAAGCCACCAAAAGAGCTATGCTGATCGAAGGAGGAGACCATTGGAATTCGACATAGGAGAGCACATTTTCTTGAAGATATCTCCCACTAAAGGAGTTATGAGGTTCGGTATCAAAGGCAAGCTTAGTCCGCATTACATAGGACCTTTCGAAATCCTGGAGAAAGTGGAAAAAGTGGCCTATAGGATCGCACTACCCTCTCAGCTATCCGAAGTGCATAACGTATTCCATGTATCTATGCTAAGGAGGTACGTGCCTGATCCCGCTCATGTCATCAACCAAGTACCCATAGAGTTGACGGAGGATCTCAAGCTAGAGACAAGACCAGTTGAGATCCGGGATCGTAAGAATAAAAAGCTGCGGAACAAGGACATACCCTTAGTCAAAGTTTTGTGGAGAAATGCGCACATGGAAGAAGAGACTTGGGAACCAGAGTCAGAAATGCGAGAAAAGTACCCCGAGATCTTTTGAATGTATATAGTAGAATTTCAGGGGGAAATTTCCCTAAGAGGGTAAGAATGTAATGACTTCAATTTTGTAATATTGAAATTCCAAGTTAAGCAATGAAAAGATCAGTTTCTGAAGATAAGGGCATTTTAGTCATTTCACTATTCACCTTAACTGAACCCAGGAATTTGGTCCTAAAAATGGTTCTATTAGATGCGTCTCCAGAAAAGGAATCCAACGAAACCAAAATCACCTAAACATGAGTTAAAATGAGCAAGATATGGCCCTTTGAAGTTCAGGGGCAAAACTATAAATTTTACAAAAACGGTTTAACCTGCAAAACACAGGGACCCGTTTTGATACGGGCACCCCTTCATCTTCAACCTCTGGAGGGTTCTAGAATGGCGGTGATTGGAGGAGAAATCACCGCCATTCTGGAGGTTTCTCCACCGCCATTCAAAGGCGGTGAGAGCCCCCTCCAGAACCCTCTCTTCGCTCTATAAATAGAGCTCTTGGGTGCCTCTAATGGCAGCCCAAAACGTTGGAGAAAACCCATCGTGGAGCAGTGACCTAGAGGGGAAAACAAGGAGAAAAACCCAGCAATGAGCCAAGTACGCCCAAGATCCCTCAAAACCCATCTCCCTCATAGTTCCAAGGTCAATTTCCTTAGGTTTTTGCATGAAAAACCATGCAAAATGGATCCCAAGAGAGCCACCAAGGACCCAGGGACGTTCCCTGGGCTGCACTGGTTAGACAGGGTTGAACCAGGGTGTCCTGAGGATGCCCCAGTTCCCCAACAAGCAGGACGTTCCAATCGGAATGTCCCACGTGGTTCCCGTTTGAAAAACCAAACGGGCGCGTCCAGGGACGTGCTCGCAAAAGGGACAGTCGGGCGGAAAACCCGGCGCGTCTGCAGACGCGCCCGCTGAGGTGCATGCCACAGATGTGTAGTGCACTAGCGCGACGGGGTTTTCATTCCTTAAGGAAGCCAGGGCGCACGACGCAGTCCCACAACGCCTTAACATTCTGTTTGTTTCCATTCTGAAGACTTTATGTACGTGCGACACTAAAACGCTTATAACTTGAGATCTAGAGCTTCGATTCAGGCGCCGCAAAAGGTGTTGTGTCCGTGTTGACGACGCGGACACATCCAAACTATAAAATCCCTGATCAAGGCCCAATCAAATGTGGGCATCACCCTTAGAATAGGATGGTGGCGCGTGGCCACTAGAACTTTGGAAAACTGAGGATACTAAGGCCCAATTAGGACCTGAGGACACCCATAGGCATAGGGATGGTCTCCTAATGCCTAAGTAATAAGACCAATTACTCTAAAACCCATAAAAGATAGGCTAAACTAACCCTGATTCCCCAAAACCATGTTCAGGAGCGTCCGAGGACAAAGGGGTTAGCGTAACCTAGTCAGGTAGGTGCTCTATCACTATTAGATTCTTTTAAAAGAACTATTATTGTTTTAAGAACATATGTTTTAAGTACATGACTTGTTTAGCATGACTTAATTCAGCATGTATGTGATAAATGCTTTGTACATAGACATGTTTTGTAAATGATTGCATATACATTATGCACATATATGTTTTGCAAACAAGTGCATACATTGCATGATTTAAGTACTTGCAAAGATTGCATGTCCTTGAGGGTTGCCAAAAGATGCTGGTGTACCGAGGGCTAGGCAGTTGTGGGGGACCCAAAGAGGATAGGTTTTGAAAAGAGGTTTTGGCTTATTTGATCTTATGTGATTTGGGCTAGTAAGCCCGTGGGTGCTATGCTGAGGGGTCTGGGTTGGCCGCCCAGCCTCTACCACTACTAGGTGGAATGGGTACCACGCCCAAAAATGGGCATGTCCCTACGTCGACTGCATGTGGTACAGGGGGCTACCACTGGTGTCACGGCACTGGGTCGATGTGCCGTATGCCCCGTGGAGGCTATGACGCTGTGTCCTCAGGTACCCGGGGACCACATGGCGGGGAGGTCGTGGGTATAGTTTGAACCCTATGGTTTGATGATTTATGTGCATTGCATATGGCATGATATGAGGTTGGTCGACCATACCATACTAGAGATCCATGAGTTGGACTCCATGAAGCATCTATTGCATATCATGATGTTATCATATATATATATGATACTTTCAATTTTGGATTATGTGATCCTTCAAGTCATTAGTATTTTAGTTTGATAACGGATTCTTATATTGATATTGAGCTTGAGCATTTAGACATGCACATGTTTTGAAAGAACATATGATTTTAAAACATCTCATGCATTATAAAACTAGTAGTGATAGGCTCCTACTGAGTATAGTATATACTCACCCAATCCTCAACATTTTTCAGACACAAAGTAAATACTTAAGGGCAAGGAACGCTTGTGCTAGAAGACACCCAGACTAAGTGCAAGTAAGTAAACCCCTACCTTATCTTTCAATGTTACTTGATTGTAGTTACTCTCTAATAGCTGAGGCTGTGACTAACACTTTCTTGGGATTAATGTTGATTTAAAACTTTGCAATGGATAGATAATTTGAGAATGTGTTTTGACACTCGGGGTTTTTATGGAAGATTGTGTTCCAAAAGAAAAAGATTTTCATGGATTTCATACTTATAAAACAAGAGATCTCGCCTTTTTATCAAAATTGCATCATATAAAAACCCGGGTCGTCGCACTTTATGCGTATATCATATAAACTTATGTTACATCCTTATGCACATGACCTGTTTAGCATGAATTGATTTCATAAATGAACTTAGCATGCATATGAAAAATACATTGCACATATATTGCCAAGACATGTGTTACATGCATAGACATGTTTTGAAAAATGATTCTTATCTGCATGATACATGCATAGACATGTTTTGAAAAAAAGAAAGGTTCTTGCTTACTTGATAGTATATGATTTGGGCTAGTAAGCTCGTGGGCGCTATGCCGAGAGGTACGGGGTGGCCTCCCAGCCTCTACCACTATAGGTGGAAAGGGTACCATACCAAAATGGCTTGTCCTCACTTCAATTGTTGTGGTAAACGAGGACTACCACTGGAGGTGTCACGGCACCCGTCGAAGTGTCATATGCCCCGTGGAGGCTATGATTGAGAGTCACTAGGTACCCGGGGACCACATGGCGCTGAGGTCATAAGCATAGTGTGCCCTATGTTTTTGAGGATTTACTTGCATGCATATGGCATCACATGAGTGTCCAAACATGCACATGGTTTAAAGAACATATGGTTTAAAACATATCATGCATTGTGAAACTAGTAGTGATAGTGTAATGCCCGAGCAATTTACACTATTTTTAACAAAAATTGGACATTCTATGGGAAATAAACTGTGTTAAATGTTTTACTTTATTTAAAATATTAAACAAAGGAATTTTTAAGAAAACTTGGTACCATTAGATTCCACTCGAAAAATGGAATCCAACGCCTCAAAGAATGTCGAAAACGGAGTTCATATGAAGAAGTTACGACCACTTAAAGATTAGGGGCATTTCTATAATTTAAATTAAAAACGAAAAAGACAGAAAACACAAGGGGCCATTTTGATAATGGCACCCCATCTTCTTCTTCCTCTAGATTCCTCCAGAAACCCTAGTTTCCAGAGGTTTCTGCAACCGCCAATGGCGGCACCACCATAGCAAGGCTATAAAAAGACCTTTTCCCTCCTCCTCAGCCATCCCTTTATCCTCCACTTTCTCTGACTGTTCAAGGGAGGATTCCGGCAGCTAGGGTTTCAACGTGAAGAAACCCCACCGCCGGCAATGGGCATTGCTCCAGACTTGCCGAGGTAAGCCCCTCACGACTCCCCTTTGTTTTCCCTTCTTCCCTGACCAGATCAATTTTCTGGCTGGGAAGCACGAAGTAAACCCAGACTCGATGGGTCTACCGACCCATCGAGCCAGACATCGCCCAGGTTCCCCTCCTCTTCCCTTCCACTTCCCCAGGTTAGATCCAGGTTGGATCTGGCATTTTTTGGACGAAAATCGCAGGACCCAAGACCGGACATGCCTTTTTTGGTGTGGTGCGTGATGCACACCTGATTGAGCCCATGGATGGACCCCAGGCACGCGACTGTGCACGGGGGCGCACGACTATGTATGGGCGTGGCCTCGGTGAGTCCCAGGCATAGTCCTGGCTCGACCGGGACGCATGGGCGGCCCGGGAGCCAAGGTGCATTTTGCCTACGCCAAAGGTGTGTTCGCATGATGCCATCCAGGATGCGCATCATAGCTTGTCGCCTGGGCATGCATGTGCGTGTGCAAACGTGGTCCCTGGCATGGCCTTTGGGCACGCACGACATGCAGGCATGGGTCCTGGTTCGACCAGGGCACACACGCGTCTTGGAAACCATGATGTGCGGACCTAATAAAACTATAAAATTAGGATCATAGGATCTAGCCTGACAATGAACTAGTTAAGGACCCATAGACCATAAAAAGGAAGATCGAGCGATCAAATTTCTAAATAGATCGAAATTGATAAGGACTCCTTGTTATCCATTCATATCTAGGAGTTTATAAATGAGACCCAGTGTCGGCTTGAGTGATGAAGGACGCGACTCTAAGAGACTTCGAGGTAAGTGCTCTATCGCTACTAGACTTTTAAAAAGAGCCCATGATTGTTTTGAGAATGCATGTTTTAAGTATAAATTATATGACTTGTTTAGCATGACTTAATTTTATATATGACTTGTTTAGCATATAAATGAATTCAGCATGCATGTGATAAATACATTATGCATAGACATGTTTTGCAAACCGCATAAATTGCATGATTTTTGGCCAATGAGTTTTGAAAAATTGCATGTCCTTGAGGGTTACCAAAAGACGCTGGGTAGGCAGTTGTGAGGGACCTAAAGAGGACAGGATTTAAAAAAGAGGTTTTTTCTTGATTGATTGTACATGATTTGGACTAGTAAGCTCGTGGGCGCTATGCCAAGAGGTATGGGGTGGCCTCCCAGCCTCTACCACTATTAGGTGGAAAGGGTACCCCGCCAAAAAAGGCATGTCCCTACGTCGACTGCATGTGGTACAGGGGGCTGTCACTGGTGTCATGACACTATGTCGACGTGTCATATGTCCCGTGGAGGCTATGACCGAGTGTCCCCAGGTACCCGGGGACCACACGGCGGTGAGGTCGTGGGCATAGTGGGCCCTATGTTTTGAGGATTTACTTGCATTGCATATGGCATGACATGAGGTTGGTCGACCATACCATATATCCATGAGTTGGATTCAATTGAGCATCTTATGCATATCATTATGTTTATGATATATATGATACTTTTGACTTGGATTATGCGATTATTTAAGTCGTCAGTATTCCAATTCGGCAATGGTTTTTAATATTGATATTGAACATGAGTGTTCAAACATGCACATGTTTTAAAGAGCATATGATTTTAAACATAACATGCATTATAAAACTAGTAGTGATAGACTCCTACTGAGTATAGTGTATACTCACCCAATCCTTAACATTTTTTAGAATAGCTCCATTCACGAGTAGAAGACGCCTTAGAAAATGTTAGTGCTACGAGCAAGAAAAATCAAAAGGAGACAATTATACATGTAAGTAAACACTCTACCCTTTGGACATGTATTTGTATTTATTTACAGTTGGGTTGTGAGCTCTGACTAGATAGACCTGGGAAGACATTTAAGATTTCTGAAATTTTCAAAAACTACATTGATTGTTGTGAAAACAAATGATACTCGGGGTTTTCAAAAATGAGTTCAAAACTAAAGATTTTTCGCTGCATTGCATTGTTTTTATAAAATGGTTTTTCAAATAGGGATGCATCCTGCCTTAGGAATTTAGATCTTGCATTTAAAAATGCATGGAAAAACCCGGGTCGTCACAGTTGGTATCAGAGCCCAGGTTTTATCCTTTCACAGCCAGTCCAGCATGTCTAAGGGTCATTGACAATAGAGAAAATCAAGAAGAAGTAGTATAAATAGAAGTAGTAGAGATGACTACTTCTATTTGAGGATTACAATATTAATGCTCAAGGCATTTCACCATAAACAAATAGGTGAAAAAGGAGATGGGTCTAGCAAATACTTAGATATTGGATGGCTTAAATCTTATCAATAAGGATTGTTGTGCAGTGGTGCAAACGTGGAAACTCATATATAAATTAGATTATGATGAGAATGATAAATGAAGATGATAGTGAACTTGTTAGTAGATAGTTCTGACCTGTAATAGAGTAATCTCACCAAAGGTGAGAAAATCGAAGAACCTAGATGGCTATCTTACCCTTATAAAGAATATCATAATATGAGTACACTATCATATGATATATGATAGGAGATGTAAAAGACAGACTTTGAAAAGATTTTGATGAGCATACAAGATGATAATAGGGGATAACTGTGACTCGTACTAGATCACAAAGGTATGGATCCTGAAGGACTTAGCTCAATTTTTGATAACTTCATAGGAGTCTTATGAAGAGTGAAGTGCTATCTAATAATGACAACCTGAGTATAATAGATGTACAATTGACATATTATGTGATTAAGAGGAACATAACACGAATATGATAGGGAAATGAATTTGACTAAGTTATCAAAAGATTTTGATAATAATACTAGGGATGATAATATATTGATCCTAACATGAACTTGTAAGAGAAGTATAGCATGGCCAAAACGTCAATGCCATTATTAAGACATTGTATGAATTTTATTGAGGCTATAGGCAATTAAGGATTTCGATGATATTAGAAAATTTCAACATTTCTTGGAGGTATTAAATTTCTCCTGTCTGATAAGAAGATTGAGTATATGCAACAAAGCACATGAAGACATTGATCTAGGAAGACAAAAGTGAGGATTTTGAAGAAAAGAGAGAAAGAGATATAGATGTAACTATAAGTATTCAATAAATATTGAATATTCAAAAGAAGAAGATCATGACTTTATGGAGATACATACAAATTTTTCATCTTGAATCCGATGGGAAGGTCAAACCAATCAAATTTGAAGGAATAATACTACTTGAGTTGGTGATTTTATTGTAAAAGAGTATAAAAGAGAGAAAGCATATGGGGTTTAAGACTTTGAGTAGAGCATTGAATGAAAGGACATTATGCTGCATGAAAATTTTCGAAGAGGAATGGTGACCAACTAGAAATTAAATTCTACAAATGGTTTGATGCCTATATCAATTATTGCAATTAGAATCTTATCGGATCCATTAGCTTATGAGGAACACCAATGGATATAGTCCATAAAAAGGAAAATTTGGTGATATCCTACCTTGCCACTACATGAGTAAATAAGGTATATTGAAAAAGGAATTAAGCCAAGACAATGACTTATCCATTTGTCTTTCTTCTGCAAGTAGGGTACCATCAAGGATTGAATTGAGGTCTTGCTATCATAGATTGGAAGACCAAATATCTTAAGGCCATTATTTAGTCATTACCTTTAGAGTATTGTTGACTAAACAAAGGTATCCCACCCTAATTAATCAAATATGTTAGTATCTATTAGACAGTAGTCGAAGTTATATACTCAGAGGAATATTATAAGTATTTAGACATGAGTTTTCCCTTAAAGAAGTACTTGTTAGACTAAGTCATTTGAGGGTATGAGGTCAGTTGATTAGGCCACATCATGAAGGAGCTATGAGTACGATAAGGACAGTGGCAACTGAGATAGGAGCAAAAATAAGAAGTGATCTAAACCAATGTGAAAGATTTTTCAACCTTAGTGGCTACCATGACAAGGTGAAGAAATTACTTTGGGTCTGAGAAATACTGTTGACTTGGATTGAAAAGAAAGGCAAATAAGTACTGATCACTTTAGAGACCCTTGAGCTTATGACATAGATATATCTGGAAAGAGATCACTAGGTAATCAAATAAAGTCTTTCTATGTCTAAGAAAATGTATTATGCTTACCTGAGTGTTGTTAAACTTGTTGATTTAACAGCTTCAGCATAACTTGATATAGTAGCTATTGAACGAGAACTGCTATTATAAGCTAAGTATGAGGAGGCACTTGAAAGATAAAATTTGAGGAATTGAGAAAACCACTACTTATGATGATGATACCCCTGACAATTAAGACCAAATGGTTAACGATAAAGCATTAATAAAAGATTGAACAACATATTGATATAGGGAATGGAAGGAGAAAAGTTGAGGTGGCCAGCACATTATAAGGTGAGATTTGAGGTTACTTTGCCTTTAGACAAAAAGTTAGTTGTTATGTGCATATACCAAGTACAAAAAATCAATTGAAGGAATTTCCTAACAAGATTGAGTATAGAATTTTTGGACAGAAAGGTTACGAAGGAAACCATCAAGCAAAGAAAGGACAAAGAGGATGATGACAAAGGATTCAACCATGACCTAGTAAGGGTACTCAGTTATGAATAAGAGACTTTTTGTTTTGCATAAATGGGAACATTGCTGAAAATCCTGATGACAAATTGATGTGAATAGTGAGATAGGCCTCTGGACGAGAACATTTGACATGAGTTTGGATAAAATCTTCACGGAGAAAAGCGTTTAATGAATTCAATAATTATGAAACTGGATATAGAGTTAGGACATTCTACTTTCAGTATATGATAAGGTCCTTGATGGAAGATGTTACTAATTGGCTTTCATGATTTTATTTTGAATGTAACTTTGGTTGAGGAATCAAGTCACATATGGAAAATGATAGACAGTTGAAATTCGAAGTTAATCAAGGGTTTGGCTGTAGGGCACATGATACCATATCAGCTATTGAAGTATCTTGGGGGAAAATATAAAATGAAGAAGATAAGAAGAAAAAGTTAGACATATAGGAAAGAATGTAGCTTTTTGGGACTCTTGCTAATGACATACAACCAACCATTAGAAGGGGTCATTGATGATGAATAGATCACTAGATGGAAGACAAGAGGAAAAAGGGATTATCCTATGCTATTCAAAATGAAATAGGAGAAATAAGATCATATGATCTCAAAGAAGTATGGAGTAATTTATACATGAATAAAGAAGCATGATCCTATGAGGAGACTATCCTATACATGATGAGAAAAGTATAAGCATCTATGGATGGGTAGCAACACGAAATACAAATAGAAACTAATAATGATAAACTGGCACGCACGGGACTATGTATCAGAGTACGCAGCGAAAGTGGTCCATATATACTTAAAGAAAACGGATAAGATATATTGACGATATATATGTGTAAGGCCTTGTGGAAGGAATTATAGCAAGGATGAATTGAGAACGTGCCTAGAATTGGGTACAAGATAGTATGATTAGCATTTTAAGGACAACATTACTCCAAGTATTAACCCACTTAGAGTATTGGATAACAGAATAATGGATTCGTCGACAATAGAGGTATGGGAATAAAGCACAGGAATTTTCGTAGTTCGAGTTTAAAGGGAGTTCTAAAAAAGAATATGTCTGATCAAGAAGACAGCTGACTTGAAGGTAAGGATTTGTGGAATTTCGAGGATGAAATTCTTTTAAGGGGGTAATAATGTAATGCCCGAGCAATTTACGGTATTTTTAACAAAAATTGGACATTCTATGGGAAATAAACAGTGTTAAATATTTTACTTTATTTAAAATACTAAATGAAGGAATTTGTAATAAAACTTGGTACCATTAGATTCTACTCGAAAAATGGAATCCAACGCCTCGAAGAACGTAGAAAACGGAGTTCGTATGTAGAAGTTACGACCGTTTAAAGATTGGGGGCATTTCTGTAATTTAAATTAAAAATGAAAAAGACAGAAAACACAGGGGCCATTTTGATAATGGCACCCCATCTTCTTCTTCCTCTAGATTCCTCTAGAAACCCTAGTTTCCAGAGGTTTCTGCCACCGCCATAGCTGTAATAACCCCAATTTTTGTAAATTGATTCAGAAAAATCAATAAAGTTTGAGTTTTAGATATTTCGGGCTGAAATATTAGGGTTATTTAAAATATACTTTTTAAAAGTATAATCAAATAATAAGATATGTAAAATTGAAATTTAAACTTAGCAAACCCTTCAAAACGACTGTATGCACGACAAATTTCGAATTCAAATGAGAAATCCTTAAGTTTTTCATTTTTTGGACAAAAAGGGTAAAATAGTAATTTTACCCAAAAATCAAAATAATCTAAAAATCAAATTATGAAACATCAAAATTTAGAATGTATTGAGAAATACGAATCCAACGCCACTAAGTACACTCAAATCCGAGATCATGGGAATAAAACCCAAAGTTTTATGCATAAAGGGCAAAACGGACTTTTTACACCATGTGGGGCCCACATGGGGCCCACATGGGGACCACCACGTCCCCAAAACAATTTGATCAGCAGCCCATGTGAAACATGGGTCAACAAAGATCAGCTAGTCATGGGGAAGAAAAGTTAGGCATGAAGACTTTCATGCCATTTTATATTAAAAAATAACATATTATAATCATGAAAAAGACCCAAAATGCCTATAAATACAACCCCAAAAATCTTCCAAAAATCCTCATACAATCCCCACGAAATTATCTTCAATCTTCTTGAAAAATTAGATCTAGAATCCCTCTCAAAACCCCAAAATTTCCAAGAGCTAAGTCTCTTTCCAATTTATTTTTTTTTTTAGATTAGAACAAGAGACCTAAATTCAATTAGGCACTCTGTTCTAGATCTAATTTGATCAATTCCACCGTCCAAAACATCCCAACACATCTATTCTACAAAACCCCCAAAGGAATTTCAAGATCCAACGGTTCAAACAACGGTATTTACGCGAAAGGTGGATTTTAGGCTATATCGTCATCAACAAGGTATTTTTTTTAATTGGGCATGTAAATCAGGTTTTCTCCCCAATCAAGTAAGTGGAAATCCTTTTCATATATTTTTAGTAATGTTTTATGTAAATTTTATTTTACGGTAATTAATTTTGGTAATAAAAAGATAAAAATAAAGTAAACAACAGAACCCTTAATTAGGGATGATGGAGTGCTCCGATGAGAAATCTGACTGTACCAATCGATCCGTAAGGGTCAAAAACCCCAAGGGTAGAAGTTTCATCAAAATCAGAGACCTTTTGGGCCCTCAATTGCAAGAGGATTGATTGGACGGTCCAGAAGGGACTGTCCGATCTCCGGTCGTACGACGCCCAAGACGCTCGCGTGACGCACCGTCGGAACGGCGCGTGCGATACGCGTGGGGCGTCGGTTCAAGCGCAATGGAGGCGCGTCCATAAAAAGGACGAGCGGACGCGCCCAGCGACAGCCCGGTTTGCGGCGCGCGCGGACGACGGGCGTTCCGCTCGTCCCGTCCGCGTCTGTGGACGTCCCGCAGTCGCGCTTGGGAGTTTCTTCCCAGCGGACGCGCCCGACGACCCCGGTTCGTTCCGCTCGGTTCGTTCCGCCTGCCGTTCCGCCCGACTAATTGGCCGTTCCTTCCTTGGGCCCAGATCAAATCTAGGCCCTAGGAAGGACCGTGAACTTCCAGATCAATTCAGAGTCATCTGAACTCCAAATTGAGATCGGAAAGAAGCTATGGAAAGCTTGAAACCTCTATTTTCTTATAGAATAATAAAAATGACATGTTATTCAATAAAAACTTTCTGTATTTAAGAATTAAGTTTCCAATTACATAGATTTTCAAGATCTGAGATGATCAGATCTTAGAAACATGTTTTAATAATGATCTAATACTTAAATAAAGTTATATCTATGTTTAAATTGGATATATATGAGATATATTAAGGGATCTATCCTTTATGATAGAAAAAAAAAAAAAAATACAAAGGGACCCACTTGATCAATGAGATCAAGTGTGATCAGATCCTTGGGATGGAAAGAATAATTGTTTATATGATGAAATCCAAGGAAATCATGGATGGATTATGATAAAAATAGATCAATGTGATCTTTTGACCTTAATAGAGAAAATTCTCTAAATATAACTAAAGTCCTTAATCAAAGGCAAAGATCTAAGATCAAATGGTTGGATCATAAAAACAAGGGTTCTAAAAATGTAAATCTAATTAGTTTCATTTTATGTTATTATGTTATAAAGCATGCTAGTATAACATTTAGAGTTTATGTGTTCATTCTTATCATAAGTTGCTAGAGTTAATTTAAGTACCTTGTCTCATTTTCATTTAATGTTAAATTAAGTAGTTTTATGCTTTAAATTTATAATTCATTTATAGTTGAATGTTAGTAGTAGATTTACTTGTTATGAGATAAAGAGCATAAAACATCAAAAATGCATTCTAATGAGAAAGTAGAGTTTCATGACACAAATAAGAATGGAGTACTTTGGACTTAATTAGTAAGGGCTATAGTTAGTAGGACAATATAAGGATTATCAAATCCTTGGCCCAAATTAGGAAAAGAATAATAAACCCCATGAATGACATTATAAATATTCATGGACTTAATTAAAATCCATTAGAAAGAGTACTTAGGGTAAACATGCTTATAGGAACCTTATGAAAGGTTGAGCTATGGTCATTCTAGTGAATGATGAACATAGTGGTTAAGGGGGTTATCTAATAGAGCCTCGCTCTTCCCCTACCTTCGGTGACGTTTGTGAGGTCTAAACGCCTCCTTACATGAGGATTGAAGTAACCACTTTGTGTTCACCCATTCAACTAGTAAGCCTTAGCCAATTGGAAATAAGAGGAGCAATCTAGATTTAGGCTTGAATAAGCTACCTTCAACCATGCACATTAACTGGTTGAATAATAATCATAAGAGCATAAAAGGTTAGTAAATTACCTAACCCTAATAAAAACAAGAAGTCGGATAAGGATGATCAAACAAGATCTATTAAATCTTGGATGATCAAGAACAATAAAGATAAGAACACTATATTGTACTTGGTATGTATGTTTAGTATACTTGTTATAGTTATTTAGATTAGATAATCCAAACCCTTGATCAAAGGTGATTCAAGGAAGAAAACCAAGATCATCCTCCATAGGGATGATCCAAGAACTGAACTTAGATCAAAGAAGAACTAGATGATAGAAGATCTAGGACCTTGATCTTTATCAACATGAGTAGATTGTCAATCAAAGGATCTATGAAAGATCAAGATCAAGGAGATGAACATACAAAGACTTAGAGATAGAAAAATACTTAGATATGAATGATCTAAAGATCATTCTAAACATCAGATCTAGTGATCAATAGGATTGTTCATAATTTATATATTGACAATATGTATGGATGTACAGATTACATACATCGGTCAAGATCATGGAAGATTGGGGAAAAGAGATCAATCCTTAAAGGTAGGAGGATTTGATGAATGCATTTACATGAGATATTCATGATTGTACTCATGATCTTATGTTGACAAGAGTAATGATAATACTTGTAGTATATCTCTTGAAAACCTTATGATCCAACCAAACACCTATAAGATGGTTAAGGACTAAACTATAAGTGAATAGGGAACTAGAAAATATTTCAGCCCTAAGTAAACAGACGTATGGTCTGATATATATGAAATCTATTTTACATACAAGCTTGGAGGCTTGTGAGTTTGTTTTAATAGGCATGAGCCTAGGGGATGCTATTGCTAGAGGAGTTATGAGGGTTTGGCCACCCGCTCCTTGAAAATTGATGATATGATGATACCTTGCCCAATGAGAGGCTAAAAGTCGGGTGGTGGCAATTATGGGAAGGCCACCACTGTGAAAGTCTTGCCCCCCATACGGGCAGTGACATAATATTTTCCACCGTGGTATCAGTGGTGAACAGGGCAGTTATCCGAGCGCGCTAGTACGGATCGAGGCAAAGATAGCAACCTTTCGATTATTTTGCACTATGATGCATATGGGAACGAGGCATGGTGAAATGCCTTATGTTATAGCATAATGAAATGCTAGGTAATTGTATATTACCAATGTTTCCCATGAAGGGAAATTCCCAGTATAAGATTAGCTGTAATACTAAATTCTCAAAATAAAGAGAATTGATCAGCTTAGTTGGGAATGATATTTCACTATTTTCACAAATTTAATTGGTTTACCCATGAAGGGTATGTATGTATATAGATATACATAACTTACAAAATAAAGAGTATGTTTGAGGATAACGAGATTATGAAGGATTGGAAATACATTGTCAATTATTATGTTTCTTGAATCCCCTACCAAGCATTGCTTGCTGAGATATTGTACTTGTTGCAATATCTCAGATCCAGGGAAGGAGACTTAGGAGCTGAAGACTATAGAAGACTTGAAGAGAATAATCTTCAAGGTATACCCTTGAAGACATGTATTTTTATTTGTTGAGAGTTTTATTGTATGGTGAGCTTGAGTTTTGGATTATGTAATTTGGACAAGTATTGTACTAGATTTGGTCAGATCTTGTGAACCACTTGGATGGATCCCTGAGTTTAATAAAAGTATATTCCTTCAATGGAATTTTATTTTGTACACAAATTGTACTTATGTTATGTATGAAGTGGTGACTTGGGTTTTCAAAACAAGTTCTAAAGAAAAGAATTTCTGCTGTTTTGTTTTGCGAAAAATTTTTACACTCTTAAGGGCCCTGCCTTTCAAAATACTTTACAAATCATGTTTTCAAAAACCCGGGTCGTCACAGCTTGGTATCGTAGCGATTCATCCAGTCACAGTACAGTACAAATATGTCCAAAAGAGAGATTATAATCCATGTCTAGATTAAGATAGAAATAGTTGTATAGAGGACTGATAGAATTTTGGTTTATGAGCAGATGCCACCAAAGAGAGTTACAAGGCAGACAGCTCAAACCACTCCAGACGACAATATGGAGAGAGTAACCATGAGTAATATGGAAGAGATGATGACAAGGATGTTAAGGAACCTCCTTCCTCACCTACAACAGCCCCAGAGTTCATCACCTCCTGTAGAAATACCAAGTACGCAGGCTCAGGCTCAGCCTGAGGTGAGACATACTACACCAACACCACCACCAGCTACTCCCACACCTGGACAAGGGCAATCTTCCCTTGTACCAAGTGATGAAGTCGGAAACTTCCCATTAGGACCAGAAAAGATTGACAAAATGCTGGAGAGATTTCAAAAGAGGGTTTCAATGTATGATGGTAAGGGTGAAGCTGAAAAAGCTGAAGAATGGATATATGAAGTTGAAAAGACTTTTAGTGCACTACGTACTCCTTCGCAGTTGAAAGTGAAATTTGCCACATATTTATTCAAACAAGAAGCTGCATTTTGGTGGAGATCAGCTAAAAACACCTTCTTCTCGAATTCGAAGATACTACATGGGAAGAATTTAAGGAAGTATTCAACCATAAATACTTTCCTTCTCATGTACAACAAAGGAAATTGATAGAGTTCTTGAACCTAAGGCAAGGGGATATGTCAGTAGTGGACTATGATAACAAGTTCACACAACTAAGGAGATTCGCGCCTCATGTGTGTGACACGTAAACACACACCGTGGATCGATTCATTGAAGGTCTTCACTGGGCTGAAAGTAAAGGTGCTAGGTACTAAACCCACTACCTTGACAGATTGTGTAGAAATGGCTTCCAAGTTTGAAGATGAGTACAAAAAGGGTCAAATTACCAAGTTCAGTGGAGGAGGACACAATAACCCAAGGCCTTTCCGTAAGAATAAAAGACCTTGGAACAATTTTAAGCCTCAAAGAAATCAAAGGAACAATGCACCAAGGCCAAATAGACAGCCATGTCCAAGATGTAGAAAATTTCACCAAGGCAATATCTGTCCACGACCTATACAACAACAACCACAACGATTTCCAATCAAGTGCCACAATTGTGGGGAGTATGGACATATCGCCGCCCACTGTACCAAACCATTGGCAGTCAAGGAAGCAAAATTAGAAATTGCTCCTCGACACCCAGAAGGGTTTTCGCTATCACTGACGGCCAAGCTGGACCATCCAATGCGGTAATTGAAGGTACACTACTTGTAGCAGACAACTATGCCAAAGTATTGTTTGATTCTGGATCTACGCATTCCTTTATATCTTGTGAATTTGCATCTAGTATACAACTATCAGAGGAAAACCTGGGATTTGATTTAGATGTAACAACTCCAGCTTGGAAAAATAATTAAACTACAAGAATACTTGCATAATGTACCCCTAGAGGTATTGGGCAAAAGAATGGACATAGACCTCATTTTGTTGAACATGGAGGATTTTGACATCATATTGGGTATGGACTCGGTTAGCAAAATACCGGGTAGTTATGGACTGTCACAAGAAGAAACTCACATTTAGTATACCAGAGAGCAAGTATTAACACCGTATGGGAAACACAATGACTTAGACAAATCCATCATCTCGGCTATGAAGGCAAATAAACATATGACCAAGGGGTGTCGCATTTTTAGCAACAAAGGGTTTCTTTAGATGTTGAACAGCCCAGATAACAGAAATTGAAGTGGTCAAGGAATTCCAAGATGTTTTTCCTGAAGAACTACCAGGGTTACCCCCACACCGAGAAATTGAGTTTACCATTGAAGTAATTCCTGGTACAACTCCAATTTCTAAAGCACCTTATAGGATGGCCCCAGCAGAGTTGAAAGAGTTAAAAGGACAATTGCAAGACTTGTTAGAAAAAGGGTTTGTTAGACCAAGTAGTTCACCATGGGGAGCACCAGGAATATTTGTCAAGAAGAAGGATGGGTCAATGAGATTATGCATTGATTATAGAATGTTGAACAAGTGTCACCCTGAGAAATAGATATCCCTTACCACGCATTGATGATCTCTTTGATCAACTCCAATCTGCTAAGGTCTTTTCTAAAATTGATCTTAGATCAGGATATCATCAATTGCGTATTAAGGATGAAGACATATCCAAGTCAGCATTCGTAACTCGATATGGGCATTACGAGTTTTTAGTCATGTCTTTTGGGTTGACTAATGCACCAGCAGTGTTTATGGATTTGATGAATAGAATCTTCAAAGAATTTTTGGATAAATTTGTGATAGTATTTATCGACGATATACTGATTTACTCTACCAGTATCAAAGAACATCAAGAACACTTACGAATTGTACTAAATACCCTCAGAGCACATAAACCGTTTGGTAAATTTAGTAAGTGTGAATTCTGGTTAGAGAAGGTCAATTTTTTAGGTCATGTAATTTCCAAGAATGGAGTAGAAGTGGACCCCACCAAGATTGAAGCAGTAATCAATTGGGAGAAACCTAAAACAGTAACAGAAATACGTAGTTTTCTTGGACTAGCAGATACTACCGTAGATTCATTCAAGGGTTCTCTCGTCTAGCTCTTCCTATGACTTCCTTGACAAGAAAGGGGGTACCATTCACTTGGTCAGAAGACTGTGAAAATAGTTTTCAAGAGCTTAAGAAGAGATTAACTACAAGACACCGGTATTGACCTTGCCACCGGGAGTGGGGGATATGAAATATACTGTGATGCTTCAGGCAAAGGGTTAGGAGGTGTGTTAATGCAACATGGGAAGGTCATTGCTTATGCATCTAGACAATTGAAGAAACATGAAATAAATTACCCAAGACATGACTTAGAATTGGCAGTGTAGTGTTTGCATTGAAAATTTGGAGACATTATTTGTATGGGGAAAAATTCAATGTATTTACGGATCATAAGAGTCTCAAATACATCTTCACTCAGGCTGATTTAAATATGAGACAAAGAAGATGGATAGAGTATATCAAAGACTACGATTTTGCCATCCAATACCATCCTGGAAAGGCAAATGTAGTAGCTGATGCATTAAGTAGACAACCAAGAGCTCTACTGACAAACATCACAATTAAATCAGCTTTTGTAGAAAGAGTCCTTAAAGCCCAAGAAGAAGATACAGCAACTCAGAATTATGTGAAAAGAAAGGATTTGTTAAGGGGACAGATGGGGGCATACGTTTTCAAGAGAGATTGGTGGTTCCTTCAAATACATGTCTGAGAAAGGAATTGATACAAGAAGCCCATCAGTCAAAGTTTTCTATACACCCTGGAAGTACAAAGATGTATCAAGATTTAAAAAGAAACTTTTGGTGGGAAGGCATGAAGAGAGAAATAGGAGAATTTGTGGCTAAATGTCTAAATTGTCAACAAGTAAAGGCTGAACACCAAAGACCACTGAATGTTACAAACATTGGAACTTCCAGAATGGAAATGGGACAATATCACTATGGATTTTGTAGTGGGATTGCCAAGGACTAGAGCAGGCCATGACATGATTTGGGTGGTGGTGGATAGGTTAACAAAGTCAGCACATTTCCTACCAATTAGACAAAACCAATCGGTTGACAAATTGCTAAGTTATACATCAAAGAAATAGTAAGACTTCATGGGATTCCACTATCCATTATCTCGGATAGGGATGGAAGATTTACTTCAAGATGTTGGAAGAGTGTACAACAAGCCTTGGGAACCTCAATTAAACTCAAGACAAAGATTTCACCCTCAAACGGATGGTCAATCAGAAAGGACTATTCAAACCTTAGAAGATATGTTGAGAGCATGTGCATTAGATTGGAAAGGGAGTTGGGATGAACATCTTCCTTTAGTAGAATTTGCATATAACAACAGCTTTTCAAGCAAGTATTGGTATGGCACCATATGAAGCATTGTATGGACGGCCATGTCGATCACCAACCTGTTGGAGTGAAGTTGGAGAAAGAAGGCTGATAAAGTCAGAACTAGTGGAACAATGTATAGACAAGGTCAGATTGATACAAAAGAGGTTGTTAACAAAGACACACGGTCGACAAAAGAGTTACGCAGATAAAAGACGTAGAAACCTGGAATTTGATGTTGGGGAGCACGTATTTCTAAAAGTATCACCTGTCAAAGGAGTAATGAGGTTTGGAAGCAAAGGAAAACTTAGTCCTCGATTCATTGGTCCGTTTGAAATCTTAGAAAGGGTTGGTCAAGTGGCATACAAATTAGCCTTACCACCCCAACTCTCAGAAATACATAGTGTCTTTCATGTGTCTATGCTAAGGAAGTACCTCCAAGACGACACTCATGTACTTCAAAGGGTGCCAGAAGAGCTCAAGCCTGACCTAACCTTCGAAGAAAAGGCAATACGAATTCTCGGGACCGCAAGGAACAGGTTAAGAACCAAAAGCATTCCGTTAGTCAAGGTCCCGTGGCAACATCACTCTATTGAGGAAGCCACGTGGGAAACTAAGTAGAAATGAGGAAGACACACCCTAGTTTGTTTGAGTAAGAGTTGTATTACAAATTTCGAGGACGAAATTATTGTAAGGGGGGAAGATTGTAATAACCCCAATTTTTGTAAATTGATTGAGAAAAATCAATAAAGTTTGAGTTTTAGATATTTCTGGTGAAATATTAGGGTTATTTAAAATATACTTTTTAAAAGTATAATCAAATAATAAGATATGTAAAATTGAAATTTAAACTTAGCAAACCCTTCAAAACGACCGTATGCACGACAAATTTCGAATTCAGATGAGAAATCCTTAAGTTTTTCATTTTTTGGACAAAAAGGGTAAAATAGTAATTTTACCCAAAAATCAAAATAATCTAAAAATCAAATTATGAAACATCAAAATTTAGAATGTATTGAGAAATACGAATCCAACGCCACTAAGTACACTCAAATCCGAGATCATGGGAATAAAACCCAAAGTTTTATGCATAAAGGGCAAAACGGACTTTTTACACCATGTGGGGCCCACATGGGGCCCACATGGGGACCACCACGTCCCCAACAACCAATTTGATCAGCAGCCCATGTGAAACATGGGTCAACAAAGATCAGCTAGTCATGGGGAAGAAAAGTTAGGCATGAAGACTTTCATGCCATTTTATATTAAAAAAATAACATATTATAATCATGAAAAAGACCCAAAATGCCTATAAATACAACCCCAAAAATCTTCCAAAAATCCTCATACAATCCCCACGAAATTATCTTCAATCTTCTTGAAAAATTAGATCTAGAATCCCTCTCAAAACCCCAAAATTTCCAAGAGCTAAGTCTCTTTCCAATTTATTTTTCTTTTAGATTAGAACAAGAGACCTAAATTCAATTAGGCACTCTGTTCTAGATCTAATTTGATCAATTCCACCGTCCAAAACATCCCAACACATCTATTCTACAAAACCCCCAAAGGAATTTCAAGATCCAACGGTTCAAACAACGGTATTTACGCGAAAGGTGGATTTTAGGCTATATCGTCATCAACAAGGTATTTTTTTTAATTGGGCATGTAAATCAGGTTTTCTCCCCAATCAAGTAAGTGGAAATCCTTTTCATATATTTTTAGTAATGTTTTATGTAAATTTTATTTTACTGTAATTAATTTTGGTAATAAAAAGATAAAAATAAAGTAAACAATAGAACCCTTAATTAGGGATGATGGAGTGCTCCGATGAGAAATCTGACTGTACCAATCGATCCAGAAGGGTCAAAAACCCCAAGGGTAGAAGTTTCATCAAAATCAGAGACCTTTTGGGCCCTCAATTGCAAGAGGATTGATTGGACGGCCCAGAAGGGACAGTCCGATCTCCGCATCGTACGACGCCCAAGACGCTCGCGTGACGCACCGTCGGAACGGCGCGTGCGATACGCGTGGGGCGTCGGTTCAAGCGCAATGGAGGCGCGTCCATAAAAAGGACGAGCGGACGCGCCCAGCGACAGCCCGGTTTGCGGGCGCGCGGACGACGGGCGTTCCGCTCGTCCCGTCCGCGTCTCGGGACGTCCCACAGTCGTGCTTGGGAGTTTCTTCCCAGCGGACGCGCCCGACGACCCCGGTTCGTTCCGCTCGGTTCGTTCCGCCCGCCTGCCGTTCCGCCCGACTAATTGGCCGTTCCTTCCTTGGGCCCAGATCAAATCTAGGCCCTAGGAAGGACCGTGAACTTCCAGATCAATTCTGAGTCATCTGAACTCCAAATTGAGATCGGAAAGAAGCTATGGAAAGCTTGAAACCTCTATTTTCTTATAGAATAATAAAAATGACATGTTATTCAATAAAAACTTTCTGTATTTAAGAATTAAGTTTCCAATTACATAGATTTTCAAGATCCGAGATGATCGATCTTAGAAACATGTTTTAATAATGATCTAATACTTAAATAAAGTTATATCTATGTTTAAATTGGATATATATGAGATATATTAAGGGATCTACCCTTTATGATAGAAAAAAAAAAAAAATACAAAGGGACCCACTTGATCAATGAGATCAAGTGTGATCAGATCCTTGGGATGGAAAGAATAATTGTTTATATGATGAAATCCAAGGAAATCATGGATGGATTATGATAAAAATAGATCAATGTGATCTTTTGACCTTAATAGAGAAAATTCTCTAAATATAACTAAAGTCCTTAATCAAAGGCAAAGATCTAAGATCAAATGGTTGGATCATAAAAATAGGGTTCTAAAAATGTAAATCTAATTAGTTTCATTTTATGTTATTATGTTATAAAGCATGCTAGTATAACATTTAGAGTTTATGTGTTCATTCTTATCATAAGTTGCTAGAGTTAATTTAAGTACCTTGTCTCATTTTCATTTAATGTTAAATTAAGTAGTTTTATGCTTTAAATTTATAATTCATTTATAGTTGAATGTTAGTAGTAGATTTACTTGTTATGAGATAAAGAGCATAAAACATCAAAAATGCATTCTAATGAGAAAGTAGAGTTTCATGACACAAATAAGAATGGAGTACTTTGGACTTAATTAGTAAGGGCTATAGTTAGTAGGACAATATAAGGATTATCAAATCCTTGGCCCAAATTAGGAAAAGAATAATAAACCCCATGAATGACATTATAAATATTCATGGACTTAATTAAAATCCATTAGAAAGAGTACTTAGGGTAAACATGCTTATAGGAACCTTATGAAAGGTTGAGCTATGGTCATTCTAGTGAATGATGAACATAGTGGTTAAGGGGTTATCTAATAGAGCCTCGCTCTTCCCCTACCTTCGGTGACGTTTGTGAGGTCTAAACGCCTCCTTACATGAGGATTGAAGTAACCACTTTGTGTTCACCCATTCAACTAGTAAGCCTTAGCCAATTGGAAATAAGAGGAGCAATCTAGATTTAGGCTTGAATAAGCTACCTTCAACCATGCACATTAACCGGTTGAATAATAATCATAAGAGCATAAAAGGTTAGTAAATTACCTAACCCTAATAAAAACAAGTAAGTCGATAAGGATGATCAAACAAGATCTATTAAATCTTGGATGATCAAGAACAATAAAGATAAGAACACTATATTGTACTTGGTATGTATGTTTAGTATACTTGTTATAGTTATTTAGATTAGATAATCCAAACCCTTGATCAAAGGTGATTCAAGGAAGAAAACCAAGATCATCCTCCATAGGGATGATCCAAGAACTGAACTTAGATCAAAGAAGAACTAGATGATAGAAGATCTAGGACCTTGATCTTTATCAACATGAGTAGATTGTCAATCAAAGGATCTATGAAAGATCAAGATCAAGGAGATGAACATACAAAGACTTAGAGATAGAAAAATACTTAGATATGAATGATCTAAAGATCATTCTAAACATCAGATCTAGTGATCAATAGGATTGTTCATAATTTATATATTGACAATATGTATGGATGTACAGATTACATACATCGGTCAAGATCATGGAAGATTGGGGAAAAGAGATCAATCCTTAAAGGTAGGAGGATTTGATGAATGCATTTACATGAGATATTCATGATTGTACTCATGATCTTATGTTGACAAGAGTAATGATAATACTTGTAGTATATCTCTTGAAAACCTTATGATCCAACCAAACACCTATAAGATGGTTAAGGACTAAACTATAAGTGAATAGGGAACTAGAAAATATTTCAGCCCTAAGTAAACAGACGTATGGTCTGATATATATGAAATCTATTTTACATACAAGCTTGGAGGCTTGTGAGTTTGTTTTAATAGGCATGAGCCTAGGGGATGCTATTGCTAGAGGAGTTATGAGGGTTTGGCCACCCGCTCCTTGAAAATTGATGATATGATGATACCTTGCCCAATGAGAGGCTAAAAGCTCGGGTGGTGGCAATTATGGGAAGGCCACCACCGTGAAAGTCTTGCCCCCCATACGGGCAGTGACATAATATTTTCCACCGTGGTATCGGTGGTGAACAGGCGCTTATCCGAGCGCGCTAGTACGGATCAGACTGCAGCATAGCAACCTTTCTGATTATTTTGCACTATGATGCATATGGGAACAGGCATGGTGAAATGCCTTATGTTATAGCATAATGAAATGCTAGGTAATTGTATATTACCAATGTTTCCCATGAAGGGAAATTCCCAAGATAAGATTAGTCATAATACTAAATTCTCAAAATAAAGAGAATTGATCAGCTTAGTTGGGAATGATATTTCACTATTTTCACAAATTTAATTGGTTTACCCATGAAGGGTATGTATGTATATAGATATACATAACTTACAAAATAAAGAGTATGTTTGAGGATAACGAGATTATGAAGGATTGGAAATACATTGTCAATTATTATGTTTCTTGAATCCCCTACCAAGCATTGCTTGCTGAGATATTGTACTTGTTGCAATATCTCAGATCCAGGGAAGGAGACTTAGGAGCTGAAGACTATAGAAGACTTGAAGAGAATAATCTTCAAGGTATACCCTTGAAGACATGTATTTTTATTTGTTGAGAGTTTTATTGTATGGTGAGCTTGAGTTTTGGATTATGTAATTTGGACAAGTATTGTACTAGATTTGGTCAGATCTTGTGAGCCACTGGATGGATCCTAGAGTTTAATAAAAGTATATTCCTTCAATGGAATTTTATTTTGTACACAAATTGTACTTATGTTATGTATGAAGTGGTGACTTGGGTTTTCAAAACAAGTTCTAAAGAAAAGAATTTCTGCTGTTTTGTTTTGCGAAAAATTTTTACACTCTTAAGGGCCTTGCCTTTCAAAATACTTTACAAATCATGTTTTCAAAAACCCGGGTCGTCACAGTTGGTATCAGAGAGATTCATCCAGTCACAAGACAAGACAAATATGTCCAAAAGAGAGATTATAATCCATGTCTAGATTAAGATAGAAATAGTTGTATAGAGGACTGATAGAATTTTGGTTTATGAGCAGATGCCACCAAAGAGAGTTACAAGGCAGACAGCTCAAACCACCTGCACGACAATATGGAGAGAGTAACCATGAGTAATATGGAAGAGATGATGACAAGGATGTTAAGGAACCTCCTTCCTCACCTACAACAGCCCCGCAGTTCATCACCTCCCGTAGAAATACCAAGTACGCAGTGCTCGTGCTCACCGAGGTGAGACATACTACACCAACACCACCACCGCCTACTCCCACACTGACAAGGGCAATCTTCCCTTGTACCAAGTGATGAAGTCGGAAACTTCCCATTAGGACCAGAAAAGATTGACAAAATGCTGGAGAGATTTCAAAAGAGGGTTTCAATGTATGATGGTAAGGGTGAAGCCGAAAAAGTCAAGAATGGATATATGAAGTTGAAAAGACTTTTAGTGCACTACGTACTCCTTCGCAGTTGAAAGTGAAATTTGCCACATATTTATTCAAACAAGAAGCTGCATTTTGGTGGAGATCACTAAAAACACCTTCTTCTCGAATTCTCAAGATACTACATGGGAAGAATTTAAGGAAGTATTCAACCATAAATACTTTCCTTCTCATGTACAACAAAGGAAATTGATAGAGTTCTTGAACCTAAGGCAAGGGGATATGTCAGTAGAGTGGACTATGATAACAAGTTCACACAACTAAGGAGATTCGCGCCTCATGTGTGTGACACGTAAAACACACACCGTGGATCGATTCATTGAAGGTCTTCACTCGTGGCTGAAAGTAAAGGTGCTAGGTACTAAACCCACTACCTTGACAGATTGTGTAGAAATGGCTTCCAAGTTTGAAGATGAGTACAAAAAGGGTCAAATTACCAAGTTCAGTGGAGGAGGACACAATAACCCAAGGCCTTTCCGTAAGAATAAAAGACCTTGGAACAATTTTAAGCCTCAAAGAAATCAAAGGAACAATGCACCAAGGCCAAATAGACAGCCATGTCCAAGATGTAGAAAATTTCACCAAGGCAATATCTCATTCACGACCTATACAACAACAACCACAACGATTTCCAATCAAGTGCCACAATTGTGGGGAGTATGGACATATCGCCGCCCACCGTACCAAACCATTGGCGCTCAAGGAAGCAAAATTAGAAATTGCTCCTCGACACCCAGAAGGGTTTTCGCTATCACCGACGGCCAAGCTGGACCATCCAATGCGGTAATTGAAGGTACACTACTTGTAGCATAACTATGCCAAAGTATTGTTTGATTCTCGATCTACGCATTCCTTTATATCTTGTGAATTTGCATCTAGTATACAACTATCGTTGAAAAACTTGGGATTTGATTTAGATGTAACAACTCCAGCTTGGAAAAATAATTAAACTACAAGAATACTTGCTTAATGTACCCCTAGGGGCATTGGGCAAAAGAATGGACATAGACCTCATTTTGTTGAACATGGAGGATTTTGACATCATATTGGGTATGGACTGTTAGCAAAATACCGGGTAGTTATGGACCGTCACAAGAAGAAACTCACATTTAGTATACCAGAGAGCAAGTATTAACACCGTATGGGAAACACAATGACTTAGACAAATCCATCATCTCGCCTATGAAGGCAGTCAAACAT
This sequence comes from Warburgia ugandensis, assembly GCA_035236585.1. Classification (NCBI taxonomy): domain Eukaryota; kingdom Viridiplantae; phylum Streptophyta; class Magnoliopsida; order Canellales; family Canellaceae; genus Warburgia; species Warburgia ugandensis. The sequence continues at coordinate 51,765,540 of CP141127.1, read as the reverse complement.
ATGACCAAGGGGTGTCGGGCATTTTTAGCAACAAGTGGTTTCTTTAGATGTTGAACAGCCCAGATAACGTAAATTGAAGTGGTCAAGGAATTCCAAGATGTTTTTCCTGAAGAACTACCAGGGTTACCCCCACACCGAGAAATTGAGTTTACCATTGAAGTAATTCCTGGTACAACTCCAATTTCTAAAGCACCTTATAGGATGGCCCCACCAGAGTTGAAAGAGTTAAAAGGACAATTGCAAGACTTGTTAGAAAAAGGGTTTGTTAGACCAAGTAGTTCACCATGGGGAGCACCAAGTAATATTTGTCAAGAAGAAGGATGGGTCAATGAGATTATGCATTGATTATAGAATGTTGAACAAAGGTCACGTTGAAAAATAGATATCCCTTACCACGCATTGATGATCTCTTTGATCAACTCCAATCTGCTAAGGTCTTTTCTAAAATTGATCTTAGATCAGGATATCATCAATTGCGTATTAAGGATGAAGACATATCCAAGTCAGCATTCAGAACTCGATATGGGCATTACGAGTTTTTAGTCATGTCTTTTGGGTTGACTAATGCACCAAGAAGTGTTTATGGATTTGATGAATAGAATCTTCAAAGAATTTTTGGATAAATTTGTGATAGTATTTATCGACGATATACTGATTTACTCTACCAGTATCAAAGAACATCAAGAACACTTACGAATTGTACTAAATACCCTCAGAGCACATAAACTGTTTGGTAAATTTAGTAAGTGTGAATTCTGGTTAGAGAAGGTCAATTTTTTAGGTCATGTAATTTCCAAGAATGGAGTAGAAGTGGACCCCACCAAGATTGAAGCAGTAATCAATTGGGAGAAACCTAAAACAGTAACAGAAATACGTAGTTTTCTTGGACTAGCAGGATACTACCGTAGATTCATTCAAGGGTTCTCTCGTCTAGCTCTTCCTATGACTTCCTTGACAAGAAAGGGGGTACCATTCACTTGGTCAGAAGACTGTGAAAATAGTTTTCAAGAGCTTAAGAAGAGATTAACTACAGCACCAGTATTGACCTTGCCAGCTGGGAGTGGGGGATATGAAATATACTGTGATGCTTCAGGCAAAGGGTTAGGAGGTGTGTTAATGCAACATGGGAAGGTCATTGCTTATGCATCTAGACAATTGAAGAAACATGAAATAAATTACCCAAGACATGACTTAGAATTGGCAGCCGTAGTGTTTGCATTGAAAATTTGGAGACATTATTTGTATGGGGAAAAATTCAATGTATTTACGGATCATAAGAGTCTCAAATACATCTTCACTCAGCTGATTTAAATATGAGACAAAGAAGATGGATAGAGTATATCAAAGACTACGATTTTGCCATCCAATACCATCCTGGAAAGGCAAATGTAGTAGCTGATGCATTAAGTAGACAACCAAGAGCTCTACTGACAAACATCACAATTAAATCAGCTTTTGTAGAAAGAGTCCTTAAAGCCCAAGAAGAAGATACAAAGAACTCAGAATTATGTGAAAAGAAAGGATTTGTTAAGGGGACAGATGGGGGCATACGTTTTCAAGAGAGATTGGTGGTTCCTTCAAATACATGTCTGAGAAAGGAATTGATACAAGAAGCCCATCAGACAAAGTTTTCTATACACCCTGGAAGTACAAAGATGTATCAAGATTTAAAAAGAAACTTTTGGTGGGAAGGCATGAAGAGAGAAATAGGAGAATTTGTGGCTAAATGTCTAAATTGTCAACAAGTAAAGGCTGAACACCAAAGACCACTGGAATGTTACAAACATTGGAACTTCCAGAATGGAAATGGGACAATATCACTATGGATTTTGTAGTGGGATTGCCAAGGACTAGAGCAGGCCATGACATGATTTGGGTGGTGGTGGATAGGTTAACAAAGTCAGCACATTTCCTACCAATTAGACAAAACCAATCAGTTGACAGCCAGGCTAAGTTATACATCAAAGAAATAGTAAGACTTCATGGGATTCCACTATCCATTATCTCGGATAGGGATGGAAGATTTACTTCAAGATGTTGGAAGAGTGTACAACAAGCCTTGGGAACCTCAATTAAACTCAAGACAAAGATTTCACCCTCAAACAGATGGTCAATCAGAAAGGACTATTCAAACCTTAGAAGATATGTTGAGAGCATGTGCATTAGATTGGAAAGGGAGTTGGGATGAACATCTTCCTTTAGTAGAATTTGCATATAACAACAAGTTTTCAAGCAAGTATTGGTATGGCACCATATGAAGCATTGTATGGACGGCCATGTCGATCACCAACCCGTTGGAGTGAAGTTGGAGAAAGAAGGCTGATAAAGTCAGAACTAGTGGAACAATGTATAGACAAGGTCAGATTGATACAAAAGAGGTTGTTAACAAAGACACGTCGACAAAAGAGTTACGCAGATAAAAGGCGTAGAAACCTCGAATGTGATGTTGGGGAGCACGTATTTCTAAAAGTATCACCTGTCAAAGGAGTAATGAGGTTTGGAAGCAAAGGAAAACTTAGTCCTCGATTCATTGGTCCGTTTGAAATCTTAGAAAGGGTTGGTCAAGTGGCATACAAATTAGCCTTACCACCCCAACTCTCAGAAATACATAGTGTCTTTCATGTGTCTATGCTAAGGAAGTACCTCCAAGACGACACTCATGTACTTCAAAGGGTGCCAGAAGAGCTCAAGCCTGACCTAACCTTCGAAGAAAAGGCAATACGAATTCTGGACCGCAAGGAACAGAAGTTAAGAACCAAAAGCATTCCGTTAGTCAAGGTCCTGTGGCAACATCACTCTATTGAGGAAGCCACGTGGGAAACTAAGTAGAAATGAGGAAGACACACCCTAGTTTGTTTGAGTAAGAGTTGTATTACAAATTTCGAGGACGAAATTATTGTAAGGGGGGAAGATTGTAATAACCCCAATTTTTGTAAATTGATTCAAAAATCAATAAAGTTTGAGTTTTAGATATTTCGGGCTGAAATATTAGGGTTATTTAAAATATACTTTTTAAAAGTATAATCAAATAATAAGATATGTAAAATTGAAATTTAAACTTAGCAAACCCTTCAAAACGACTGTATGCACGACAAATTTCGAATTCAGATGAGAAATCCTTAAGTTTTTCATTTTTTGGACAAAAAGGGTAAAATAGTAATTTTACCCAAAAATCAAAATAATCTAAAAATCAAATTATGAAACATCAAAATTTAGAATGTATTGAGAAATACGAATCCAACGCCACTAAGTACACTCAAATCCGAGATCATGGGAATAAAACCCAAAGTTTTATGCATAAAGGGCAAAACGGACTTTTACACCATGTGGGGCCCACATGGGGCCCACATGGGGACCACCACGTCCCCAACAACCAATTTGATCAGCAGCCCATGTGAAACATGGGTCAACAAAGATCAGCTAGTCATGGGGAAGAAAAAGTTAGGCATGAAGACTTTCATGCCATTTAATAATAAAAATTAACATATTATAATCATGAAAAAGACCCAAAATGCCTATAAATACAACCCCAAAAATCTTCCAAAAATCCTCATACAATCCCCACGAAATTATCTTCAATCTTCTTGAAAAATTAGATCTAGAATCCCTCTCAAAACCCCAAAATTTCCAAGAGCTAAGTCTCTTTCCAATTTATTTTTCTTTTTTTAGATTAGAACAAGAGACCTAAATTCAATTAGGCACTCTGTTCTAGATCTAATTTGATCAATTCCACCGTCCAAAACATCCCAACACATCTATTCTACAAAACCCCCAAAGGAATTTCAAGATCCAACGGTTCAAACAACGGTATTTACGCGAAAGGTGGATTTTAGGCTATATCGTCATCAACAAGGTATTTTTTTTAATTGGGCATGTAAATCAGGTTTTCTCCCCAATCAAGTAAGTGGAAATCCTTTTCATATATTTTTAGTAATGTTTTATGTAAATTTTATTTTACTGTAATTAATTTTGGTAATAAAAAGATAAAAATAAAGTAAACAACAGAACCCTTAATTAGGGATGATGGAGTGCTCCGATGAGAAATCTGACTGTACCAATCGATCCGTAAGGGTCAAAAACCCCAAGGGTAGAAGTTTCATCAAAATCGTAGACCTTTTGGGCCCTCAATTGCAAGAGGATTGATTGGACGGCCCGTAAGGGACCGTCCGATCTCCCGCATCGTACGACGCCCAAGACGCTCGCGTGACGCACCGTCGGAACGGCGCGTGCGATACGCGTGGGGCGTCGGTTCAAGCGCAATGGAGGCGCGTCCATAAAAAGGACGAGCGGACGCGCCCAGCGACAGCCCGGTTTGCGGGCGCGCGGACGACTGGCGTTCCGCTCGTCCCGTCCGCGTCTGTGGACGTCCCGCAGTCGCGCTTGGGAGTTTCTTCCCAGCGGACGCGCCCGACGACCCCGGTTCGTTCCGCTCGGTTCGTTCCGCCTGCCGTTCCGCCCGACTAATCTGGGCCGTTCCTTCCTTGGGCCCAGATCAAATCTAGGCCCTAGGAAGGACCGTGAACTTCCAGATCAATTCTGAGACATCTGAACTCCAAATTGAGATCGGAAAGAAGCTATGGAAAGCTTGAAACCTCTATTTTCTTATAGAATAATAAAAATGACATGTTATTCAATAAAAACTTTCTGTATTTAAGAATTAAGTTTCCAATTACATAGATTTTCAAGATCTGAGATAATCAGATCTTAGAAACATGTTTTAATAATGATCTAATACTTAAATAAAGTTATATCTATGTTTAAATTGGATATATATGAGATATATTAAGGGATCTACCCTTTATGATAGAAAAAAAAAAAATACAAAGGGACCCACTTGATCAATGAGATCAAGTGTGATCAGATCCTTGGGATGGAAAGAATAATTGTTTATATGATGAAATCCAAGGAAATCATGGATGGATTATGATAAAAATAGATCAATGTGATCTTTTGACCTTAATAGAGAAAATTCTCTAAATATAACTAAAGTCCTTAATCAAAGGCAAAGATCTAAGATCAAATGGTTGGATCATAAAAAAGGGTTCTAAAAATGTAAATCTAATTAGTTTCATTTTATGTTATTATGTTATAAAGCATGCTAGTATAACATTTAGAGTTTATGTGTTCATTCTTATCATAAGTTGCTAGAGTTAATTTAAGTACCTTGTCTCATTTTCATTTAATGTTAAATTAAGTAGTTTTATGCTTTAAATTTATAATTCATTTATAGTTGAATGTTAGTAGTAGATTTACTTGTTATGAGATAAAGAGCATAAAACATCAAAAATGCATTCTAATGAGAAAGTAGAGTTTCATGACACAAATAAGAATGGAGTACTTTGGACTTAATTAGTAAGGGCTATAGTTAGTAGGACAATATAAGGATTATCAAATCCTTGGCCCAAATTAGGAAAAGAATAATAAACCCCATGAATGACATTATAAATATTCATGGACTTAATTAAAATCCATTAGAAAGAGTACTTAGGGTAAACATGCTTATAGGAACCTTATGAAAGGTTGAGCTATGGTCATTCTAGTGAATGATGAACATAGTGGTTAAGGGGGTTATCTAATAGAGCCTCGCTCTTCCCCTACCTTCTCGGTGACGTTTGTGAGGTCTAAACGCCTCCTTACATGAGGATTGAAGTAACCACTTTGTGTTCACCCATTCAACTAGTAAGCCTTAGCCAATTGGAAATAAGAGGAGCAATCTAGATTTAGGCTTGAATAAGCTACCTTCAACCATGCACATTAACTGGTTGAATAATAATCATAAGAGCATAAAAGGTTAGTAAATTACCTAACCCTAATAAAAACAAGAAGTCGATAAGGATGATCAAACAAGATCTATTAAATCTTGGATGATCAAGAACAATAAAGATAAGAACACTATATTGTACTTGGTATGTATGTTTAGTATACTTGTTATAGTTATTTAGATTAGATAATCCAAACCCTTGATCAAAGGTGATTCAAGGAAGAAAACCAAGATCATCCTCCATAGGGATGATCCAAGAACTGAACTTAGATCAAAGAAGAACTAGATGATAGAAGATCTAGGACCTTGATCTTTATCAACATGAGTAGATTGTCAATCAAAGGATCTATGAAAGATCAAGATCAAGGAGATGAACATACAAAGACTTAGAGATAGAAAAATACTTAGATATGAATGATCTAAAGATCATTCTAAACATCAGATCTAGTGATCAATAGGATTGTTCATAATTTATATATTGACAATATGTATGGATGTACAGATTACATACATCGGTCAAGATCATGGAAGATTGGGGAAAAGAGATCAATCCTTAAAGGTAGGAGGATTTGATGAATGCATTTACATGAGATATTCATGATTGTACTCATGATCTTATGTTGACAAGAGTAATGATAATACTTGTAGTATATCTCTTGAAAACCTTATGATCCAACCAAACACCTATAAGATGGTTAAGGACTAAACTATAAGTGAATAGGGAACTAGAAAATATTTCAGCTCCTAAGTAAACAGACGTATGGTCCGATATATATGAAATCTATTTTACATACAAGCTTGGAGGCTTGTGAGTTTGTTTTAATAGGCATGAGCCTAGGGGATGCTATTGCTAGAGGAGTTATGAGGGTTTGGCCACCCGCTCCTTGAAAATTGATGATATGATGATACCTTGCCCAATGAGAGGCTAAAAGTCGGGTGGTGGCAATTATGGGAAGGCCACCACTGTGAAAGTCTTGCCCCCCATACGGCAAAGTGACATAATATTTTCCACCGTGGTATCGGTGGTGAACAGGCGCTTATCCGAGCGCGCTAGTACGGATCGACCGCAAAGATAGCAACCTTTCTGATTATTTTGCACTATGATGCATATGGGAACAGGCATGGTGAAATGCCTTATGTTATAGCATAATGAAATGCTAGGTAATTGTATATTACCAATGTTTCCCATGAAGGGAAATTCCCAAGTATAAGATTAGTCAGTAATACTAAATTCTCAAAATAAAGAGAATTGATCAGCTTAGTTGGGAATGATATTTCACTATTTTCACAAATTTAATTGGTTTACCCATGAAGGGTATGTATGTATATAGATATACATAACTTACAAAATAAAGAGTATGTTTGAGGATAACGAGATTATGAAGGATTGGAAATACATTGTCAATTATTATGTTTCTTGAATCCCCTACCAAGCATTGCTTGCTGAGATATTGTACTTGTTGCAATATCTCAGATCCAGGGAAGGAGACTTAGGAGCTGAAGACTATAGAAGACTTGAAGAGAATAATCTTCAAGGTATACCCTTGAAGACATGTATTTTTATTTGTTGAGAGTTTTATTGTATGGTGAGCTTGAGTTTTGGATTATGTAATTTGGACAAGTATTGTACTAGATTTGGTCAGATCAGTGAACCACCGGATGGATCCCGGAGTTTAATAAAAGTATATTCCTTCAATGGAATTTTATTTTGTACACAAATTGTACTTATGTTATGTATGAAGTGGTGACTTGGGTTTTCAAAACAAGTTCTAAAGAAAAGAATTTCTTTGTTTTGTTTTGCGAAAAATTTTTACACTCTTAAGGGCCCCGCCTTTCAAAATACTTTACAAATCATGTTTTCAAAAACCCGGTCGTCACAGCTTGGTATCAAAGCGATTCATCCAGTCACAAGACAAGACAAATATGTCCAAAAGAGAGATTATAATCCATGTCTAGATTAAGATAGAAATAGTTGTATAGAGGATCGATAGAATTTTGGTTTATGAGCGTATGCCACCAAAGAGAGTTACAAGGCAGACAGCTCAAACCACTCAGAACGACAATATGGAGAGAGTAACCATGAGTAATATGGAAGAGATGATGACAAGGATGTTAAGGAACCTCCTTCCTCACCTACAACAGCCCCGCAGTTCATCACCTCCGTAGAAATACCAAGTACGCAGCTCGTGCTCACTCGAGGTGAGACATACTACACCAACACCACCACCAGCTACTCCCACACTGACAAGGGCAATCTTCCCTTGTACCAAGTGATGAAGTCGGAAACTTCCCATTAGGACCGTAAAAGATTGACAAAATGCTGGAGAGATTTCAAAAGAGGGTTTCAATGTATGATGGTAAGGGTGAAGCCGAAAAAGTGAAGAATGGATATATGAAGTTGAAAAGACTTTTAGTGCACTACGTACTCCTTCGTAGTTGAAAGTGAAATTTGCCACATATTTATTCAAACAAGAAGCTGCATTTTGGTGATGTTCACCTAAAAACACCTTCTTCTCGAATTCTCAAGATACTACATGGGAAGAATTTAAGGAAGTATTCAACCATAAATACTTTCCTTCTCATGTACAACAAAGGAAATTGATAGAGTTCTTGAACCTAAGGCAAGGGGATATGTCAGAAGTGGACTATGATAACAAGTTCACACAACTAAGGAGATTCGCGCCTCATGTGTGTGACACGTAAACACACACCGTGGATCGATTCATTGAAGGTCTTCACTCGTGGCTGAAAGTAAAGGTGCTAGGTACTAACCCCACTACCTTGACAGATTGTGTAGAAATGGCTTCCAAGTTTGAAGATGAGTACAAAAAGGGTCAAATTACCAAGTTCAGTGGAGGAGGACACAATAACCCAAGGCCTTTCCGTAAGAATAAAAGACCTTGGAACAATTTTAAGCCTCAAAGTAATCAAAGGAACAATGCACCAAGGCCAAATAGACAGCCATGTCCAAAATGTAGAAAATTTCACCAAGGCAATATCTCATTCACGACCTATACAACAACAACCACAACGATTTCCAATCAAGTGCCACAATTGTGGGGAGTATGGACATATCGCCGCCCACCGTACCAAACCATTGGCGGTCAAGGAAGCAAAATTAGAAATTGCTCCTCGACACCCAGAAGGGTTTTCGCTATCACCGACGGCCAAGCCGGGACCATCCAATGCGGTAATTGAAGGTACACTACTTGTAGCATAACTATGCCAAAGTATTGTTTGATTCTGGATCTACGCATTCCTTTATATCTTGTGAATTTGCATCTAGTATACAACTATCAGTGAAAATCTTGGGATTTGATTTAGATGTAACAACTCCAGCTTGGAAAAATAATTAAACTACAAGAATACTTGCATAATGTACCCCTAGAGGTATTGGGCAAAAGAATGGACATAGACCTCATTTTGTTGAACATGGAGGATTTTGACATCATATTGGGTATGGACCTGTTAGCAAAATACCGGGTAGTTATGGACTCGTCACAAGAAGAAACTCACATTTAGTATACCAGAGAGCAAGTATTAACACCGTATGGGAAACACAATGACTTAGACAAATCCATCATCTCGCCTATGAAGGCAAATAAACATATGACCAAGGGGTGTCGTGCATTTATAGCAACAGTGGTTTCTTTAGATGTTGAACAGCCCAGGATAACAGAAATTGAAGTGGTCAAGGAATTCCAAGATGTTTTTCCTGAAGAACTACCAGGGTTACCCCCACACCAAGAAATTGAGTTTACCATTGAAGTAATTCCCGGTACAACTCCAATTTCTAAAGCACCTTATAGGATGGCCCCAGCAGAGTTGAAAGAGTTAAAAGGACAATTGCAAGACTTGTTAGAAAAAGGGTTTGTTAGACCAAGTAGTTCACCATGGGGAGCACCAAGAATATTTGTCAAGAAGAAGAATGGGTCAATGAGATTATGCATTGATTATAGAATGTTGAACAGTGTCACGTTGAAAAATAGATATCCCTTACCACGCATTGATGATCTCTTTGATCAACTCCAATCTGCTAAGGTCTTTTCTAAAATTGATCTTAGATCAGGATATCATCAATTGCGTATTAAGGATGAAGACATATCCAAGTCAAGATTCGAACTCGATATGGGCATTACGAAGTTTTTAGTCATGTCTTTTGGGTTGACTAATGCACCAAATAGTGTTTATGGATTTGATGAATAGAATCTTCAAAGAATTTTTGGATAAATTTGTGATAGTATTTATCGACGATATACTGATTTACTCTACCAGTATCAAAGAACATCAAGAACACTTACGAATTGTACTAAATACCCTCATAGCACATAAACTGTTTGGTAAATTTAGTAAGTGTGAATTCTGGTTAGAGAAGGTCAATTTTTTAGGTCATGTAATTTCCAAGAATGGAGTAGAAGTGGACCCCACCAAGATTGAAGCAAGAATCAATTGGGAGAAACCTAAAACAAGAATGTAAATACGTAGTTTTCTTGGACTAGCAGGATACTACCGTAGATTCATTCAAGGGTTCTCTCGTCTAGCTCTTCCTATGACTTCCTTGACAAGAAAGGGGGTACCATTCACTTGGTCGAAGACCGTGAAAATAGTTTTCAAGAGCTTAAGAAGAGATTAACTACAAGACCAAAGATTGACCTTGCCACCGGGAGTGGGGGATATGAAATATACCGTGATGCTTCGTGCAAAGGGTTAGGAGGTGTGTTAATGCAACATGGGAAGGTCATTGCTTATGCATCTAGACAATTGAAGAAACATGAAATAAATTACCCAAGACATGACTTAGAATTGGCAGTCAGTAGTGTTTGCATTGAAAATTTGGAGACATTATTTGTATGGGGAAAAATTCAATGTATTTACGGATCATAAGAGTCTCAAATACATCTTCACTCGAGGCTGATTTAAATATGAGACAAAGAAGATGGATAGAGTATATCAAAGACTACGATTTTGCCATCCAATACCATCCCGGAAAGGCAAATGTAGTAGCCGATGCATTAAGTAGACAACCAAGAGCTCTACCGACAAACATCACAATTAAATCAGCTTTTGTAGAAAGAGTCCTTAAAGCCCAAGAAGAAGATACAAAGAACTCAGAATTATGTGAAAAGAAAGGATTTGTTAAGGGGACAGATGGGGGCATACGTTTTCAAGAGAGATTGGTGGTTCCTTCAAATACATGTCTGAGAAAGGAATTGATACAAGAAGCCCATCAGTCAAAGTTTTCTTCACACGGCGGACGCACAGACATGTATCAAGATTTAAAAAGAAACTTTTGGTGGGAAGGCATGAAGAGAGAAATAGGAGAATTTGTGGCTAAATGTCTAAATTGTCAACAAGTAAAGGCTGAACACCAAAGACCAGCTGGAATGTTACAAACATTGGAACTTCCAGAATGGAAATGGGACAATATCACTATGGATTTTGTAGTGGGATTGCCAAGGACTAGAGCAGGCCATGACATGATTTGGGTGGTGGTGGATAGGTTAACAAAGTCAGCACATTTCCTACCAATTAGACAAAACCAATCAGCTGACACCGCTAAGTTATACATCAAAGAAATAGTAAGACTTCATGGGATTCCACTATCCATTATCTCGGATAGGGATGGAAGATTTACTTCAAGATGTTGGAAGAGTGTACAACAAGCCTTGGGAACCTCAATTAAACTCAATACAGCATTTCACCCTCAAACAGATGGTCAATCAGAAAGGACTATTCAAACCTTAGAAGATATGTTGAGAGCATGTGCATTAGATTGGAAAGGGAGTTGGGATGAACATCTTCCTTTAGTAGAATTTGCATATAACAACAGTTTTCAAGCAAGTATTGGTATGGCACCATATGAAGCATTGTATGGACGGCCATGTCGATCACCAACCTGTTGGAGTGAAGTTGGAGAAAGAAGGCTGATAAAGTCAGAACTAGTGGAACAATGTATAGACAAGGTCAGATTGATACAAAAGAGGTTGTTAACAGCACACAGTCGACAAAAGAGTTACGCAGATAAAAGACGTAGAAACCTGGAATTTGATGTTGGGGAGCACGTATTTCTAAAAGTATCACCTGTCAAAGGAGTAATGAGGTTTGGAAGCAAAGGAAAACTTAGTCCTCGATTCATTGGTCCGTTTGAAATCTTAGAAAGGGTTGGTCAAGTGGCATACAAATTAGCCTTACCACCCCAACTCTCAGAAATACATAGTGTCTTTCATGTGTCTATGCTAAGGAAGTACCTCCAAGACGACACTCATGTACTTCAAAGGGTGCCAGAAGAGCTCAAGCCTGACCTAACCTTCGAAGAAAAGGCAATACGAATTCTGGACCGCAAGGAACAGAAGTTAAGAACCAAAAGCATTCCGTTAGTCAAGGTCCCGTGGCAACATCACTCTATTGAGGAAGCCACGTGGGAAACTAAGTAGAAATGAGGAAGACACACCCTAGTTTGTTTGAGTAAGAGTTGTATTACAAATTTCGAGGACGAAATTATTGTAAGGGGGGAAGATTGTAATAACCCCAATTTTTGTAAATTGATTTAGAAAAATCAATAAAGTTTGAGTTTTAGATATTTCTGGGCCGAAATATTAGGGTTATTTAAAATATACTTTTTAAAAGTATAATCAAATAATAAGATATGTAAAATTGAAATTTAAACTTAGCAAACCCTTCAAAACGACCGTATGCACGACAAATTTCGAATTCAGATGAGAAATCCTTAAGTTTTTCATTTTTTGGACAAAAAGGGTAAAATAGTAATTTTACCCAAAAATCAAAATAATCTAAAAATCAAATTATGAAACATCAAAATTTAGAATGTATTGAGAAATACGAATCCAACGCCACTAAGTACACTCAAATCCGAGATCATGGGAATAAAACCCAAAGTTTTATGCATAAAGGGCAAAACGGACTTTTTACACCATGTGGGGCCCACATGGGGCCCACATGGGGACCACCACGTCCCCAACAACCAATTTGATCAGCAGCCCATGTGAAACATGGGTCAACAAAGATCAGCTAGTCATGGGGAAGAAAAGTTAGGCATGAAGACTTTCATGCCATTTTATATTAAAAAATAACATATTATAATCATGAAAAAGACCCAAAATGCCTATAAATACAACCCCAAAAATCTTCCAAAAATCCTCATACAATCCCCACGAAATTATCTTCAATCTTCTTGAAAAATTAGATCTAGAATCCCTCTCAAAACCCCAAAATTTCCAAGAGCTAAGTCTCTTTCCAATTTATTTTTCTTTTTTAGATTAGAACAAGAGACCTAAATTCAATTAGGCACTCTGTTCTAGATCTAATTTGATCAATTCCACCGTCCAAAACATCCCAACACATCTATTCTACAAAACCCCCAAAGGAATTTCAAGATCCAACGGTTCAAACAACGGTATTTACGCGAAAGGTGGATTTTAGGCTATATCGTCATCAACAAGGTATTTTTTTAATTGGGCATGTAAATCAGGTTTTCTCCCCAATCAAGTAAGTGGAAATCCTTTTCATATATTTTTAGTAATGTTTTATGTAAATTTTATTGTACCGTAATTAATTTTGGTAATAAAAAGATAAAAATAAAGTAAACAACAGAACCCTTAATTAGGGATGATGGAGTGCTCCGATGAGAAATCTGACTGTACCAATCGATCCGTAGGGTCAAAAACCCCAAGGGTAGAAGTTTCATCAAAATCGAGACCTTTTGGGCCCTCAATTGCAAGAGGATTGATTGGACGGCCCGTAAGGGACCGTCCGATCTCCGGATCGTACGACGCCCAAGACGCTCGCGTGACGCACCGTCGGAACGGCGCGTGCGATACGCGTGGGGCGTCGGTTCAAGCGCAATGGAGGCGCGTCCATAAAAGGACGAGCGGACGCGCCCGGCCGACAGCCCGGCTGCGGGCGCGCGGACGACGGGCGTTCCGCTCGTCCCGTCCGCGTCTCGTGGACGTCCCGCAGCCGCGCTTGGGAGTTTCTTCCCAGCGGACGCGCCCGACGACCCCGGTTCGTTCCGCTCGGTTCGTTCCGCCTGCCGTTCCGCCCGACTAATCTGGGCCGTTCCTTCCTTGGGCCCAGATCAAATCTAGGCCCTAGGAAGGACCGTGAACTTCCAGATCAATTCTGAGTCATCTGAACTCCAAATTGAGATCGGAAAGAAGCTATGGAAAGCTTGAAACCTCTATTTTCTTATAGAATAATAAAAATGACATGTTATTCAATAAAAACTTTCTGTATTTAAGAATTAAGTTTCCAATTACATAGATTTTCAAGATCTGAGATGATCGATCTTAGAAACATGTTTTAATAATGATCTAATACTTAAATAAAGTTATATCTATGTTTAAATTGGATATATATGAGATATATTAAGGGATCTACCCTTTATGATAGAAAAAAAAAAAAAAATACAAAGGGACCCACTTGATCAATGAGATCAAGTGTGATCAGATCCTTGGGATGGAAAGAATAATTGTTTATATGATGAAATCCAAGGAAATCATGGATGGATTATGATAAAAATAGATCAATGTGATCTTTTGACCTTAATAGAGAAAATTCTCTAAATATAACTAAAGTCCTTAATCAAAGGCAAAGATCTAAGATCAAATGGTTGGATCATAAAAAAAAAGGGTTCTAAAAATGTAAATCTAATTAGTTTCATTTTATGTTATTATGTTATAAAGCATGCTAGTATAACATTTAGAGTTTATGTGTTCATTCTTATCATAAGTTGCTAGAGTTAATTTAAGTACCTTGTCTCATTTTCATTTAATGTTAAATTAAGTAGTTTTATGCTTTAAATTTATAATTCATTTATAGTTGAATGTTAGTAGTAGATTTACTTGTTATGAGATAAAGAGCATAAAACATCAAAAATGCATTCTAATGAGAAAGTAGAGTTTCATGACACAAATAAGAATGGAGTACTTTGGACTTAATTAGTAAGGGCTATAGTTAGTAGGACAATATAAGGATTATCAAATCCTTGGCCCAAATTAGGAAAAGAATAATAAACCCCATGAATGACATTATAAATATTCATGGACTTAATTAAAATCCATTAGAAAGAGTACTTAGGGTAAACATGCTTATAGGAACCTTATGAAAGGTTGAGCTATGGTCATTCTAGTGAATGATGAACATAGTGGTTAAGGGGTTATCTAATAGAGCCTCGCTCTTCCCCTACCTTCTCGGTGACGTTTGTGAGGTCTAAACGCCTCCTTACATGAGGATTGAAGTAACCACTTTGTGTTCACCCATTCAACTAGTAAGCCTTAGCCAATTGGAAATAAGAGGAGCAATCTAGATTTAGGCTTGAATAAGCTACCTTCAACCATGCACATTAACTGGTTGAATAATAATCATAAGAGCATAAAAGGTTAGTAAATTACCTAACCCTAATAAAAACAAGAAGTCGATAAGGATGATCAAACAAGATCTATTAAATCTTGGATGATCAAGAACAATAAAGATAAGAACACTATATTGTACTTGGTATGTATGTTTAGTATACTTGTTATAGTTATTTAGATTAGATAATCCAAACCCTTGATCAAAGGTGATTCAAGGAAGAAAACCAAGATCATCCTCCATAGGGATGATCCAAGAACTGAACTTAGATCAAAGAAGAACTAGATGATAGAAGATCTAGGACCTTGATCTTTATCAACATGAGTAGATTGTCAATCAAAGGATCTATGAAAGATCAAGATCAAGGAGATGAACATACAAAGACTTAGAGATAGAAAAATACTTAGATATGAATGATCTAAAGATCATTCTAAACATCAGATCTAGTGATCAATAGGATTGTTCATAATTTATATATTGACAATATGTATGGATGTACGTATTACATACATCGGTCAAGATCATGGAAGATTGGGGAAAAGAGATCAATCCTTAAAGGTAGGAGGATTTGATGAATGCATTTACATGAGATATTCATGATTGTACTCATGATCTTATGTTGACAAGAGTAATGATAATACTTGTAGTATATCTCTTGAAAACCTTATGATCCAACCAAACACCTATAAGATGGTTAAGGACTAAACTATAAGTGAATAGGGAACTAGAAAATATTTCAGCTCCTAAGTAAACAGACGTATGGTCTGATATATATGAAATCTATTTTACATACAAGCTTGGAGGCTTGTGAGTTTGTTTTAATAGGCATGAGCCTAGGGGATGCTATTGCTAGAGGAGTTATGAGGGTTTGGCCACCCGCTCCTTGAAATTTGATGATATGATGATACCTTGCCCAATGAGAGGCTAAAAGTCGGGTGGTGGCAATTATGGGAAGGCCACCACTGTGAAAGTCTTGCCCCCCCATACGGGCAGTGACATAATATTTTCCACCGTGGTATCAGTGGTGAACAGGGCAGTTATCCGAGCGCGCTAGTACGGATCGTGGCAAAGACATAGCAACCTTTCTGATTATTTTGCACTATGATGCATATGGGAACAGGCATGGTGAAATGCCTTATGTTATAGCATAATGAAATGCTAGGTAATTGTATATTACCAATGTTTCCCATGAAGGGAAATTCCCAGTATAAGATTAGCTGTAATACTAAATTCTCAAAATAAAGAGAATTGATCAGCTTAGTTGGGAATGATATTTCACTATTTTCACAAATTTAATTGGTTTACCCATGAAGGGTATGTATGTATATAGATATACATAACTTACAAAATAAAGAGTATGTTTGAGGATAACGAGATTATGAAGGATTGGAAATACATTGTCAATTATTATGTTTCTTGAATCCCCTACCAAGCATTGCTTGCTGAGATATTGTACTTGTTGCAATATCTCAGATCCAGGGAAGGAGACTTAGGAGCTGAAGACTATAGAAGACTTGAAGAGAATAATCTTCAAGGTATACCCTTGAAGACATGTATTTTTATTTGTTGAGAGTTTTATTGTATGGTGAGCTTGAGTTTTGGATTATGTAATTTGGACAAGTATTGTACTAGATTTGGCTGTACTGTGAACCACTGGATGGATCCTGGAGTTTAATAAAAGTATATTCCTTCAATGGAATTTTATTTTGTACACAAATTGTACTTATGTTATGTATGAAGTGGTGACTTGGGTTTTCAAAACAAGTTCTAAAGAAAAGAATTTCTGCTGTTTTGTTTTGCGAAAAAATTTTACACTCTTAAGGGCCCTGCCTTTCAAAATACTTTACAAATCATGTTTTCAAAAACCCGGGTCGTCACAGCTTGGTATCGTAGCGATTCATCCAGTCACAGTACAGTACAAATATGTCCAAAAGAGAGATTATAATCCATGTCTAGATTAAGATAGAAATAGTTGTATAGAGGACTGATAGAATTTTGGTTTATGAGCAGATGCCACCAAAGAGAGTTACAAGGCAGACAGCTCAAACCACTCCAGACGACAATATGGAGAGAGTAACCATGAGTAATATGGAAGAGATGATGACAAGGATGTTAAGGAACCTCCTTCCTCACCTACAACAGCCCCAGAGTTCATCACCTCCTGTAGAAATACCAAGTACGCAGTGCTCGTGCCTCGGCCGAGGTGAGACATACTACACCAACACCACCACCAGCCTACTCCCACACTGACAAGGGCAATCTTCCCTTGTACCAAGTGATGAAGTCGGAAACTTCCCATTAGGACCGTAAAAGAATGACAAAATGCTGGAGAGATTTCAGAAGACGGTTTCAATGTATGATGGTAAGGGTGAAGCCGAAAAAGTAAGAATGGATATATGAAGTTGAAAAGACTTTTAGTGCACTACGTACTCCTTCGCAGTTGAAAGTGAAATTTGCCACATATTTATTCAAACAAGAAGCTGCATTTTGGTGGAGATCAGCTAAAAACACCTTCTTCTCGAATTCAAGATACTACATGGGAAGAATTTAAGGAAGTATTCAACCATAAATACTTTCCTTCTCATGTACAACAAAGGAAATTGATAGAGTTCTTGAACCTAAGGCAAGGGGATATGTCAGTAGTGGACTATGATAACAAGTTCACACAACTAAGGAGATTCGCGCCTCATGTGTGTGACACGTAAACACACACCGTGGATCGATTCATTGAAGGTCTTCACTCGTGGCTGAAAGTAAAGGTGCTAGGTACTAAACCCACTACCTTGACAGATTGTGTAGAAATGGCTTCCAAGTTTGAAGATGAGTACAAAAAGGGTCAAATTACCAAGTTCAGTGGAGGAGGACACAATAACCCAAGGCCTTTCCGTAAGAATAAAAGACCTTGGAACAATTTTAAGCCTCAAAGAAATCAAAGGAACAATGCACCAAGGCCAAATAGACAGCCATGTCCAAGATGTAGAAAATTTCACCAAGGCAATATCTCGTCCACGACCTATACAACAACAACCACAACGATTTCCAATCAAGTGCCACAATTGTGGGGAGTATGGACATATCGCCGCCCACTGTACCAAACCATTGGCCGTCAAGGAAGCAAAATTAGAAATTGCTCCTCGACACCCAAGAAGGGTTTTCGCTATCACTGACGGCCAAGCTGGACCATCCAATGCGGTAATTGAAGGTACACTACTTGTAGCAGACAACTATGCCAAAGTATTGTTTGATTCTGGATCTACGCATTCCTTTATATCTTGTGAATTTGCATCTAGTATACAACTATCAGTGAAAAACTTGGGATTTGATTTAGATGTAACAACACCAGCTGGAAAAATAATTAAACTACAAGAATACTTGCATAATGTACCCCTAGAGGTATTGGGCAAAAGAATGGACATAGACCTCATTTTGTTGAACATGGAGGATTTTGACATCATATTGGGTATGGACCGGATAGCAAAATACTGGGTAGTTATGGACTGTCACAAGAAGAAACTCACATTTAGTATACCAGAGAGCAAGTATTAACACCGTATGGGAAACACAATGACTTAGACAAATCCATCATCTCGCCTATGAAGGCAAATAAACATATGACCAAGGGGTGTCGCATTTTTAGCAACAAGTGGTTTCTTTAGATGTTGAACAGCCCAAGATAACAGAAATTGAAGTGGTCAAGGAATTCCAAGATGTTTTTCCTGAAGAACTACCAGGGTTACCCCCACACCGAGAAATTGAGTTTACCATTGAAGTAATTCCTGGTACAACTCCAATTTCTAAAGCACCTTATAGGATGGCCCCAGCAGAGTTGAAAGAGTTAAAAGGACAATTGCAAGACTTGTTAGAAAAAGGGTTTGTTAGACCAAGTAGTTCACCATGGGGAGCACCAGTAATATTTGTCAAGAAGAAGGATGGGTCAATGAGATTATGCATTGATTATAGAATGTTGAACAGTGTCACAGTGAAAAATAGATATCCCTTACCACGCATTGATGATCTCTTTGATCAACTCCAATCTGCTAAGGTCTTTTCTAAAATTGATCTTAGATCAGGATATCATCAATTGCGTATTAAGGATGAAGACATATCCAAGTCAGCATTCAGAACTCGATATGGGCATTACGAGTTTTTAGTCATGTCTTTTGGGTTGACTAATGCACCAAGAAGTGTTTATGGATTTGATGAATAGAATCTTCAAAGAATTTTTGGATAAATTTGTGATAGTATTTATCGACGATATACTGATTTACTCTACCAGAATCAAAGAACATCAAGAACACTTACGAATTGTACTAAATACCCTCAGAGCACATAAACTGTTTGGTAAATTTAGTAAGTGTGAATTCTGGTTAGAGAAGGTCAATTTTTTAGGTCATGTAATTTCCAAGAATGGAGTAGAAGTGGACCCCACCAAGATTGAAGCAAGAATCAATTGGGAGAAACCTAAAACAAGAATGTAAATACGTAGTTTTCTTGGACTAGCAGATACTACCGTAGATTCATTCAAGGGTTCTCTCGTCTAGCTCTTCCTATGACTTCCTTGACAAGAAAGGGGGTACCATTCACTTGGTCAGAAGACTGTGAAAATAGTTTTCAAGAGCTTAAGAAGAGATTAACTACAGCACCAGTATTGACCTTGCCAGCTGGGAGTGGGGGATATGAAATATACTGTGATGCTTCAGGCAAAGGGTTAGGAGGTGTGTTAATGCAACATGGGAAGGTCATTGCTTATGCATCTAGACAATTGAAGAAACATGAAATAAATTACCCAGTACATGACTTAGAATTGGCAGCTGTAGTGTTTGCATTGAAAATTTGGAGACATTATTTGTATGGGGAAAAATTCAATGTATTTACGGATCATAAGAGTCTCAAATACATCTTCACTCGAGGCTGATTTAAATATGAGACAAAGAAGATGGATAGAGTATATCAAAGACTACGATTTTGCCATCCAATACCATCCTGGAAAGGCAAATGTAGTAGCTGATGCATTAAGTAGACAACCAAGAGCTCTACTGACAAACATCACAATTAAATCAGCTTTTGTAGAAAGAGTCCTTAAAGCCCAAGAAGAAGATACAGCAACTCAGGAATTATGTGAAAAGAAAGGATTTGTTAAGGGGACAGATGGGGGCATACGTTTTCAAGAGAGATTGGTGGTTCCTTCAAATACATGTCTGAGAAAGGAATTGATACAAGAAGCCCATCAGTCAAAGTTTTCTATACACCCTGGAAGTACAAAGATGTATCAAGATTTAAAAAGAAACTTTTGGTGGGAAGGCATGAAGAGAGAAATAGGAGAATTTGTGGCTAAATGTCTAAATTGTCAACAAGTAAAGGCTGAACACCAAAGACCAGCTGGAATGTTACAAACATTGGAACTTCCAGAATGGAAATGGGACAATATCACTATGGATTTTGTAGTGGGATTGCCAAGGACTAGAGCAGGCCATGACATGATTTGGGTGGTGGTGGATAGGTTAACAAAGTCAGCACATTTCCTACCAATTAGACAAAACCAATCGGTTGACAAATTCGCTAAGTTATACATCAAAGAAATAGTAAGACTTCATGGGATTCCACTATCCATTATCTCGGATAGGGATGGAAGATTTACTTCAAGATGTTGGAAGAGTGTACAACAAGCCTTGGGAACCTCAATTAAACTCAAGACAAAGATTTCACCCTCAAACGGATGGTCAATCAGAAAGGACTATTCAAACCTTAGAAGATATGTTGAGAGCATGTGCATTAGATTGGAAAGGGAGTTGGGATGAACATCTTCCTTTAGTAGAATTTGCATATAACAACAGTTTTCAAGCAAGTATTGGTATGGCACCATATGAAGCATTGTATGGACGGCCATGTCGATCACCAACCCGTTGGAGTGAAGTTGGAGAAAGAAGGCTGATAAAGTCGAACTAGTGGAACAATGTATAGACAAGGTCGATTGATACAAAAGAGGTTGTTAACAGCACACAGTCGACAAAAGAGTTACGCAGATAAAAGACGTAGAAACCCGGAATTTGATGTTGGGGAGCACGTATTTCTAAAAGTATCACCTGTCAAAGGAGTAATGAGGTTTGGAAGCAAAGGAAAACTTAGTCCTCGATTCATTGGTCCGTTTGAAATCTTAGAAAGGGTTGGTCAAGTGGCATACAAATTAGCCTTACCACCCCAACTCTCAGAAATACATAGTGTCTTTCATGTGTCTATGCTAAGGAAGTACCTCCAAGACGACACTCATGTACTTCAAAGGGTGCCAGAAGAGCTCAAGCCTGACCTAACCTTCGAAGAAAAGGCAATACGAATTCTGGACCGCAAGGAACAGAAGTTAAGAACCAAAAGCATTCCGTTAGTCAAGGTCCTGTGGCAACATCACTCTATTGAGGAAGCCACGTGGGAAACGGAAGTAGAAATGAGGAAGACACACCCTAGTTTGTTTGAGTAAGAGTTGTATTACAAATTTCGAGGACGAAATTATTGTAAGGGGGGAAGATTGTAATAACCCCAATTTTTGTAAATTGATTCAGAAAAATCAATAAAGTTTGAGTTTTAGATATTTCGGGCTGAAATATTAGGGTTATTTAAAATATACTTTTTAAAAGTATAATCAAATAATAAGATATGTAAAATTGAAATTTAAACTTAGCAAACCCTTCAAAACGACTGTATGCACGACAAATTTCGAATTCAGATGAGAAATCCTTAAGTTTTTCATTTTTTGGACAAAAAGGGTAAAATAGTAATTTTACCCAAAAATCAAAATAATCTAAAAATAAAATTATGAAACATCAAAATTTAGAATGTATTGAGAAATACGAATCCAACGCCACTAAGTACACTCAAATCCGAGATCATGGGAATAAAACCCAAAGTTTTATGCATAAAGGGCAAAACGGACTTTTTACACCATGTGGGGCCCACATGGGGCCCACATGGGGACCACCACGTCCCCAACAACCAATTTGATCAGCAGCCCATGTGAAACATGGGTCAACAAAGATCAGCTAGTCATGGGGAAGAAAAGTTAGGCATGAAGACTTTCATGCCATTTTATATTAAAAAAATAACATATTATAATCATGAAAAAGACCCAAAATGCCTATAAATACAACCCCAAAAATCTTCCAAAAATCCTCATACAATCCCCACGAAATTATCTTCAATCTTCTTGAAAAATTAGATCTAGAATCCCTCTCAAAACCCCAAAATTTCCAAGAGCTAAGTCTCTTTCCAATTTATTTTTCTTTTTTAGATTAGAACAAGAGACCTAAATTCAATTAGGCACTCTGTTCTAGATCTAATTTGATCAATTCCACCGTCCAAAACATCCCAACACATCTATTCTACAAAACCCCCAAAGGAATTTCAAGATCCAACGGTTCAAACAACGGTATTTACGCGAAAGGTGGATTTTAGGCTATATCGTCATCAACAAGGTATTTTTTTAATTGGGCATGTAAATCAGGTTTTCTCCCCAATCAAGTAAGTGGAAATCCTTTTCATATATTTTTAGTAATGTTTTATGTAAATTTTATTTTACTGTAATTAATTTTGGTAATAAAAAGATAAAAATAAAGTAAACAACAGAACCCTTAATTAGGGATGATGGAGTGCTCCGATGAGAAATCTGACTGTACCAATCGATCCCTAAGGGTCAAAAACCCCAAGGGTAGAAGTTTCATCAAAATCAGAGACCTTTTGGGCCCTCAATTGCAAGAGGATTGATTGGACGGTCCCGTAAGGGACTGTCCGATCTCCAGATCAGACGACGCCCAAGACGCTCGCGTGACGCACCGTCGGAACGGCGCGTGCGATACGCGTGGGGCGTCGGTTCAAGCGCAATGGAGGCGCGTCCATAAAAAGGACGAGCGGACGCGCCCGCCGATGGCGGCCGGTTTGCGGGCGCGCGGACGACGGGCGTTCCGCTCGTCCCGTCCGCGTCTGTGGACGTCCCGCAGTCGCGCTTGGGAGTTTCTTCCCAGCGGACGCGCCCGACGACCCCGGTTCGTTCCGCTCGGTTCGTTCCGCCTGCCGTTCCGCCCGACTAATCTGGGCCGTTCCTTCCTTGGGCCCAGATCAAATCTAGGCCCTAGGAAGGACCGTGAACTTCCAGGATCAATTCTGGAGTCATCTGAACTCCAAATTGAGATCGGAAAGAAGCTATGGAAAGCTTGAAACCTCTATTTTCTTATAGAATAATAAAAATGACATGTTATTCAATAAAAACTTTCTGTATTTAAGAATTAAGTTTCCAATTACATAGATTTTCAAGATCTGAGATGATCAGATCTTAGAAACATGTTTTAATAATGATCTAATACTTAAATAAAGTTATATCTATGTTTAAATTGGATATATATGAGATATATTAAGGGATCTACCCTTTATGATAGAAAAAAAAAAAAATACAAAGGGACCCACTTGATCAATGAGATCAAGTGTGATCAGATCCTTGGGATGGAAAGAATAATTGTTTATATGATGAAATCCAAGGAAATCATGGATGGATTATGATAAAAATAGATCAATGTGATCTTTTGACCTTAATAGAGAAAATTCTCTAAATATAACTAAAGTCCTTAATCAAAGGCAAAGATCTAAGATCAAATGGTTGGATCATAAAAAAGGGTTCTAAAAATGTAAATCTAATTAGTTTCATTTTATGTTATTATGTTATAAAGCATGCTAGTATAACATTTAGAGTTTATGTGTTCATTCTTATCATAAGTTGCTAGAGTTAATTTAAGTACCTTGTCTCATTTTCATTTAATGTTAAATTAAGTAGTTTTATGCTTTAAATTTATAATTCATTTATAGTTGAATGTTAGTAGTAGATTTACTTGTTATGAGATAAAGAGCATAAAACATCAAAAATGCATTCTAATGAGAAAGTAGAGTTTCATGACACAAATAAGAATGGAGTACTTTGGACTTAATTAGTAAGGGCTATAGTTAGTAGGACAATATAAGGATTATCAAATCCTTGGCCCAAATTAGGAAAAGAATAATAAACCCCATGAATGACATTATAAATATTCATGGACTTAATTAAAATCCATTAGAAAGAGTACTTAGGGTAAACATGCTTATAGGAACCTTATGAAAGGTTGAGCTATGGTCATTCTAGTGAATGATGAACATAGTGGTTAAGGGGGTTATCTAATAGAGCCTCGCTTCTTCCCCTACCTTCTCGGTGACGTTTGTGAGGTCTAAACGCCTCCTTACATGAGGATTGAAGTAACCACTTTGTGTTCACCCATTCAACTAGTAAGCCTTAGCCAATTGGAAATAAGAGGAGCAATCTAGATTTAGGCTTGAATAAGCTACCTTCAACCATGCACATTAACTGGTTGAATAATAATCATAAGAGCATAAAAGGTTAGTAAATTACCTAACCCTAATAAAAACAAGAAGTCGGATAAGGATGATCAAACAAGATCTATTAAATCTTGGATGATCAAGAACAATAAAGATAAGAACACTATATTGTACTTGGTATGTATGTTTAGTATACTTGTTATAGTTATTTAGATTAGATAATCCAAACCCTTGATCAAAGGTGATTCAAGGAAGAAAACCAAGATCATCCTCCATAGGGATGATCCAAGAACTGAACTTAGATCAAAGAAGAACTAGATGATAGAAGATCTAGGACCTTGATCTTTATCAACATGAGTAGATTGTCAATCAAAGGATCTATGAAAGATCAAGATCAAGGAGATGAACATACAAAGACTTAGAGATAGAAAAATACTTAGATATGAATGATCTAAAGATCATTCTAAACATCAGATCTAGTGATCAATAGGATTATTCATAATTTATATATTGACAATATGTATGGATGTACAGATTACATACATCGGTCAAGATCATGGAAGATTGGGGAAAAGAGATCAATCCTTAAAGGTAGGAGGATTTGATGAATGCATTTACATGAGATATTCATGATTGTACTCATGATCTTATGTTGACAAGAGTAATGATAATACTTGTAGTATATCTCTTGAAAACCTTATGATCCAACCAAACACCTATAAGATGGTTAAGGACTAAACTATAAGTGAATAGGGAACTAGAAAATATTTCAGCCCTAAGTAAACAGACGTATGGTCTGATATATATGAAATCTATTTTACATACAAGCTTGGAGGCTTGTGAGTTTGTTTTAATAGGCATGAGCCTAGGGGATGCTATTGCTAGAGGAGTTATGAGGGTTTGGCCACCCGCTCCTTGAAAATTGATGATATGATGATACCTTGCCCAATGAGAGGCTAAAAGTCGGGTGGTGGCAATTATGGGAAGGCCACCACTGTGAAAGTCTTGCCCCCCCCATACGGGCAGTGACATAATATTTTCCACCGTGGTATCAGTGGTGAACAGGGCAGTTATCCGAGCGCGCTAGTACGGATCAGACCGCTATGACATAGCAACCTTTCTGATTATTTTGCACTATGATGCATATGGGAACAGGCATGGTGAAATGCCTTATGTTATAGCATAATGAAATGCTAGGTAATTGTATATTACCAATGTTTCCCATGAAGGGAAATTCCCAGTATAAGATTAGCTGTAATACTAAATTCTCAAAATAAAGAGAATTGATCAGCTTAGTTGGGAATGATATTTCACTATTTTCACAAATTTAATTGGTTTACCCATGAAGGGTATGTATGTATATAGATATACATAACTTACAAAATAAAGAGTATGTTTGAGGATAACGAGATTATGAAGGATTGGAAATACATTGTCAATTATTATGTTTCTTGAATCCCCTACCAAGCATTGCTTGCTGAGATATTGTACTTGTTGCAATATCTCAGATCCAGGGAAGGAGACTTAGGAGCTAAAGACTATAGAAGACTTGAAGAGAATAATCTTCAAGGTATACCCTTGAAGACATGTATTTTTATTTGTTGAGAGTTTTATTGTATGGTGAGCTTGAGTTTTGGATTATGTAATTTGGACAAGTATTGTACTAGATTTGGTCAGATCTTGTGAACCACTGGATGGATCCTGGAGTTTAATAAAAGTATATTCCTTCAATGGAATTTTATTTTGTACACAAATTGTACTTATGTTATGTATGAAGTGGTGACTTGGGTTTTCAAAACAAGTTCTAAAGAAAAGAATTTCCGCTGTTTTGTTTTGCGAAAAATTTTTACACTCTTAAGGGCCCTGCCTTTCAAAATACTTTACAAATCATGTTTTCAAAAACCCGGGTCGTCACAATAGCAAGGCTATAAAAAGCCCTTTTGCTCCTCCTCAGCCGTCCCTTTATCCTCCACTTTCTTCGACGACTCAAGGGAGGATTCTGGCAGCTAGGGTTTCAGCGTGAAGAAACCCCACCACCGGCAATGGGTATCACTCTAGACTTGCCTAGGTAAGCCCCTCACGACTCCCCTCTGTTTTCCGTTTTCCCTGACCAGCTCCACGCCAGATTTGGGAATTTTCCAGCTGGGAAGCACGAAGTAAACCCAGACTCGATGGGTCTACCGACCCATCGAGCCAGACATTGTCCAGGTTCCCCTCCTCTTCCCTTCCACTTCCCCAGGTCAAATCCAGGCCAGATTTGGCTTTCTCCTGCCAGAAATTATAGGACCCAAGACCGGACCAACGAAGGAGACGATCTTGGGCGTGGTGCGTGATGCACACCCGACTGAGCCCATGGACGGACCCCAGGCATGCGACTGTTCACAGGGGTGCGCGACTGTGTATGGGCGTGGCCTCGGTGCATCCTCGGCACAGTCCTGGTTCGACTAGGACGCATGGGGGCCCAGGAGTCAAGGCGCATTTTGCCTACGCCAAAGGCGTGGTCGCACGATGCTATCCAGGACGCGCATCATAGTGCATCGCTTGGGCATGCATGTGCGCGTGCAAACGCGGCCCTGGCACGGCCTTTGGGCACCCACGACGTGCAGGCATGGGTCCTGGTTCGACCAGGGCACGCAGACGTCTTGGAAACCATGATGTGCGGACCTAATAAAACTATAAAATTAGGATCATAAGATCTAGCCTGACAATGAACTAGTTAAGGACCCATGGACCCTAAAAAGGAAGATCGAGCGATCAAATTTCTAAATAGATTGAAATTGATAAGGACTCCTTGTTATCCATTCATATCTAGGATTTTATAAATGAGACCCAGGGTCAGGTTGAGTGATGAAGGACGCGACTCCAAGAGACTTCGAGGTAGGTGCTCTATCGCTACTAGACTTTTAAAAAGAGCCCATGATTGTCTTGAGAATGCATGTTTTAAGTACAAATTATATGACTTATTTAGCATGACTTAATTTTATATATGACTTGTTTAACATATAAATGAATTCAGCATGCATATGATAAATACATTATGCATAGACATGTTTTGCAAACGATTGCATAAATTGCATGATTTGTGGTTATTGAGTTTTAAAAAATTGCATGTCCTTGAGGGTTACCAAAAGACGCTGGAGTGCCCAAAAGACGTTGGGTAGGCAGTTGTGAGGGACCCAATGTAATGACTCCAATTTTGTAATATTGAAATTCCAAGTTAAGCAATGAAAAGATCAGTTTTTGAAGATAAGGGCATTTTAGTCATTTCACTATTCACCTTGACTAAACACAGAAATTTGGTCCTAAAAATGGTTCCATTAGATGTGTCTCGGAAAAAGGAATCCAACAACACCAAAATCACCCAAAACGGAGTTAAAATGAGCAAGATATGGCCCTTTGAAGTTCAGGGGCAAAAACATAATTTTTACAAAAAACGGTTTTAACCTGCAAAAGACAGGGGCTCGTTTTGATACAGGCACCCCTTCATCTTCAACCTCTAGAGGGTTCTTGAACAGCGGTGATTGGAGGAGAAATCACCACCATTCTGGAGGTTTCTCCACTGCCATTCAAAGGCGGTGAGAGCCCCCTCTAGAACCCTCTCTTAGCTCTATAAATAGAGCTTTTGGGCGCCTCTAATGGCAGCCCAAAACGTTGAAGAAAACCTATTGTGGAGCAGTGACCTAGAGGGGAAAACAAGGAGAAAAACCCAGCAACGAGCCAGGTACGCCCAAGATCCCTCAAAACCCATTTCCACCATAGTTCCAAGGTCAATTTCCCTAGGCTTTTGCATGAAAAACCATGCAAAATGGAGCCCTGGAGACTCACCAAGGACCCAGGGACATCCCCTGGGCCGCACTGGTTTGACAGGGTTGAACCAGAGTACACCCCGGTTCCCCAACGAGCAGGATGTTCTTGTCAGAACGTCCCACGTCGTTCCGTTTGAAAAACCAAACGAGCGCGTCCAAGGACGCGCCCGCAAAAGAGAAAGAGAGGCGGGAAAACCCGGCGCTTATGCAGATGCGCCCACTGAGGCGCATGGCTTAGATGCGCAGTGCGCTAGCGCTGCGGATTTTTTTCGTTCCTTAAGGAAGCCGGGGCGCACGACACAGACGCACAGTGCCCTAGCATTCCGATTTTTTATTCTTAAGACGCCTATGTACGTGTGACACTAAAACGCTTATAACTTGAGATCTAGAGCTCCGATTGAGACGCCGCAAAAGGCGTTGTGTCTGTGTCGACGACGCCAACACATCCAAACTATAAAACCCTTGATCAAGGCCCAATAAAAGGTGGGCATGACCCTTAGAATAGGATGGTGGCACGTGGCCGCTAGACCTTTGGAAAATTGATAATACTAAGGCCCAATTAGGACCTTAGGACACCCATAGGCATAGGGATGGACACCTAATGCATAAGTAATAAAAAAAATTACTCTAAAACCCATAAAAGTTAGGCCAAACTAACCTTGAGTCCCCAAACCATGTTCAGGAGCATCCAAGGACAAAGGGGTTAGCGCAACCTAGTCAGGTAGGTGCTCTATCGCTACTAGATTCTTTTAAAAGAACTATGATTGTTTTGCAAATACATGATTTAAGTATATGACTTGTTTAGCATGCATGTGACAAATGCTTTATGCATAGACATGTTTTGTACATACATTATGCATAGATATATTTTGCAAACTATTGCATACATTTCATGATTGTGAAGCATTAAGTTCTTGCAAAAATTGCATGTCGTTGAGGGTTACCAAAAGACGCTGGAGTGCAGAGGGCCAGGTAGTTGTGAGGGACCCAAAGAGGACAGGTTTTGAAAAATACATTGCGCATATATTGCCAAGACATGTGCTACATGCATAGATTGCATGATTAGTGTAGCCTTGACCGATGAGGGCAGGCTAATGAGGGCGGGCCGACGAGGGCGGGCCAATGAGGGCGGGCTAGAGAGAGCTGACAAGGCTTCTAGGCTGGCAGGCTTCTAGGCTATTAGGCTTCTAGGAAGGGTTATGACATTGAATGCAATACTAGCATGAGCAGATTTTGCACATTTCATGCATGTTTTGCAACCGATTGCATAGATTGCATGATTTACGACGAAGAAGTGTCATATGCCTCGTGGAGGTATATGATCCTGTGTCCCTAGGTACCTGGGGACCACATGGCGGTGAGGTCGTGGGCATAGTGGGACCCTATGGTTTCATGGATTTATGTGCATTGCATATGGCATGATATGAGGTTGGTCGACCATACCATACCAGAAATCCATGAGTTGGATTCCATGAAGCATCTTATGCATATCATGATGTTATGATATATATGTATATGATACTTTCGATTTTGGATTATATGATCCTTTAAGTCGTTAGTATTTCAGTTTAACAATGGATTTTAATATCGATGTTGCACTTGAGTATTCAAACATACACATGTTTTGAATGAGCATATGATTTTAAAACATCTCATGCATTATAAAACTAGTAGTGATAGGCTCCTATTGAGTATAGTATATACTCACCCAATCCTCAACATTTTTCAGACACAAAGTAAATACTTAAGGGCAAGGTACGCTTGTGCTAGGAGACACCCAGACTCAGTACAAGTAAGTAAACCCCTACCTTATCTTTCAATGTTACTTGATTATACTTACTCTCTAATAGTTGGGGCTGTGACTAACACTTTCTTGGGAATAATGTTGATTTTAAACTTTGCCATGGCTAGATAATTTGAGAATGTGTTTTGACACTCTCGAGGTTTTTATAAAAGATTATTTTCCAAAAGAAAAAGATTTTCATGCATCTCATACTTATAAAATAAGAGATCTTGCCTTTTTATCAAAATTGCATCATATAAAAACCCGGGTTGTCACACCCAAAGAGAACCGGATTTAAAAAAGAGGTTTTTGCTTGATTGATTGTATATGATTTGGGCTAGTAAGCTCGTGGGCGCTATGCCAAGAGGTTTGGGGTGGCCTCCCAGCCTCTACCATTATTAGGTGGAAAGGGTACTACGCCAAAAAAGGCATGTCCCTACGTCGAATGCATGTGGTACAGGGGGCTACCACTGGTGTCACGGCACTGGGTCGATGTGTCATATGCCCCGTGGAGGCTATGACTGAGTGTCCCCAGGTACCCGGGGACCACACTGCGGTGAGGTTGTGGGCATAGTGGGCCCTATGTTTTGAGGATTTACTTGCATTGCATATGGCATGACATGAGGTTGGTCAACCATACCATATATCCATGAGTTGGATTCAATTGAGCATCTTATGCATATCATTATGTTTATGATATATATGATACTTTCGACTTGGATTATGCGATTATTTAAGTCATCAATATTCCAATTCGGCAATGGTTTTTAATATCGATATTGAACATGAGTGTTCAAACATGCACATGTTTTAAAGAGCATATGATTTTAAACATAACATGCATTATAAAACTAGTAGTGATAGACTCCTACTGAGTATAGTGTATACTCACCCAATCCTTAACATTTTTTAGAGTAGCTCCATTCACGAGTAGAAGACGCCTTAGAAAATGTTAGTGCTACGAGCAAGAAAAATCAAAAGGAGACAATTATACATGTAAGTAAACACTCTACCCTTTGGACATGTATTTGTATTTATTTACAGTTGGGTTGTGAGCTCTGACTAGATAGACCTGGGAAGACATTTAAGATTTCTGAAATTTTCAAAAACTACATTGATTGTTGTGAAAACAAATGATACCCAGGGTTTTCAAAAATGAGTTTAAAACTAAAGATTTTTTGTTGCATTGCATTGTTTTTATAAAATGGTTTTTCAAATAGGGATGCATCCTGCTTTAGGAATTAGATCTTGCATTTAAAAATGCATGGAAAAACCTGGGTCGTCAAAGATAGACTCCTTGTAATGCCCCGAGCAATTTATGCTAGTTTTGCATCCATTTAGCAAAAATAAATTGGACATTCTATAGGAAATGAATCATGTTAAATGTTTTACTTTATTAAAAATATTAAATGAAGGAATTTATAAGAGTAATTGGTACCATTAGATTTTACTTGAAAAATGGAATCCAACGCCTCAAAGAATGCCAAAAATAGAGTTCGTATGAAGAAGTTACCGCCGTTTAAAGATTAGGGGCAATTTTGTAATTTATCTTTAAAACACGAAAAAGATGAAAAACGCAGGGGCCGTTTTGATAACGGCACCCACTGTCTTCCTCCTCCTCTCGATTTCTCCAGAAACCCCCAGTTTCCAGAGGTTTCCACCACCGCCTCTGAAGGGTAACAACAAATGGCGGCACCGCCATTGGCAGCATCGCCTTAGTATGGCTATAAAAAGCCATATTCCCTCCTCTTCGAATCACATTTTCCAGCTATTTGGGGCTGGGGTTTCCTGCAAAAATAAAAAAAACCCTCATTTGGTTTTCCCTACAAATTTCAGCCAGGCCCGAGTCGTCCCTATAGGCCGACCATTCCCATCTCTTCACCTCCCCTCTTCTTCCCAACCTCATCAAAAGTTGGGGTTTTCCCCCTTCTTCGTTGTTTCTGGCGACATGGAGTTTCAGAACGGGAAAGGGCGCACCCACTAGTGATGGGCATCGCTCCAAACCTCCCAAGTAAGCCCTCCACCCCTTCCTATTTAGTTGCCCTTCTTCCCTGCCTAGATCCAAGCCGGATCTGGGTGTTTTTTGGTTGGGGAAATGTCATGGAAACTGGAGAAAACGGGTTTCCTCCGAAACCCATCAAAACTAGTTGTCACGGGGACGCACCCCGTGATGCACATGAGTGATGCAACCCCTGGGGTGGGCCTCACGCGTGCAGCGGGCTTCCAGCTCTTCGAGGTCACGCAAGGCATCTTGGGAACTATGACGCGCAGCCTGATGACGCTCGGGAGCGTGCGACAGCACATGCAGGCCAGTCGCTGCTTGACCGAGATGCAAGTGCATCCCAGGAGCGGTGACGCATGGCCATTTTGGGCCTTCTATGTATTCTTAACACTAAAATACCCATAACTTGAGTTCTAGGACCCCGATTGAGGCGTCGCGAGAGGCATTGTGTCCGTATTGATAGCATGGACACACCCAAACCATAAAATACCTGATCAAGCCCCTATTTAAGGCTGGCATGACCCTTATACTATGATAGTGGCGCAGGGCCACTAAACCTTTGCAAACCTGACTATACCAAGGCCTAGTTAGGGACCTTAGGAGGCCCTTAGGCATGAGAATGAATCCTTAATGCCTAAGTAGTGAGGTAAATTGTTCTAGAACCTATAAAAATAGGCCAAGCTAACCTTTTTCCCCTAAACCATGTCCAGGAACGTAGGAGGACAAGGGGACTAGCCCAATCAAACTAGGTAGGTGTCCTATCACTACTAGACTTTTAAAAAGAACCCATGATGCTTTGAGAATGCATGTTTTGAGTCATAGTTGCTTTTCTAATGCATGTTTTAAGGTTTTAAGTTACATGTCCTGTCTTTATGCGTATATTATATAAACTTATGTTACATCCTTATGCACATGACCTATTTAGCATGAATCGATTTCATGAATGAACTTAGCATGCATATGAAAAATACATTACGCGTATATTGCCAAGACATGTGTTACATGCATAGTCATGTTTTGAAAAAGTTTTCTTGTCTGCATGATACATGCATAGACATGTTTTGAAAAATAATTGCATTTGGATTATTTGGGGTAATACCTATCATCGAGGGTTGCCAAAAGACGCTGGAGTGCCCAAAAGAAGCTGGTTAGGCAGTGTGAGGGACCCAAAGAGGACATTGAGAATGATTGCATAAATTGCATGATTTGCTAGATTTGGATTAATTATATATGCTTTTTGGGCTAGTAAGCTCATGGGAACTATGCTAAGAGGTTTGGGGTGGCCTCCCAGCCTCTACCACTATAGGTGGAAAGGGTACCACGCCAAAAAGGCTTGCCCTCACTTCGATTGCTGTGGTAAACAAGGACTACCACTGGAGGTGTCACGGCACCCGTCAAAGTGTCATATGCCCCGTGAAGGCTATGACCGAGAGTCCCTAGGTTCCTGGGGACCACACGGCGCTGAGGTCGTGCGCATAGTGTGCCCTATGTTTTTGAGGATTTACTTGCATGCATATGGCATGACATGAGTATGGTCGACCATAGATCCATGAGTTGGATTTAGTTGAGCATCTTATGCATATCATAGTATATGTTATGATATATATGTTACTTTTGACTTGGATTATGCGATTCTTTAAGTCGTTAGTATTCTATTTTGACAATGGCTTTTAATATTGATATTGAACATGAGTGTCCAAACATGCACATGGTTTAAAGAACATATGGTTTAAAACATAGCATGCATTATAAAACTAGTAGTGATAGACTCCTACTGAGTATAATGTATACTCACCCAAATATATCATTTTTTAGGATAGCTCCACTCACGAGTAGAAGACGCCTCAGGAAATGTTAGTGCTACGAGCAAGTAAATAAAAAAGAGACAATTATACATGTAAGTAAACACTCTACCCTTTAGACATGTATTTGTATTTATTTACAGTTGAGCTGTGAGCTGTGACTGGATAGTCTTGGGAAGACATTTATGATTTTTGAAAATTTCAAAAATTACTTTGGTTGTTGTGAAAGCAAATGACACTCAAGGTTTTCAAAATGAGTTTATAAAATGGTTTTCAAATAGGGATGCATCCCGCCTTAGGAATTAGATATTGCATTTAAAAATGCATGGGAAAACCCAGGTCATCACACTCCTACTGAGTATAGTGTATATTCACCCAATCCTTAACATTTTTTAGATACAAGTAAAGACTTAAGGACATGATACACCCGTGACAGAGAACACCAAATTAAGTACAAGTAAGTAAACCCCTACCTTATCTTTTAGTGAATGTTACTTGATTGTAGTTACTCTCTGTAGTTGGGGCTGTGACTAACACTTTCTTACGAATAGAGTTGATTTAAAACTATGCCATGGCTATATGATTTGAAAATGTGTTTTGACACTCAGGGTTTTATAGAAACAATTACTTTCCAAAACAAAAGATTTTCATGCATTTCATATTTCTAAAGCAAGAGATCTCGCCTTTTTATGAAATTTGCATCATACGAAACCCAGGTCATCACATATTATATCCAATCTTCAAAATAGGACTTTCTAATTTAGGTAGTTACATTATTTCCCAATGTAACGAACTACGACTAGAGGTGGGTAGCATGATGGCCTACCTTCTTTCTAAGGGGAGACGTGAGATGGAGGGAGGGTGTCATCATCAAAATGCTCCCTACATTTTGACTCCTTTTTTTTTTTGTTGAATCTTTTGCAAAATGACTTTCAACATCAAATGCTCATAATTTTTTTATACGAACTCTGTTTTCAATGTTCTTCGAGCCGTTGGATTCCATAAACAAATTCATAATTCAATCTTTATAAAACATTCATCCTCCTACTTAATCCAGTCTTCCAAATAGGACCTTAAAATTGGGGTAGTTACATTACTTCCCAACGCTGTAAATAGTGACAAGAGGTGGGCATCGCGACTGCCTATTGTCTTTCCCTGCACAATGTGGTGCAGATGCAGAGACAAAGCGAGGGTGTTGTTATCAAAATGGCCCCATGCATTTTGAATCCATTTTTATTTTAATTTCTAAAATGCCCTTCATATTCAAATGTTCATAACTTTTTCATCCGAACTCCATTTTCAGTGTTTTTTGTGACATTGGACTCCATTTTTTGAATAGAATGTAATTATGTGAATATTATCAACAAATTCTATCTTCTAAGATTAAAATTTATAAGACATTCATCTTCTTGTTCAATCCAATCTTCCAAATAGGACTTTATAATTTAGGTAGTTACATTATTTCTCAACGTAACAAACTGTGATTGGAGGTGGGTAGCATGATAGCGTACCTTATTTCTTGGGGGAGACGTGAGATGGAGGGAGGGTGTCATCATCAACATGCTGCCCACATTTTGACACCTTTTTTGTTTTTTGAATCTTTTGATGACCAAAATGACCTTCAGCATCAAATGCTCATAAATTTTTTATACGAACTCTGTTTTCAGTGTTCTTTGAGCCGTTGGATTCCATTAACAAATTCTTAATTCAATCTTTATAAAACATTCATCCTCCTATTTAATCCAATCTTTCAAATAGGACCTTAAAATTTGGGTAGTTACACTACTTCCTAACGCTACAAACAGTGACAAGAGGTGGGCATCGCGCCCACCTATCGTCTTTCCCTATGCAATGCGGTGCAGATGTGGTGCAAATGCAGAGACAAAGGGAGGGTGTTGTTATCAAAATGGCCGCATGCATTTTGAATCCTTTTTTTTAATCTTTTAATTACTTAAATGCCCTTCATCTTTAAAAGTGCCCTTCATATTCAAATGGCCCCATGCATTTTGAATCCTTATTTTAATTTCTAAAATGCCCTTCATATTCAAATGTTCATAACTTTTTCATCCGAACTCCATTTTCAGTTTCTTTGTGACGTTGGACTCCATTTTTTGAATAGAATCTAATTATGTGAACATTATCAACAAATTCAATCTTCAAAATTAAAATTTATAAGACATTCATCTTCGTAGTCTATCCAATCTTCCAAATAGGACTTTATAATTTAGGTAGTTACATTATTTCCCAATGTAACGAACTGTGACTGGAGGTGGGTAGCATGATAGCCTACGTTATTTCTTGGGGGAGACATGAGATGGAGGGAGGGTGTCATCATCAAAATGCTCCGCACATTTTGACTCCTTTTTTGTTTTGTTTTTTTTCTTTTTGAATCTTTTGATTACCAAAATGACCTTCAACATCGAATGCTCATAAATGTTTTATACGAACTCTGTTTTCAGTGTTCTTTGAGCCGTTGGATTCCATAAACAAATTATTAATTCAATCTTTATAAAACATTCATCCTCCTATATAATCCAATCTTTCAAATAGGACCTTCAAATTGGGGTAGTTACACTACTTCCTAATGCTACAAACAGTGGCAAGAGGTGGGCATCGTGACCGCCTATCGTCTTTCTGTGCGCAATGGGGTGCAGATGTGGTGCAGATGCAGAGGCAAAGGGAGGGTGTTGTTATCAAAATGGGCCCATGCATTTTGAATCCTTTTTTTAAAATATTTTAATTACTTAAATGATCTTCATCTTTAAAAGTGCCCTTCATATTCAAATGGCCCCACGCATTTTGAATCATTAATTTAATTTCTAAAATGGCCTTCATATTCAAATGTGCATAACTTTTTCATCCGAACTCCATTTTCAGTGTTCTTTGTGACATTGGACTCCATTTTTTGAATAGAATGTAATTATGTGAATATTATGTAATGAATCCATTTTTGTAACATTGAAATCCTAGGTTAGTAATGAAAAGTTCACTTTTTGGAGATAAGGGTATTTTTGTCATTTCACTATTCACCTTGACTGGACCTAGAAATTTGGTTGTAAGAGTAGTACCCTTAGGTGTGTCTCAGAAAAATAAATCCAACAAGACTAAAATCACTCAAAACGGAGTTAAAATGAGCAAGTTATAGTGCTTTGAAGCTTAAGGGCAAAAGTGTAATTTACATTAAAAAACAGATTTAGCCTGAGAAACATAGGGACCCATTTTGATACGAGCACCCCTCTTCTTCAACCTCCTGGAGAGTTCTAGAACGGTGGTGTTTAGGGGAGAAAATACCCCCATTCAATGGCGATAAGAACCCCCTCCAGAACCCTCTTCTAGCTCTATAAATAGAGCTCTTGGGCGCCTCTAATGGCAGCCCAAAAGCTTGGGAAAAACCCATTGTGGAGAAGCAAACAAGAGGAGAAAACATCAGAAAAACTCGGCCATGAACCAGGTATGCCCAAAACCCCTCCAAACCCATCTCCCCCCTAGTCCTAGGCTAAGTTTCCCCAAGTTTTTGCATGAAAGATCATGCAAAACGGGGGTCTAAGGAGCCACAAAGGACCCAGGGACGGTCCCTGGGGGGCACTGGTTCGACAGGGTTGAACCAGGGAGTTCCGAGGATGCCTAGGTCCCTGTCAAATCGAAACGCACCTCGTGGATGCGCCCACAAGTGAGAATCACGGGCGGAAGCCCGGTGTGTCGGCAGACGCACCTGCTGGGGCGCATGCCGCTGACGCGAGACGCGTCAGTGTCCTCGGCTTCCACCTCTTCTATGTACACTCGGTACTAAAAAGCTTATAACTTGAGTTCTAGGACTCCGATTGAGGTGCCACGAAAGGCGTTGTGTCCTTATCAATGACGCGGACACACTCAAATCATAAAATACTTGATCAAGGACCTATCTAAGGTGGGCATGACCCTTAAACCATAATAGTGGCACAGGGCCACTAAACCTTTGTAAACCTGACTATACCAAGGCCTAATTAGGGACCTTAGGAGACCCTTAGGCATGAGAATGAACCCTTAATGCCTAAGTAGTCTGGTAAAATATTCTAAAACTTATAGAAATAGGCCAAGCTAACCTTGTTCCCCAAAACCATGTTCAGGAGCATACGAGGACAAGAGGATTAGCGCGATCTAGCCAGGTAGGTGCTCTATCGCTACTAGACTTTTTAAAAGAACCCATGATTGTTTTGAGAATGTATGTTTTAAGTTTAAGTTATATGACTTGTTTAGCATGACTTAAGTTTATAAACGAATTCAGCATGCATATGACAAATACATTATGCATAGACATGTTTTGCAAACAATTGCATGTATTGCATGATTTGTGAGCATTGAGTTTTTGAAAAATTGCATGTCCTTGAGGGTTACCAAAAGACGCTGGGTAGGTAGTTGTGAGGGCCAGGCAATTGTGAGGGACCCAAAGAGGATAGGTTTTGAAAAAGAGGTTTTTGCTTGTTTGATCATATATGATTTGGGCTAGTAAGCTCGTGGGTGTTATGCCGAGAGGACTGGGGTGGCCTCCTAGCCTCTACCACTATTAGGTGGAATGGGTACCACGCCCAAAAAGGGCATGTCCTTACGTCGACTGCATGTGGTACAGGGGGCTACCACTGGTGTCACGGCACTGGGTCGATGTGTCATATGCCCCGTGGAGGCTATGATCGAGTGTCCCTAGGTACCCGGGGACCACACGGCGACGAGGTCGTGGGCATAGTGGGCCCTATGTTTTTGTGGATTTACTTGCATTGCATATGGCATGACATGAGGTTGGTCGACCATACCATACCATATATCCATGAGTTGGATTCAACTGAGCATTTTATGGATATCATTGTGTTTATGATATATATATGATACTTTTGACTTGGATTATGCGATTCTTTAAGTCGTCAATATTCCGAAAATGGTTTTTAATATCGATATTGAACATGGTTTTTAATATTGACAATGGTCAGTATTCTGACATGAGTGATAGATGCCTACTGAGTATAGTATATACTCACCCAATCCTTAACATTTTTCAGACACAAAGTAAACACTTAAGGATAGGATATACGATGACAGACCCATGATAATTAACGTCCAAGCTAAGTACAAGCGAGTAAACCCCTACCTTATCTTTCAGTGTTACTTGATTGTAGTTACTCTCTGTAACTGAGGCTGTGACTAACACTTTCTTGGGAATAGAGTCAATTTAAAACTATGCTATGGCTGTATGATTTGAAAATGTGTTTTGACACTCGGGGTTTTATACGAAAGATTGCTTTCCAAAAAGAAAAAGAATTTCATGCATTTCATATTTCTAAAACAAGAGATCTCACCTTTTTATCAAATTTGCATCATATAAAACTCGGGTCGTCACAGTTGGTATCAGAGCGTGGTTTAACATTACTCACAGCCCAGTTATGGGGAGAATAACTTATAATCAAGTTTCACTAATGAAAGAGTAAGGGGTAATAGGATAACACATACTAAGGTCTTGTGAATTACCTTGTGATTTACAGATGCCTAGAAAGAAAGGAAGCAATGTTCCAAGACTTGAAGCCCCACCAATGGACTCCACTGGGTCAGGCAATGGGATGGCTGAATTATTCTAGCAATTTCTACAACATATGGGACAATACATGAGTAGTCAAAGCCAAACCCCTACCACCCAAGATCCTTCCCCTAATAAAGTAATAGATAGGACTGAGGTTCAGTTAGAAAGGTTTCAGAAATTAGCTCCCTCATTCACAAGAGAAGATGAAGCATCTACAGCTGAAAAATGGTTAATTGATATTGAAAAGATATTTAAAGCCATGAACATAGCAGAAGAAAGAAAAGTACCCATGGCCACATTTGTGTTTAGAGGAGAGGCTACCTTTTGGTGGGAAATAGCGGAAAGGACTTATTTTGACCAGCAAGAAACAATAGGATGGGAAGAGTATAAAAAGGTCTTTAATGACAAATATTATCCTAAACACGTAAGAAAACAGAAAGAAAAGGAATTTATGGACTTAGAACAAGGGAACATGACTGTCCAACAGTATGAAAATAGATTCGTCAGCCTCCAAAGATTTGCACCACGTGCTTGTGCTGATGAGGAAGATGCGGTAGAAAGATTTGTAGATGGGCTCAACCCAGGACTCAGGAACAGAGTTCTAGGTTTCCAACCTTCCACCATAGCCAAGGCAGTAGAGATGGTCTCCCTATACGAAAAAGATTATCAAAGGAATCAGGCGATGAAGGAAACTAAGAACATCAACACCATGAGAAATAAAGGAAAGAGACCATTTCAATCATCTGGACCCGACCACCTTTCAAGAAGCCATTTGAAAACAAAGGAAAAAGGCCAGACTGGAAGACATGCCCTAGGTGTAATAGGAATCATTCAAGCAAACCATGTCCCATTTTCAACATCACTTGCTATAGTTGTGGAGAATTAGGACATTTTCCTAATGATTGTCCTAAAAGGGAAGTTAAAGAGCGTAAAGAAGATCAGGTTCCAAGGAGCCAAGGTCGTGTCTTTGCCCTCACTTCCAGTCAAGCTCAGGCTTCAAATGCAGTAGTTGAAGGTATTCTTTCTATCTATGATACACCTGTTAAAGTTCTATTCGATACAGGCTCCACTCATTCTTTCATATCCCGGGAGTTTGCATCAACCTTGGACATTATACCACAGGACCTGGACTTCACTTTAGAAGTCATGACTCCTGTAGACCAGGCACTTCCCATTTATTCTTTTCTCCAGGATGTCCCCATTTTGATCAAGGATCATTTGCTACATGCCAATCTTATTCACTTAGATATGAATGACTTCGACATCATCCTAGGTATGGACTGGCTAGCCTTTCATCAAGCCTTTGTTGATTGCCACCAGAAATGTGTCACTTTTACCCTACGTAATGGAGACACTTTCACCCTCCAAGGAAGAAAGGATTATTCTAGAGCATGTGTTATTTCTGCCATGAAAGCAGTTAAGCACATTGTTCAGGGATGCCCCTTCTTCTTAGCCAAGATTGAATCTGTTGAGAGTCCCCAACCAAAGCTAGAGGATGTCGAGGTAGGCCAAGAATTTCCTGACGTATTCCCTGAGGACTTACTAGGTCTACCTCCACCAAGAGAAATTGAGTTTATCATTGATCTTATACCCAGTACTTCCCCCGTTTCCAAAGCTCCTTACCGAATGGCTCCTACAGAACTAAAAGAACTGAAGACCTAGTTACAGGAACTACTTGACAAAGGGTTCATACGACCTAGCGTATCTCCGTGGGGAGCTCCAGTCCTTTTTGTTAAGAAAAAGGATGGCTCCATGAGACCCCTGTAGACTATAGGATACTAAATAGGGTCACCATTAAGAATAAGTACCCCCTTCC
This sequence comes from Warburgia ugandensis, assembly GCA_035236585.1. Taxonomy (NCBI): domain Eukaryota; kingdom Viridiplantae; phylum Streptophyta; class Magnoliopsida; order Canellales; family Canellaceae; genus Warburgia; species Warburgia ugandensis. The sequence goes on along the minus strand of CP141127.1, from coordinate 51,724,311 downwards.
CTGAATTGATGATCTTTTCGATCAACTTCAGTCAGCTAGAGTCTTCTCTAAGATTGATCTACGATCCGGATACCATCAACTTTGAGTTAGAGAAGAAGATATTCCCAAGACAGCCTTCAGGACTCGATACAGCCATTATGAATTCAGAGTGATGTCCTTTGGTTTAACTAATGCTCCAACTGCGTTTATGGACCTCATGAATAGGGTGTTTAAGGAGTACTTAGATAAATTCATCATAGTGTTTGTGGATGATATCTTGATATATTCAGAAACTCCTGAAGACCATAAGGAACATCTAAGGATAACATTAAGCACCCTACGAGCACACAAGTTATATGCAAAATTTAGTAAGTGTGAGTTTTGGCTGGAAAAGGTTAATTTCTTAGGACACATTATTTCTCAAGATGGCATAGCAGTTGACCCTACTAAGGTTGAATCAGTACAGAAATGGGAAAGATCTAAGACAGTCACAGAAATAAGAAGCTTCTTAGGACTTGCTAGATATTACAGGAGATTCATAGAGGGTTTTTCACAAATTGCTTTACCTCTAACTAAGCTGACCAGGAAAGACACAAGATTTGAATGGACTGATAAATGTGAGGAAAGCTTCCAGGAACTAAAGAGAAGGTTAACTACAGCAGCTGTCCTTACCTTACCTTCAGGAAGTGGCAGATTTGAGATATATAGTGATGCCTGGCAACAAGGACTAGGCTGCATACTTATGCAACATGGGAAGGTAATTGCTTATGCTTCTCGGCAACTCAAGAAGCATGAAGTCAATTACCCGACCCATGATTTGGAATTAGCAGCCATAGTCTTTGCCTTGCGAATCTGGAGACATTATTTATATGGGGAAAAGTTTGAAGTTTTTACAGATCATAAGAGTCTTAAATATATCTTTTCCCAACAAGACTTAAACATGCGACAAAGAAGATGGATGGAATACTTAAAAGACTATGACTTCTCCATTCATTATCACCCTGGAAAAGCCAATGTGATGCATTAAGTAGAAAAACCCAGGGGATGTGTGCAAGTTTATTGACTAAGAGAAGGAAGCTATTCAAGAACTAATAACGTGGAAACAGGACATAAGTAAGCACAAGATCGTTATGGTAGTTCTAACAATAATGTCGGCTATTAATGAAAAGGTTAAGCAAGAACAGAAAGGAGATCCAGATATACGAGCTTTCATAGGAAAACCATGGTTTACTAAAGGGGAAGATGGTAGCGTTTACATGCAAGGAAGATTAGTGGCACCGACTAATGAAGAATTAAGACAAGAAATCTTAAAAGAGCCTCATCGGTCTAAGTATACTATACACCCAGGAGGAACTAAGATGTATCAAGACTTAAAGAGACAATATTGGTGGGATGGTATGAAAAGAGACATAGGGGAATTTGTGGCAAAGTGTCTAACATGTCAACAAGTAAAGGTTGAACATCAAAGACCTGCGGGATTGTTACAACCCCTTGAGTTACCCGAATGGAAATGGGACCATATTACCATGGACTTCATCGTAGGGTTACCTAGGACCTCTAAGGGTCATGACATGATTTGGGTAATTGTTGACAGATTAACTAAGACAGCCCATTTCCTTCCTATACACCATACCCAATCCACTGACAGCCTATCTCAGCTATACATCAAAGAGATAGTAAGTTTACATGGCATACCCCTTAGTATCACTTCAGATAGGGATAGTCGCTTCACCTCACAACTCTGGAAGTCCATCCAAAAATCCTTAGGATCTTCCTTGAACTTTAGCATAGCCTTCCATCCATAGACCGATGGACAGTCAGAGCGAACAATCCAGATAGTCGAAGATATGTTACAAACCTGTGCCCTCGATTGGAAGCAGAGCTGGGATGAAAACCTACCGTTAGTCGAGTTTGTGTACAACAATAGCTTTCAGTCAAGCATTGGCATGGCTCCGTACGAGGTGCTCTATGGGAGACCCTGTCGATCACCCACCAATTGGAGTGAAGTTGGAGAGTCCAGGGTGCTCCAGTTCGAGCTGGTGGAGCAATGAGTCGAGAAGGTCAAACTCATAAGAAGTCGCCTCCTCACAGCTCAAAGCCGCCAAAAGAGCTATGCTGATCGAAGGAGGAGACCATTGGAATTCGACATAGGAGAGCACATTTTCCTGAGGATATCTCCCAATAAAGGAGTTATGCGGTTCGGTATCAAAGGCAAGCTTAGTCCGTGTTACATAAGACCTTTTGAAATCCTGGAGAAAGTACGAAAAGTGGCCTACAGGATCGCCCTACCCCCTCAGCTATCTGAAGTGCATAACGTATTCCATGTATCTATGCTAAGGAGGTACGTGTCTGACCCTGCTCATGTCATCAACCAGGTACCCATAGAGTTGACGGAGGATCTCAAGCTAGAGACGAGACTAGTTGAGATCCGGGATCGTAAGAGTAAGAAGCTGCGGAACAAGGACATACACTTAGTCAAAGTTTTGTGGAGAAATGCGCACATGGAAGAAGAGACTTGGGAACTGGAGTCAGAAATGCGAGAAAAGTACCCCGAGATCTTTTGACTGTATATATTGTAGAATTTCGGGGGCAAAATTCCCCTAAGGGGGTAAGAATGTAATGACTCCAATTTTGTAACATTAAAATCCCAAGTTAGCAATGAAAAGTTCAGTTTTTGAAGATAAGGGTATTTTGGTCATTTCACTATTCACCCTGACTGAACCCAGAAATTTGGTGTTGAAAATGGTACCATTAGGTGCGTCTTGGAACAAGGAATCCAACAAGACCAAAATCACCCAAAACGGAGTTAAAATGTGCAAGTTATGGCCCTTTGAAGTTTAGGGGCAAAAATGTAATTTTCATTAAAAAACGGATTTAGCCTGAGAAACACAGGGCCCGTTTTGATACGGGCACCCCTCTTCTTCAACCTCCTAGAGGGTTCTAGAACGGCGGTGTTTGGAGGAGAAATCACCACCATTCTGGAGGTTTCTCCACCGCCATTCAAAGGCGGTGAGAGCCCCCTCCAGAACCCTCTTATAGCTCTATAAATAGAGCTCTTGGGTGCCTCTAATAGCAGCCCAAAAGATTGGGAAAAACCTATTTTGGAGAAGCAACCAAGAGGGGAAACGTGGAGAAAAACGCGGCAACGAACCAGGTATGCCCAAAATCTCTCCAAACTCGTCTTCCCCTTAGTCTTAGGCTAGGTTTCCCTAAGTTTTTGCATTTAAAATCATATAAAACAAAGCCCTAGAGAGTCACAAAGGACCCAGGGGCGATCCCTGGGGCGCACTGGTTCGACAGGGTTGAACTAGGGCGTCCCAAGGACACCCCGGTCCCCCAACGAACGAAATGCGTCGTTCGCATTCAAGAGAAACCGTACGCGCCCGCAAATGAAAAAGCCTGGTGGAAGCCATGGTGCGTTTGCCCACGCGCCCGCTGAGGCGCCTGCCACTGACGCAGGACGTGTTAGTGTCCCAGGCTTCCACCTTGCTTCATTTGACCTTTTATGTACATGTGATACTAAAAAGCTTATAACTTGAGATCTAGGGCTCCGATTGAGGTGCCGCAAAAGGCGTTGTGTCTGTGTCGATGACGCGGACACACCTAAACTATAAAATCCCTGATCAAGGTCCAATCTAAGATGGTCACGACCCTTAGACTATGATAGTGGTGCGGGGCTACTAAATCCTTGTAAACTTGATGATACCAAGGCCCTATTAGGACCTTAGGACACCCATAGGCATGGGGATGAACTCTTAATACCTAAGTAGTAAGACCAACCACTCTAAAACCTATAAAAGATATGCCAAACTAACCTTGATTCCCTAAACCATGTTCAGGAGCATACGATGACAAGGGGATTAGCACGACCTAGCCAGGTAGGTGCTCTATCACTACTTGACTCTTAAAAAGAGCCATGATTGTTTCAGACTGCATGTTTTAAGTATACTTATATGACTTATTTTATTACTTGTTTAGCATATAAATGAATTCAGCATGCATATGATCAATACATTATGCATAGATATGTTTTGCAAATAATTGCATATATTGCATGATTTGTGAGCATTGAGTTCTTGCAAAATTGCATGTCCTTGAGGGTTACCAAAAGACGCTGGAGTGCCCAAAAAGACGATGGGTAGGCAGTTGTGAGGGAGCCAAAGAGGATAGGTTTTGAAAACGAGATGTTTTTGCTTCTTTGATCGTATATGATTTGGGCTAGTAAGCTCCTGGACGCTATGCCGAGAGGTTGGGGTGGCCTCCCAGCCTCTACCACTACTAGGTGGATTGGGTACCACACCCAAAAAGGGCATGTCCCTACGTTGACTGCATGTGGTACAGGGGGCTACCACTGGTGTCACGGCACTGGGTCGATGTGTCATATGCCCCGTGGAGGCTATGACGCTGTGTCCTTAGGTACCCGGGGACCACACAGCGGCGAGGTCGTGGGCATAGTTGGGCCCTATGGTTTCGTGGACTTACTTGCATTGCATATGGCATGATATGAGGTTGGTCGACCATACCATACCAGATATCCATGAGTTGGATTCAGTTGAGCATCTTATGCATATCATTATGTTTATGATATATGATACTTTCGACTTGGTTTGTGTGATTCTTTAAGTCGTTAGTATTCTAATCTAACAATGGTTTTTGATATCGATATTGAACATGAGTGTTCAAACATGCACATGTTTTAAAGAGCATTTGATTTTAAACGTAGCATGCATTGCAAAACTAGTAGTGATAGACTCCTACTGAGTATAGTATATACTCACCCAATCCTCGACATTTTTAAGACACAAAGTAAACACTTAAGGGCAAGGAACGCTTGTGACAGAAGACACCCAGACTAAGCGCAAGTAAGTAAACCCCTACCATATCTTTCAATGTTACTTGATTGTAGTTACTCTCTATAGCTGAGGCTGTGACTAACACTTTCTTGGGAATAATGTTGATTTAAAACTTTGCCATGGCTAGATAATTTGAAAATGTGTTTTGACCCTTGGGGTTTTTATGAAAGATTGTTTTCTAAAATAAAAATATTTTCATGCATTTCATATTTATAAAACAAGAGATCTTGCCTTTTTATCAAATTTGCATCATATAAAAACCCGGGTCGTCACAGTTGGTGTCAGAGCATGGTTTAACGTTATTCACAGCCCAGTTATGAGGCGAATAACTTATAATCAAGTTTCATCCATGAAAGAGTAAGGGGTAATAGGATAACACCTACTACGGTCTGGTAAATTACCTTGTGATTACAGATGCCTAAGAAGAAAGGAAGCAACGCTCCAAGACCTGAAGCCCCACCAGTGGACTCCACTAGGTCGGGCAATGGGAAGGTCGAATTATTCCAGCAATTTCTACAACATAAGGGACAATACATGAGTAATCAAAGCCAAACTCCTACCACCCGAGATCCTTCCATTGATAAAGTAATAGATAGGACTGAGGTTTAGTTAGAAAGGTTTCAGAAATTAGCTCCCTCATTCACAGGAGAAGATGAAGCATCTACAGCTGAAAAATGGTTAATTGATATTGAAAAGATATTTAAGGCCATGAACATAGCTGAAGAAATAAAAGTACCCATGGCCACATTTGTGTTTAGGGGTGAGGCTACCTTTCGGTGGGAAACCACATAAAGAACTTATTTTGACCAGTGAGAAACAATAGGATGGGAAGAGTTTGAAAAGGCCTTTAATGACAAATATTATCCTAAACACGTAAGGAAACAGAATGAAAAGGAATTTATGGACTTAGAACAAGGAAATATGACTGTCCAACAGTATGAAAATAGATTCATCAGCCTTCGAAGATTTGCACCACGTGCTTGTGCTGATGTGGAAGATGCGGCAGAAAGATTTGTAGATGGGCTCAACCCAGGACTCAGGAGCAGAGTTCTAGGTTCCCAACCTTCCATCGTAGCCAAGGCAGTAGAGATGGCCTCCTTATACGAAAAAGATTATCAAAGGAATCGGGTGATGAAGGAAATGAAGAACATCAACACCATGAGAAATAAAGGAAAGAGACCATTTCAGTCATCTGGACCCAGGCCACCTTTCAAGAAGCCGTTTGAACTCCTTTTTCAGTGTTCTTTGTGACATTGGACTCAATTTTTTGAATAGAATATAATTATGTGAATATTATCAACAAATTCTATCTTCTAAAATTAAAATTTATAAGACATTCATCTTCCTATTCAATCCAATCTTCCAAATAGGACTTTATAATTTAGGTAGTTACATTATTTCTCAACGTAACAAACTGTGACTGGAGGTGGGCAGCGTGATAGCCTACCTTCTTTCTTGGGGGAGACATGAGATGGAGGGAGGGTGTCACCATAAAAATGCTCCCTACATTATGAATCCTTTTTTGTCTTTTTTTTCAATCTTTTGATTAGCAAAATGACCTTCAACATCAAATCCTCATAAATTTTCTATACGAACTTTGTTTACAGTGTTCTTTGAGTCGTTGGATTCCATTAACAAATTCTTAATTCAATGTTTACAAAACATACATCGTCCTTTTTAATCCAATCATCCAAATATGGCCTTAAAATTGGGGCAGTTACATTACTTCCCAACGCTGCAAATAGTGACAAGAGGAGGGAATCGTGACAGCCTATCGTCTTTCCCTCCACAATGGGGTGCAGATATGGTGTAGATGCAGAGACAAAGGGAGGGTGTTGTTATCAAAATGGCCCCATGCATTTTGAATCCCTTTTTTTTAGTCTTTTAATTACGTAAATGCCCTTCATCTTTAAAGGTGCCCTTCATATTCAAATGGCCCCATGCATTTTGAATCCTTATTTTAATTTCTAAAATGCCCTTCATATTCAAATGTGCATAACTTTTTCATCCTAACTCCTTTTTCAGTGTTCTTTGTGACTTTGGACTCCATTTTTTGAATAGAATATAATTATGTGAATATTATCAACAAATTCCATCTTCTAAAATTAAAATTTATAAGACATTCATCTTCCTGTTCAATCCAATCTTCCAAATAGGACTTTATAATTTAGGTAGTCACATTATTTCTCAACGTAACAAACTGTGACTGGAGGTGGGTAGCGTGATAGCTTACCTTCTTTCTTGGGGGAGATGTGAGATGGAGGGAGGGTGTCATCATCAAAATGCTCCCCATATTTAGACACCTTTTTTTTTTTGAATCTTTTGATTAGCAAAATGTCCTTCAACATCAAATCCTCATAAATTTACTATACGAACTTTGTTTTCAGTGTTCTTTGAGCTGTTGGATTCCATTAACAAATTCTTAATTGATTGTTTATAAAACATTCATCCTCCTTTTTAATCCAATCTTCCAAATGTAGCCTTAAAATTGGGGTAGTTACATTACTTCCCAACGCTGCAAACAGTGACAAGAGGTGGGAATCACGACTGCCTATCGTCTTTCCCTACGCAATGGGGAGCAGATATGGTGCAGATGCAGAGACAGAGGGGGGGTGTTGTTATCAAAATGGCCCCATGCTTATTGAATCCTTTTTGTTTTAAATCTTTTAATTACTTAAATGCCCTTCATCTTTAAAGGTGCCCTTCATATTCAAATGGCCCCATGCATTTACTGAGTTTTACTATTGAATAGTAGATCCACATTATAGGATCTAGCCTGACAGATGAACTAGGTAAGGACCATGGACCTTAAAGGCAGATCTAGCAATCTAATGTCTAAATAGAATGAAATTGATAAGGACTCCTTGTATCCATTCATACCCAGGAGTTTATAAATGAGACCCAGGGACGGGTTGAGTGATAAAGGACGTGACTCCAGGAGACTTTGAGGTAGGTGCTCTATCACTACTAGACTTTTTAAAAGAGCCATGATCGTTTTGAGAATGCATGTTTTAAGTATAAGTATATGACTTGTTTAGCATGACTTATTTTGTCACTTGTTTAGCATATGAATGAATTCAGCATGCATATGATAAATACATTATGCATAGACATGTTTTGCAAACAATTGCATATATTGCATGATTTGTGAGCATTGAGTTCTTGAAAAATTGCATGTTCTTGAGGGTTACCAAAAGACGCTGGAGTGCCCAAAAGACGCTGGGTAGGCAGTTGTGAGGGCCAGGCAGTGAGGGACCCAAAGAGGACAGGTTTTGAAAAAGAGCTTTTTGGCTTGTTTGATCTTATATGAATTGGGCTAATAAGCTTGTGGGCGCTATGCCGAGAGGTCTGGGTGGGCCTCCAGCCTCTACCACTATTAGGTGGGATGGGTACCACGCCCAAAAAAGGGCATGTCCCTACTTAGACTACGTGTGGTACAGGGGGCTACCACTGGTGTTACGACACTAGGTCGAAGTGTCATATGTCCCGTGGAGGCATATGACCCTGTGTCCCTAGGTACCCGAGGACCACACGGCGGCGAGGTCGTGGGCATAGTTGGACCCTATGGTTTGAGGATTTACTTGCTTTGCATATAGCATGACATGAGGTTAGTCGACCATAGCATATATCCATGATTTGGATTCAGTTGAGCATCTTATGCATATCATTATGTTATGATATATGATACTTTCGACTTGGATTATGCTATTTCTTTTAGTCGTCAGTATTCCAATTTGACAGTGGTTTTTAATATCGATATTGACCATGATTGTTCGAACATGCACATGTTTTAAAGAGCATATGAATTTTAAACATAGCATGCATTGTAAAACTAGTAGTGATAGACGCCTATTGAGTATAGTATATACTCACCCTATCCTTAACATTTTTCAGGATAGTTCCATCCACGAGTAGAGGACGCCTATGTTAGTGCTACGAACAAGATCAAAAGGAGACAATCATACATGTAAGTAAACACTCTACCCTTTGGACATGTATTTGTATTAATTTACAGTTGGGCTATGAGCTGTGACTGGATAGACCTAGGAAAACATTTATGATTTCTGAAGTTTTTCAAAAACTACTTTGGTTGTTGTGAAAGCAAATGACACTCAGGGTTTTCAAAATGAGTTTAAAACTAAAGATTTTCCTCTGCATTGCATGGTTTTATAAAATTGTTTTCAAATAGGAATGCATCCCACCTTAGGAATTAGGTATTGCATTTAAAAATGCATGGGAAAACCCGGGTCGTCATAGTTGGTATCAGAACCCAGGTTTTATCCTTTCACAGCCAGTCTAGCATGTCCAAGGGTCATAGACAATAGAGAAAATCAAGAAGTAGTATAAATAGAAGTAGTAGCGATGACTACTTCTATTTGAGGATTACAATATTAATGCTCAAGGCATTTCTCCATAAACCAATAGGTGAAAAAGGAGATGGGTCTAGCAAATACTTAGATATTGGATGGCTTAAATCTTATCAATAAGGATTGTTTTGCAGTGGTGCAAAGATGAAAACTCAATAAGGATCATATTATAATGAGAATGATGAATGAGGATGTTAGTTAACTTGTTAGTAGATAGTTTTGACCTGCTATAAAGTAATGTTATCAAAGGTGAGAAAATCGAAAAGCCTATATGGCTATCTTACCATCATAAAGAATATCAGAATATGAGCACACTATCACAAGGGATATGATATGAGTGTGATAAGGGATCTAAAAGACAGACTTTGAGAAGATGTTGATGATAATTTAAGAGGGATGAGAATGCAAGATGATATTAAGAGGTAACTATGACTCGTACTAGATCACAAAGGTATGAATCCTGAAAGACTTAGCTCAATTTTGGATACCTTAATTGCAGTCTTATGAAGAGTGAAGTGCTATCGAATAATAACTACCTGAGTATTATGGAGCAAATCAGAAGATGTATACAAGTGACATATCGTGTGAATAAGAGAAACATAACACGAATATGATAGAGAAATGAATTCGACCAAGTTATCTAAAGATTTTGATGATAATAGATCGATCCTAACATGAACTTGTAAGAGAAGTATAGCATGATCAAAACATCAATGCCATTATTAAGACATTGTATGAATTTTATTGAGGCTACAGGCAACTGAGGATTTCAATGATCTTATGACAGTTTAGAATTTATGAGAAGCATTCAGTTTATCATATCTGTTAAGTAAAGAAATAGATGCAGTATTGATTATATGCAATAAAGCACATGAAGACATTGATTTAGGTAGACAAAAAAGAGGATTTTGAAGAAAAGAAAGAAAGAGATAGAGATGTAACTATAAGTATTCAATGAATGTTGAATATTCAAAAGAAAAAGGTCATTACTTTATTAAGGAAAGAATAGATCCATACAAATCTTTCATCTTGAATCATCTGGGAAGATAAACCAATCAAATTCAAAGGAATAATAATAGTTGAGTTGGCGACAATGTTATTGTAAAGGCCTATAATAGAGATAAAGCATATGGGATTTAAGGCGTTGATTAGAGTATCGAATTTCAGGAGATTATGCTACAAGAAATTTTCGAAGGGGAATGGTGACCAACTAGAAATTAAATGGTTTGATGTCTATATCAATTAGAATCTTAACGGATCCATTAGCTTATGGGGAACACCAATGGATATAGTCCATAAAAAGGAAAATTTGGTGATATCCCACCTTGCCAATAAAGTATATTGAAAAAGGAATTAAGCAGGGACAGTGACTTGTCCATTTAGCAAGTAGGGTACCATCAAGGATCAAATTGAGGTCTTACTATCATAGATTGGAAGACCAAAAATCTGAAGACCATTATTTGGTCATTACCTTTAGAGTACTCTTGACTAAATAAAAGTATCCCACCCTAATTAATCAAGTATATACTCAGAGGGATATTATAAGTATTTGGACATGAGTTTTACCTAAAAGAAGTTACTTGTTAGACTAAGTCATTTGAGGGTATGAGGTCAGTTGATTAGGCCACACCATGGAGGAGCTACAAGTACAATAAATACAGTAACAATTGAGACAGAAGCAAAAATAAGGAGCGATCTCCACCAGTGAGACAGATTTTTCCAAACCTGAATAGATACCATGACAAACCATAGAAATCACTATGGGTCTGAAAGATGCTGCTAACTTGGATTGGAAAGAAAGGTAGATAAGTACTGATGAATTTGGAGACCCCTGAGCTTATGACAAAGATATATCTGGAAAGAGATCAATAGGTAATCAAATAAAGTCTTTCTATATGTCTACGAAAATGTTCCATGCTTACCTAAGTGTTTTTCAAATTTGATGATTTAATAGCTTCAGCATAACTTGATGTAGTAGTTATTGAACGAGAACTGCTATTATAAGCTAAGTATGAGGAGGCACTTGAAGGATAAAATTTGAGGAATTGAGAAAATCACCACTTATGAGGATACCTCCTAACAATACAGACTGCATGATTGACAATAAATCCTTGATAAAAGATTGAACAATATATTGATATAGGGAATGGAAGGAGAAAAGTTGAGGTGGCTAGCACACTATAAGGTGAAAATGTGATGTTACGTGCCTTTAGACAAAAAGTTAGTTGTTATGAGCATATACCAAGTACGAAAAATCAATTGAAGGAATTTCTTAAGGACTAACCCTACTAGATTGAGCATAGAACTTTTGGACTGAAAGGTTACAAAGAAAACCATCAAGAAAAGAAAGGACAAAGAGGATGATGACAAAGGATTCAACCATGACATAGTAAGGGTACTCGGTTATGAATAAGAGCCTTTTTGCTTTGCATAAATGAGAACATTATTATAGTGAGATAGGCCTTTGGATGAGAACATTTGACCCATGATGATGAATCGACCATTAACATTTGACATGAGTTTGGATAAAATCTTCACGGAGAAAAGCTTTTAATGAATTCAATAATTATGAAACTGGATATAGAGCTAAGACATTTTACTTTCAGTATATGATAAGGTCCTCGATGAAAGATGCTACTAATTGGCTTTCATGATTTTATTTTGAATGTAACCTTGGTCAAGGAAATCAAGTCACATATGGAAAACGAGAGACAATTCAAAATTAATCAAGGGTTTGGCTATAGAGCACATGATACCATGTCAGTTATTGAAGTATCTTGGGGACAAATAAGATAAGAAGCAAAGTTAGACACAATAGAAAGAAGGTAACTTTTTTTTGGACTCTTACTAATGACATATAACCAACCATTAGAAGGAGATGTGGATGATGAAGAGATCACTAGATGAAAGACAAGAAGAAAAAGGGATTATACTATGATATTCAAAATGAAATAGGAAAAGTAAGATCATATGATCTCAAACAAGTATGGAGTAATTTATACATGAATAAAGACGCATGATCTACGAGGAGACTATCCTATACATGATGAGAAAAGTACATGCATCTAAGGATTTCGAGATAGATGAACTACCGCTAGAAACCGATATTGTTAAACTGGCATGTAGGGGAGTATGCATCAGAGTACGAAGTGAAAGCGGCCCTTATGGGTACGACCTTATAGAAGGAACAATAAAAATGATAAATTGAGGTTGAACCTAGATTTGATTCCTAAGGGGGGAATGCATTCACCAAGAATTTATCTAAGTAACAAAATACCTTGAAGATGATAATTTATGGAATTTCAAGGATGAAATTCTTTTAAGGGAGTAATAATGTAATGCCCAAGTAATTTAAGCTAAATTGGACATTCTATAGGAAATAAACTGTGTTGAATGTTTTACCTTATTTAAAATATTAAATGAAATAATTTGTAAGGACACTTGGTACCATTAGATCCTACTCAAAAAATGGAATCCAACGCCTCAAAGAACGCAAAAAACGGAGTTCGTATGAAGAAGTTACGGCCGTTTAAAGATTAGGGGCAGTTCTATAATGTAAACAGAAAACGAAAAAGAACGAAAAATGCAGGGGGCATTTTGATAACAGCACCCCCTATCGTCTTCCACCTCCAGACTTCTCCAGAAACCCTCCTCTCCCGATTTTTCTAGAGAGATCTACCACTGCCAAGGGCGGCACCGCCATTGGTAGCACCGCCATAGCAGGGCTATAAAAAGCCCCATCTCCCCCTCTCCAAAACCGTGATTTTCCGGTCATTTAGGACTGGGGTTTTGGCAAAAATCAAAAACCTAGTTCCCTGAGTTTTTCCGGCAACGGCCAGGCCCTAGTCAGGCCGGACATTCCATTCTCATCTCCCCATTCCCCCTCTTCTCCTTTCTGGTCTAGTATTGGGGTTTTCCCCTTCATGGATTCCGACAACAAAGGTTTCCGACAGAGGAAAACGCACCACTGGGAAACAAGGTGTCCCCAGGCTGCCCAGGTAAGCCGTTCCTCCTCCTTCTCTCTCCGTTTTGCTTCCCCAGGCCAGATCCATGCCGGATTTGGTCTTTTCCTAGCCATTTTCCAGCCGGGTTTCCTGGCCGAAAAACGCTCCAAGACAGGTTCCAGTCGGCCCTGAACCAACAAGGCGTCCCAGGGACGCCATGCTCCACGTACGGTTGGGACAGGGTCCCTGGGATGGGTTCTGACATACGACAGTGCATACACTGTCCCAGGTGCGGCCTTCAGGTGCGCGCGCAACATGGGGCACGAGTCCTAGCTCGACGAGGATGCACGGGGTGCCTTGGGAACTGTAATTAAATACATTTTTCCCCAGGTCTATCCATTTATAGCACACAGCCCAACTGTAATTAAATACAAATACATGTCCAAAGGGTTGAGAATTTACTTACATGTATAATTGTTTCCTTTTTGATTCACTTGCTCGTAGCACTAACTTAGATGTCCTCTACTCATGGATGGAATCATCCTGAAAAATGTTAAGGATAGGGTAAGTATATACTATACTCAATAGGAGTCTATCACTACTAGTTTTATAATGCATGAGATGTTTTGAAATCATATGCTCTTTCAAATCATGTGCAAGTTTGAATACTCAAGTTCAATATCGATATTAAAAATCCATTGTCAAACTGAAATACTAACGACTTAAGAATCTCACAAACTAAGTCGAAAGTATCATATATATATATCATAAAATAATAATATGCATAAGATGCTTCATTGAATCCAACTCATGGATATCTATCATGGTATGGTCAACCAACCTTATATCATGCCATATGCAATGCACATAAATCCATGAAACCATAAGGTCCCACTATGCCCACGACCTCATCGTTGTGTGGTCTCCGGGTACTTAGGGACACAGGATCATATACCTCCACGGGGCATGTGACACTTCGACCTAATGCCGTGAAACCAGTGGTAACCCCCTGTACCACATGAAGTTGAAGTAGGGACATGCCCTTTTTGGGCATGGTGCCCATCCACCTAATAGTGGTAGAGGCTGGGTGGCCAACCCACACCCCTCGGCATAGCACCCACGAGCTTATTAGCCCAAATCATGTACGATCAAATAAGCCAAAAAGCTCTTTTCAAAACTTGTCCTCTTTGGGTCCCTCACAACTGCCTGGCCCTCGGCACTCCAGCGTCTTTTGGCAACCCTCAAGGACATGCAATCTTTGCAAGAACTTAATTCTCATAAATCATGCAAGGTATGCAATAGTTTGCAAAACATATCTATGCATAATGTATATATGAAACATGTCTATGCATAAAGCATTTGTCACATGCATGCTAAACAAGTCATATACTTAAATCATATATTTGCAAAACAATCATAGTTCTTTTAAAAGAATATAGTAGCGATAGAGCACCTACCTGGCTAGGTCGCATTAACCCTTTTGTTCTCATACGCTCCTGAACATGGTTTGGGGACTCCAGGTTAGTTTATCCTATCTTTTATGGGTTTAGAGTAGTTGGGCCTTATTACTTAGTCATTAGGGGTCCATCCCTATGCCCATGGGTGTCCTAAGGTCCTAATTGGGCCTTGGTATCATTAGTTTTCCAAAGGTCTAGCGGCCACGCGCCACCATCCTATTCTAAGAGTCATGCCCACCTTTGATTGGTCCTTGATCAGGGATTTTATAGTTTGGATATGTCCGCATCATCGACACGGACACAACGCCTTTTGCGGCACCTCAATCGGAGCTCTAGATCTCAAGTTATAAGCGTCGCACGTACATAGGAGTCTTAAAAATAAAAAGACGGAATGCGAGGGTGCTGTGCGTTTGCGTCGTGTGCCCTAGCTTCCTTAAGGAATGAAAAAGTACCGTAGTGGTAGCACACTGCGTGTCTGTAGCGTGCGCCTCAGTGGGCGCGTCTGCAGACGCGCTGAACTTTTCCTCCCGTTTTCCCTTTTGCGGGGGCGTCCGTTGGTTTTCTTCAGATGCGTTTGACGAGTCACGTTTCGACTGGAACGTCTCATCGTCTGGGGAACCGGGGCATCCTCAGGACACCCTGGTTCGACCCTGTGGAACCAGTGCGGCCCAGGGAACGTCCCTGGGTCCTTGGTGGCTCTCCCGGGCTCCATTTTGCATGGTTTTTCATGCAAAAACCTAAGGAAATTGATCCTAGGACTACTGTGAAGACGGGTTTTGAGGGATCTTGTGCATACCTGGCTCGTCGCTGGATTTTTCTCCTCTAGGTCACTGCTCCTCAATGGGTTTTCTTCAATGTTTTGGGCTGCCATTAGAGGTGCCCAAGAGCTCTATTTATAGAGTTAAGAGAGGGTTCTGGAGGGGGCTCTCACCGCCTTTGAATGGCGGTGGAGAAACCTCCAGAATGGCAGTGATTTCACCTCCAATCACCGCCATTCTAGAACCCTCTAGAGGTTGAAGATGAAGGGTGCCCGTATCAAAACGGGCCCCTGTGTTTTGCAGCTAAATCCTTTTTGTTAAAATTATAGTTTTGCCCCTGAACTTCAAAGGGCCATAACTTACTCATTTTAACTCCGTTTTGGGGGATTTTGGTCTTGTTGGATTCCTTTATATGAGACACATCTAATGGAACCATTTTCAGGACCAAGTTTCTAGGTTCAGTCAAGGTGACTAGTGAAAAGACCAAAATGCCCTTATCTTTAAAACTGAACTTTTCACGGGATTTTAATATTACAAAAATTGGGGTCATTACAAGAATAGAGCCCTGGAGACTCACCAAGGACCCAGGGATATTCCCTGGGCTGCATTGGTTCGACAGGGTCAAACTAGGGTGTCCTGAGGACGCCCCGGTTCCCCAATGAATAGGACATTCCAGTCGGAACGTCCCACGTCGGCCGTGGTTTGAAAACCAAACGGGTGCAAAAGAGGCAGTTGGGCGGGAAAACCCGGCACGTCTGTAGACGCGCCAGCTGAGGTACACACCACAGACGTGCAATGCGCTAGCGCTGCGGGTTTTATCGTTCCGGGGCGCGCGACACAGACGAGCAGCGCCCTAGCATTCCATTTTTTTCATTCTTAAGACCCTATGTATGTGCGACACTAAAACGCTTATAACTTGAGATCTAGAGCTCCGATTGAGGCGCCACAAAAGGCGTTGTGTCCGTGTCGTTGACGCGGACACATGTAAACTATAAAATCCCTAATCAAGGCCCAATCAAAGGTGGGCATGACCCTTAGAATAGGATAGTGGTGCGTGGTCGCTAGACCTTTGGAAAACTGAGGATACCAAGGCCCAATTAGGACCTTAGGACACCCATAGGCTTAGGGATGGACCCCTAATGCAAGTAAGTAAACCCTTACCTTATCTTTCAATGTTACTTGATTGTAGTTACTCTCTAATAGTTGAGGCTGTGACTAACACTTTCTTGGGAACAATATTGATTTAAACTTTGCCATAGCTAGATAAATTGAGAATGTGTTTTGACACTCGGGGTTTTTATGAAAGATTGTTTTCCAAAAGAAAAAGATTTTCATGCATCTCATACTTATAAAACAAGAGATCTCGCCTTTTTATCAAAATTGCATCCTATAAAAACCCGGGTCGTCACAGTTGGTATCAGAGCACGGTTTAACATTACTCATAGCCCAGCTATGAGGAGAATAACTTATAATCAAGTTTCATCCATGAAAGAGTAAGGGGTAATAGGATAACACAAACTGAGATTTGGTGAATTACCTTCTGATTACAGATGCCTAAGAAGAAAGGAAGCACTGCTCCAAGACCTGAAGCCCCACCTGTGGACTCCACTAGGTCGGGCAATGGGATGGCTGAGTTATTCCAACAATTCTTACAAAACATGGGACAATACATGAATAGTCAAAGCCAAACTCCTACCCCCCGAGATCCTTCCCGTAATAAAGCAATAGATAGGACTGAGGTTCAATTAGAATGGTTTCAAAAACTAGCTCCCTCATTCACAGGAGAAGATGAAGCATCTACAGTTGAAAAATGGTTAATCGATATTGAAAAGATATTTAAAGCCATGAACATAGCTGAAGAAAGAAAAGTACCCATGGCCACATTTGTGTTTAGGAGAGAGGCAACCTTTTGGTGGGAAACAGCGGAAAGAACTTATTTTGATCAGCAAGAAACAATAGGATGGGAAGAGTTTAAAAAGGTCTTTAATGACAAATATTATCCTAAACATATAAGGAAACAGAAGGAAAAGGAATTTATGGACTTAGAACAAGGAAATATGACCATCCAACAGTATGAAAGTAGATTCATCAGCCTTTGAAGATTTGCACCACATGCTTGTGTTGATGAGGAAGATGTGGCCGAAAGATTTGTAGATGGACTCAACCCAGGACTCAGGAACAGAGTTCTAGGTTTCCAACCTTCCACCGTAGCCGAGGCAGTAGAGATGGCCTCCCTATAAGAAAAAGATTACCAAAGGAATCAGGCGATGAAGGAAACTAAGAACATCAACACCATGAGAAACAAAGGAAAGAGACCATTTCAGTCATCTGGACCCAGGCCACCTTTCAAGAAGCTGTTTGAAAACAAGGGAAGAAGACTAGATTGGAAAACATGCCCTAAGTGTAACAGGAGTCATTTAGGCAAAACATGTCTTATTTTCAACATCACTTGCTATCTTTGTGGAGAACTAGGACATTTTGCTAGAGATTGTCCAAAAAGGAAAGTACAAGAGCGTAAAGAAGAACAAGTTCCAAAAAGCCAAGGACGTGTCTTTGCCCTCACTTCTAGTCAAGCCCAAGCTTCAAATGCAGTCGTTGAAGGTATTCTTTCTATCTATGATACACCTGCTAAAGTTCTATTTGATACAGGCTCTACTCATTCTTTCATATCCCGGGAATTTGCATCATCCTTGGACATTATACCATAGGACCTAGACTTCACTCTAGAAATCATGACTCCTGTAGGCCAGGCACTTCCCACCTACTCTTATCTCCAGGATGTCCCCATTTTGATCAAGGACCATTTGCTGCATGCCAATCTTATCCACTTAGATATGAATGACTTCGACATCATCCTAGGTATGGACTGGCTAGCCTTTCATCAAGCCTTTGTTGATTGCCGCCAGAAACGTGTCACTTTTACCCTACCTAATGGAGACACTTTCACCCTCCAAGGAAGAAAGGATTATTTTGGAGCGTGTGTAATTTCCTCCATGAAAGCAGTTAAACACATTGCTCAAGGATGCCCCTTCTTCTTAGCCAAGATCGAATCTATCGAGAGTCCCCAACCAAAGCTAGAGGATGTCGAGGTAGTCCGAGAATTTCCTGACGTATTCCCTGAGGACTTACCAAGTCTACCTCCACCAAGGGAAATTGAGTTCATCATTGACCTTATACCCGGTACTTCCCTCATTTCCAAAGCTCCTTACCGAATGGCTCCTGCAAAACTAAGAGAACTGAAGACCCAGTTACAGGAACTACTTGACAAAGGGTTCATACGACCTAGCGTATCTCTGTGGGGAGCTCCAGTCCTTTTTGTTAAGAAAAAGGATGGCTCCATGAGATTGTGCGTAGACTATCAGATGTTGAATAGGGTCACCATTAAAAGTACGTACCCTCTTCCCCGAATTGATGATCTTTTTGATCAACTTCAATCAGCCAGAGTCTTCTCTAAGATTGATCTACGATCAGGGTACCATCAACTTTGAGTTAGAGAAGAAGATATCCCCAAGACAGCCTTCAGGACTCGATACGGCCATTATGAATTCAGAGTGATGTCCTTTGGTTTAACTAATGCTCCAGCCGCGTTTATGGACCTCATGAATAGAGTGTTTAAGGAGTACTTAGATAAATTCATCATAGTGTTTGTGGATGATATCTTAATATATTCTGAAACTCCTGAAGACCATATGGAACATCTAAGGATAACATTAAGCACCCTACGAGCACACAAGATATATGCAAAATTCAGTAAGTGTGAGTTTTGGCTGGAAGAGGTTAATTTCTTAGGACACATTATTTCTCAAGATGGCATAGCAGTTGACCCTACTAAGGTTGAATCAGTACAGAACTGGGAAAGACCTAAGATGGTGACAGAAATAAGAAGCTTCTTAGGACTTGCCGGATATTACAGGAGATTCATCGAAGGTTTTTTACAAATTGTCTTACCTCTAACTAAGCTGACCAGGAAAGACACAAGATTTGAATGGACTGATAAATGTGAGTAAAGCTTCTAGGAACTAAAAAGAAGGTTAACTACAGTGCCTTTCCTTACCTTACCTTCAGGAAGTGGCGGATGTGAGATATACAGCGATGCCTTGCAACAAGGGCTAGGCTGTGTACTTATGCAACATGGAAAGGTAATCGCTTATGCTTCTCGACAACTCAAGAAGTATGAAGTCAATTACTCAACCCATGACCTAGAATTAGCAGCCATAGTCTTTGCCTTGCGAATCTGGAGACATTATTTATATGGGAAAATTTTTGAAGTTTTTACAGATCACAAGAGTCTTAAATATATCTTTTCCCAACAAGACTTAAACATGCGACAAAGAAGATGGATGGAATACTTAAAAGACTATGAATTCTCCATTCATTATCACCCTGGAAAAGCTAATGTGGTAGTTGATGCATTAAGCAGAAAAACCTAAGGGATGTGTGCAAGTTTATTAACTAAGAGATGGAAGCTACTACAAGAAGTAATCACATGGAAACCAGACATAAGTAAGCACAAGATCATTATGGTAGGTCTAACAATAAAGTCGGCTGTTAATGAAAAGGTTAAACAAGAACAGAAAGGAGATCCAGATATACAAGCTTTCATAGGAAAACCAGGGTTTACAGAAAGGGAAGATGGTAGCGTTTACATGCTAGGAAGATTAGTGGTACTGGCTAATGAAGAGTTAAGACAAGAAATCTTAAAAGAGGCTCATCGGTCTAAGTATATTATACACCCAGGAGGAACTAAGATGTATCAAGACTTAAAGAAACAATATTGGTGGGATGGTATGAAAAGAGACATAGGGAAATTTGTGGCAAAGTGTCTAACATGTCAACAAGTAAAGGCTGAACATCGAAGACCTGCAGGATTGTTACAACCCCTTGAGTTACCCAAATGGAAATGGGACCATATTATAATGGACTTCATCATAGGGCTACCCAAGACCTCTAAGGGTCATGACATGATCTGGGTAATTGTTGATAGATTAACTAAGACAGCCCATTTACTTCCTATACGTCATACCCAATCCACTGACAGCCTAGCTCAGCTGTACATCAAAGAGATAGTAAGTCTACATGGTATACCCCTTAGTATCACTTCAGATAGGGATAGTCGCTTCACTTCGCAACTCTGGAAGTCTGTCCAAAAATCCTTAGGATCTTCTTGAACTATAGCACAGCCTTCCATCCACAGACCGATGGATAGTCAGAGCGCACAATCCAGATAGTCGAAGATATGTTGCGGACTTGTGCCCTTGATTGGAAACAGAGCTGGGATGAAAACCTACCGCTATTCGAGTTTGCGTACAACAATAGCTTTCAATCAAGCATTGGCATGGCTCCATACGAGGCGCTCTATGGGAGACCCTGTCGATCACCCACCAGTTGGAGTGAAGTTGGAGAGTCCAGGGTGCTCCAGTCTGAGCTGGTAGAGCAATGTGCCAAGAAGGTCAAACTCATAAGAAGACGCCTCCTCACAGTTCAAAGCCGCTAAAAGAGCTATGCTGATCGAAGGAGGAGACCATTGGAATTCGACATAGGAGAGCACATTTTCCTGAAGATATCTCCCACTAAAGGAGTTATGCGGTTCGGTATCAAAGGCAAGCTTAGTCCACGTTACATAGGACCTTTCGAAATCCTAGAGAAAGTGGCAAAAGTGGCCTACAGGATTGCACTACCCCCTCAGCTATCCGAAGTGCATAACGTATTCCATGTATCTATGCTTAGGAGGTACGTGCCTGACCCCGCTCATGTCATCAACCAGGTACCCATAGAGTTGACGAAGGATCTCAAACTAGAGACAAGACCAGTTGAGATTCGGGATCGTAAGAATAAGAAGCTGCGGAACAAGGACATACCCTTAGTCAAAGTTTTGTGGAGAAATGCGCACATGGAAGAAGAGACTTAGGAACCGGAGTCAGAAATGTGAGAAAAATACCCTGAGATCTTTTGACTGTATATAGTAGAATTTTGGGGGAAAAATTCCCCTAAGGGGGTAAGAATGTAATGACTCCAATTTTGTAATATTGAAATTCCAAGTTTAGCAACGAAAAGATAAGTTTTTGAAGATAAGGGCATTTTAGTCATTTCACTATTCACTTTGATTGAACCCATGAATTTGGTCCTACAAATGGTTCCATTAGATGTGTCTCAGAAAAAGGAATCCAACGAGACCAAAATCACCCAAAACGGAGTTAAAATGAGCAAGTTATGGCCCTTTGAAGTTCAGGGGCAAAAATATACTTTTGTTAAAAAACGAATTTACCCTGCAAAAACACAGGGGCCCGTTTTGATACGGGCACCCCTTCATCTTCAACCTCTAGAGGGTTCTAGAACGGCGGTGATTGGAGGAGAAATCACCGCCATTATGGTGGTTTCTCCACCGCCATTCAAAGGCGGTGAGAGCCCCCTCCAGAACCCTCTCTTAGCTCTATAAATAGAGCTCTTGGGCGCCTCTAATGGCAGCCCAAAACATTGAAAAAAACCAGTTGAGGAGCAGTGACCTAGAGGAGAAAATAAGGAGAAAAACCCAGCAACGAGCTAGGTACGCCCAAGATCCCTCAAAACCCATCTCCACCATAGTTCCAAGATCAATTTCCTTAGGTTTTTGCATGAAAAACCATGCAAAATAAAGCCCTGGAGACTCACCAAGGACCCAGGGACATTCCCTGGGCCGAACTGGTTCTATAGGGTCAAACCAGGGTGTCCTGAGGATGCCCCGGTTCCCCAACGAATAGGACGTTCCAGTCGGAATGTCCCACGTCGACCGCGGTTTGAAAAACCAAACGGGAGCAAAAGAGGCAGTCGGGTGGGAAAACCCAGCGCATCTGTAGAAGCGCCCGCTGAGGCACACTCCGTAGACGCGCAATGCACTAGCGCTGCAGGTTTTCTCATTCCTTAAGGAATCCGAGGTGCGCGACACAGACGCGCAGCGCCCTAGCATTCCGTTTTTTTCATTCTTAAGACCCTATGTACGTGCAACACTAAAACGCTTATAACTTGAGATCTAGAGCTCTGATTGAGGCGCTGCAAAAGGCATTGTGTCCGTTTCGATGACGCGGACACATCCAAACTATAAAATCCCTAATCAAGGACCAATAAAAGGTAGGCATGACCCTTAGAATAGGATGGTGGCGCGTGGCCGCTAGACCTTTGAAAAACTGAGGATACCAAGGCCCAATTAGGACCTTAGGACATCCATAAGCTTAGGGATGGACCCCTAATGCCTAAGTAATAAGACCAACCACTCTCAAACCCATAAAAAATAGGCCAAACTAACCTTGATTCCCCAAACCATGTTCAGGAGCGTCCGAGGACAAAAGAGGTTAGCGTAACCTAGTCAGGTAGGTGCTCTATCACTATTAGATTCTTTTAAAAGAACTATTATTGTTTTGAGAACGTATGTTTTAAGTATATGACTTGTTTAGCATGACTTAATTCAGCATGCATGTGATAAATGCTTTGTACATAGACATGTTTGGTAAATGATTGCATATACATTATGCACATATATGTTTTGCAAACAAGTGCATACATTGCATGATTTAAGTACTTGCAAAGATTGCATGTCCTTGAGGGTTTCCAAAAGACGCTGGTGTGCCGAGGGCTAGGCAGTTGTGAGGGACCCAAAGAGGATAGGTTTTGAAAAGAGGTTTTTGGCTTATTTGATCTTATGTGATTTGGGCTAGTAAGCCCGTGGGTGCTATGCCGAGGGGTCTAGGTTGGCCACCTAGCCTCTACCACTACTAGGTGGAATGGGTACCACGCCCAAAAAAGGGCATGTCCCTACGTTGACTACATGTGGTACAGGGTGCTACCACTGGTGTCACGACACTGGGTCGATGTGTCATATGCCCCATGGAGGCTATGATGATGTGTCCTCAGGTACCCAGGGACCACATGGCAGTGAGGTCATGGGCATAGTTTGAACCCTATGGTTTGATGATTTATGTGCATTTCATATGGCATGATATGAGGTTGGTTGACCATACCATACTAGAGATCCATGAGTTGGATTCCATGAAGCATCTTATGCATATCATGATGATATGATATATATGTAAATGATACTTTCGATTTTGGATTATATGATCCTTTAAGTCGTTAGTATTTCAGTTTAACAATGGATTTTAATATCGATGTTGCACTCGAGTATTCAAACATACATATGTTCTGAATCAGCATATGATTTTAAAACATCTCATGCATTATAAAACTAGTAGTGATAGGCTCCTACTGAGTATAGTATATACTCACCTAATCCTCAACATTTTTCAGACACAAAGTAAATACTTAAGGGCAAGGAATGCTTGTGATAGAAGACACTCAGGCTAAGTGCAAGTAAGTAAACCCTTACCTTATCTTTCAATGTTACTTGATTGTAGTTACTCTCTAATAGTAGAAATTTGTGACTAACACTTTCTTGGGAACAATATTGATTTAAACTTTGCCATAGCTAAATAAATTGAGAATGTGTTTTGTCACTCAGGGTTTTTATGAAAGATTGTTTTCCAAAAGAAAAAGATTTTCATGCATCTCATACTTATAAAACAAGAGATCTCGCCTTTTTATCAAAATTACATCATATAAAAACCCGGGTCGTCACACTGTGACTGGAGATGGGAAGCGTGATAGCCTACCTCCTTTCATGGGGGAGACGTGAGATGGAGGGAGGGTGTCATCATCAAATGCTCCCCACATTTTTGACACCTTTTTTTTTTTTTTTGAATCTTTGGATTAGCAAAATGACCTTCAACATCAAATCCTCATAAATTTTCTATACGAACTCTGTTTTCAGTGTTCTTTGAACCGTTGGATTCCATAAGCAAATACCTAATTCAATCTTTATAAAGCATTCATCCTCCTATTTAATCCAATCTTCCGAAAAGGACCTTAAAATTGGGGTAGTTACATTACTTCCCAACACTGCAAACAGTGGCAAGAGGTGGGCATCGCGACCGGCTATCGTCTTTCCCTGCGCAATGGGGTGCAAATGCAAAGACAAAGTGAGGGTGTTGTTATCAAAATGGCCGCATGCATTTTGAATCCTTTTTTTTATTATCTTTTAATTACTCAAATGCCCTTCATATTCAAATGGCCCCATGCATTTTGAATCCTTATTTTAATTTCTAAAATGCCCTTCATGTTCAAATGTTCATAACTTTTTCATCTGAACTCCATTTTCAGTGTTCTTCATGACATTGGACTCCATTTTTTGAATAGAATGTGATTATGTGAATATTATCAAAAAATTCTATCTTCTAAAATTAAAATTTATAAGACATTCATCTTCCTGTTCAGTCCAATCTTCCAAATAGGACTTTATAATTTAGGTAGTTACATTATTTCTCAACGTAACAAACTATGATTGGAGGTGGGTAGCGTGATGGCCTACTTCCTTTCTTGGGGGAGAGGTAAGATGGAGGGAGGGTGTCATCCTCAAAATGCACCCTACATTTTGACTCCTTTTTTTTTTCGAATCTTTTGAGTACCAAAATGACCTTCAACATCAAATGCTCATAAATTTTTTAAACGAACTCTGTTTTTAGTGTTATTTGGGCCGTTGGATTCCATCAACAAATTCTTAATTCAATCTTTATAAAACATTCATCCTCCTATTTAATCCAATCTTCCAAATACCACCTCAAAATTGTGGTAGCTACATCACTTCCCAACGCTGCAAACAGTGACAAGAGTCGAGCATCGCCACCGTCTATCATCTTTCCCTACCCAATGTGGTGCAGATGCAGAGACAAAGGGAGGGTGTTGTTATCAAACTGGGCCCATGCATTTTTAATTGCTTTTTTTTTTAATCTTTTAATTACTTAAATGCCTGTCATCTTTAAAAGTGCCCTTCATATTGAAATGGCCCCATGCATTTTGAATCCTTATTTTAATTTCTAAAATGCCCTTCATATTCAAATGTGCATAACTCTTTCATCCGAACTCCATTTTTAGGGTTCTTTGTGACATTGGACTCCATTTTTTCAATAGAATCTAATTATGTAAATATTATAAAAAAAAATTCTACCTTCTAAAATTAAAATTTGTAAGACATTTATCTTCCGGTTCTTTCCAATCTTCTAAATAGGACATTATAATTTAAGTAGTTACATTATTTCCCAACGTAACAAACTGTTGCTGGAGATGGGTAGCGTGATAGCCTACCTTCTTATTTGGGGGAGACGTGAGATGGAGGGAGGGTGTCATCATCAAAATGCTCCCTACATTTTGATTGCTTTTTTTTTTTTTTTTTTTTTGAATCTTTTGATTACCAAAATGACCTTCAACATTAAATGCTCATAAAGTTTTTATATGAACTCTGTTTTGAGTGTTCTTTGAGCCGTTGGATTCCATTAAGAAATTCTGAATTCAATCTTTATAAAACATTCATCCACCTTTTTAATCCAATCTTCCAAATAGGACCTTAAAATTGGGGCAGCTACATTACTTCCCAACGCTGCAAATAGTGACAAGAGGTGGGCATTGCGACCGCCTATTGTCTTTCCCTGCGCAATGGGGTGCAGATGTGGTGCGGATGCAGAGACAAAGGGAGGGTGTTGTTATCAAAATGGACCCATGCATTTTGAATCCCATTTTTTAAAATCTTTTAATTACTTAAATTCCCTTCATCTTTAAAAGTACCCTTCATATTCAAATGGCCCCATGCATTTTGAATCCTTATTTTAATTTCCAAAATGGCCTTCATATTCAAATGTGCATAACTTTTTCCTCTGAACTCCATTTTCAGTATTCTTTATGACATTGGACTCCATTCTTTGAATAGAATATAATTATGTCAATATTATCAACAAATTCTATCTTCTAAAATTAAAATTTATATGACATTCATCTTCCTATTCAATCCAATCTTCCAAATAGGACATTATAATTTAGGTAGTTACATTATTTCTCATCGTAACAAACTGTGACTGGAGATGGGTAGCGTGATAGGCTACCTTCTTTCTTGGGGTAGACGGGAGATGGAGGGAGGGTGTCATCAGAAAAATGCTCCCTACATTTTGACTCCTTTTCTTGTTCTTTTGAATCTTTTGAGTAGCAAAATGACCTTCAACATCAAATCCTCCTAAATTTGCTATACGAACTTTGTTTTTAGTGTTCTTTGAGCCATTGGATTCCATTAACAAATTCTTAATTCAATCTTTATAAAACATTCATCCTCCTTTTTAATCCAATCTTCCAAATATGACCTTAAAATTGGGGTAGTTACAATACTTCCCAACGCTGCAAACATTGACAAGAGGTGGGAATCGCGATCGCCTATCGTCTTTCCCTGCGCAATGGGGTGCAGATGCAGAGACAAAGGGAGGGTGTTGTTATCAAAATGGCCGCATGCATTTTGAATCCTTTTTTTATTATCATTTAATTACTTAAATGCCCTTTATATTCAGATGGCCCCATGCATTTTGAACCCTTATTTTAATTTCTAAAATGCCCTTCATATTCAAATGTTCATAACCTTTTCATCCGAACACCATTTTCAGTGTTCTTTGTGACAATGGACTCTATTTTTTGAATAAAATGTAATTATGTGATATTACCAACAAATCCTATCTTCTAAAATTAATATTTATAAGACATTCATCCTCTTGTTCAATCCAATCTTCCAAATAGGACTTTATAATTTAGTTAGTTACATTATTTCTCAGCGTAAGAAACTATGACTGGAGGTGGGCAGCGTGATAGCCTACCTTCTTTCTTGGGGGAGATGTGAGATGTAGGGAGGGTGTCATCATCAAAATGCTCTCTACATTTTGACTCCTTTTTTTTTTTTTTTTAATCTATTGCGTAGCAAAATGACCTTCAACCTCAAATCCTCATAAATTTTCTATACGAACTTTGATTTCAGTGTTCTTTGAGCCGTTGGATTCCATTAACAAATTCTTAATTCAATCTTTAGAAAACATTCATCCTCCCTTTTAATCCAATCTTCCAAATATGACCTTAAAATTGGGGTAGTTATATTACTTCCCAACACTGCAAACAGTGACAAGAGGTGGGAATCGCGACTGCTTATCGCCTTTCCCTGCACATTGGGGTGCAGATGTGGTGCAGATGTAGAGACAATGGGAGGGTGTTGTTATCAAAAAGACCGCATGTATTTTGAATCCTTTTTTTATTATCTTTTAATTACTTAAATGCCCTTCATCTTTAAAAGTGCCCTTCATATTCAAATGGCCCCATGCATTTTGAATCCTTCTTTTAATTTCTAAAATGCCCTTCATATTCAAATCTTCATAACTTTTTCATCTGAACTCCATTTTCAGTGTTCTTTGTGACATTGGACTCTATTTTTTGAATAGAATGTAATTATGTGAATATTATCAACAAATTCTATCTTCTACAATTAAAATTTATAAGACATTCGTCTTCCTGTTGAATCCAATCTTCCAAATAGGACTTTATAATTTTGGTAGTTACATTATTTCTCAACGTAACAAACTGTGACTGGAGGTGGGTAGCGTGGTAGCGTACCTTCTTTCTTGCGGGAGACGTGAGATGGAGGGAGGGTGCCATCATTAGAATGCTGCATACATTTTGACAATTTTTTTTTCTTTTTGAGTCTTTTGATTACCAAAATGACCTTCAACATCAAATCCGCATAAATTTTCTATACGAACGCTGTTTTCAGTGTTCTTTGAGCCGTTGGATTCCATTAAGAAATTCTTAATTCAATCTTTATAAAACATTCATCCACCTTTTAAAACCAATCTTCCAAATAGGACCTTAAAATTGGGGTCGTTATATTACTTCCCAACGCTGCAAACAGTGACATGAGGTGGGCATCACGACTGTTTATCGTCTTTCCCTGCGCAATGGGGTGCAGATGCAGAGACAAAAGGATGGTGTTGTTATCAAAATGTCTCCATGAATTTTGAATCCCTTTTTTTTTAATCTTTTATTTACTTAAATGCCCTTCATCTTTAAAGGAGCCCTTCATATTCAAATGGCACCATGCATTTTGAATCCTTATTTTAATTTCTAAATTGCCCTTTATATTCAAATGTGCATAACTTTTTCATCCGAACTCCATTTTCAGTGTTCTTTGTGACATTGGACTCCATTTTTTCAACAGAATCTAATTATGTGAATATTATCAAACAAATTCTATCTTCTAAAATTAAAATTTATAAGACATTCATCTTCTCGTTCTTTCCAATCTTCCAAATAGGACATTATAATTTAAGTAGTTACATTATTTTCCAATGTAACGAACTGTTACTGGAGGTGGGTAGCGTGATAGCCTACCTTCTTTCTTGGGGGAGACGTGGGATGGAGGAAGGGTGTCATCATCAAAATGATCCCTACATTTTGATTCTTTTTTTTTCTTTTTTTTAATCTTTTGATTACCAAAATGACCTTCAACATCAAATGCTCATATATTTTTTATACGAACTCTGTTTTTAGTGTTCTTTGAGCCGTTGGATTCCATTAACAAATACTTAATTCAATCTTTATAAAACATTCATCCTCCTATTTAATCCAATCTTCCAAATATGACCTTCAAATTGGGGTAGTTACAATACTTCCCAACACTGCAAACACTGACAAGAGGTGGGAATCGCGACCGCCTATCGTCTTTCCCTGCACAATGGGGTGCAGATGTGGTGCAGATGTAGAGACAAAGGGAGGTTGTTGTTATCAAAATGGCCGCATGCATTTTGAATCCTTTTTTTATTATCATTGAATTACTTAAATGTCCTTCATATTCAAATGGCCCCATGCATTTTGAACCCTTATTTTAATTTCTAAAATGCCCTTCATATTCAAATGTTCATAACTTTTTCATCTGAACTCAATTTTCAGTGTTCTTTGTGACATTGGACTCCATTTTTTGAATAGAATGTAATTATGTGATATTATCAACAAATTCTATCTTCTAAAATTACTATTTATAGGACATTCATCTTCCTGTTCAATCCTATCTTTCAAATAGGACTTTATAATTTAAGTAGTTACATTATTTCTCAATGTAACAAACTGTGACTAGAGGTGGGTAGCGTGATAGCCTGCCTTCTTTCTTGGGGGAGACGTGAGATGGAGGGAGGGTGTCATCATCGAAATGCTCCCTACATTTTGATTCCTTTTTTTTCTTTTTTTCTTTTTTTTGAATCTTTTGATGAGCGAAATGACCTTCAACATGAAATCCTCATAAATTTTCTATATGAACTCTGTTTTCAGTGTTCTTTGAGCTGTTGTATTGCATTAAAAAATTCTTAATTCAATCTTTAGAAAATATTCAACCTCCTTTTTAATCCAATCTTCCAAATAGGTCCTTAAAATTGGGTAGTTACATTACTTGCCAACCCTGCAAACAGTGACAAGAGGTGTGCATCGCGACCACCTATCGTCTTTCCCTGTGCAGTGGGGTGCAGATGCAGAGACAAAGGGAGGGTGTTGTTATCAAAATGGCCACATGCATTTTGAAAGTGCCCTTCATATTCAAATGGCCCCATGCATTTTGAATCCTTATTTTAATTTCTAAAATGCCCTTCATATTCAAAAGTGTATAAGTTTTTCATCCGAACTCCATTTTCAGTGTTCTTTGTGACATTGGACTCCATTTTCTGAATAGAATCTAATTATGTAAATATTATCCGAAAATTCTATCTTCTAAAATTCAAATTTATAAGACATTCCTCTTCCTATTCTATCCAATCTTCCAAATAGGACTTTATAATTTAAGTAGTTACATTATTTCCCAATGTAACGAATTGTTACTGGAGGTGGGTACCATGATAGCCTACATTCTTTCTTGGGGGAGACGTGAGATGGAGGGAGGGTGTCATCATCAAAATGTTCCCTTCATTTTGACCCCTTTTTCTTTTTTTTGAATATTTTGATTACCAAAATAACTTTCTACATCAAATGCTCATATATTTTTTATACGAACTGTATTTTCAATGTTCTTTGAGCCGTTGGATTCCATAAACAAATACTTAATTAAATGTTTATAATACATTCATTCTCCTATTTAATCCAATCTTCCAAATAGGAACTTAAAATTTTGGTAGTTACATTACTTCCCAACGCTGCAAACAGTGATAAGAGGTGGGCATCGCGATCGCCTATTGTCTTTCCCCGATCAATGGGGTGCAGATGCAATGACAAAGGGAGTGCGTTGTTATCAAAATGGCCCTATGCATTTTGTATCCCTTTTTTTTCTTTTAATTACTTAAATAGCCTTCATCATTAAAAGTGCCCTTCATATTCAAATGGCCCCATGCATTTTGAATCCTTATTTTAATTTCTAAAATGCCCTTCGTATTCAAATGTGCATAACTTTTGCATCCGAACTCCATTTTAAGTGTTCTTTGTGACATTGGACTCCATTTTTTGTATAGAATGTAATAACGTGGATATTATCAACAAATTCTATCTTCTAAAATTAAAATTTATAAGTCATTCATCTTCCTTTTCAATCCAATCTTCCAAATAGGACATTATAATTTCGGTAGTTACATTATTTCTCAGCGTAACAAACTGTGACTAGAGGTGAGTAGCGTGATAGGCTACCTTCTTTCTTGGGGGACATGTGAGATGGAGGGAGGGTGTCATCTTCGAAATGCTCCCCACATTTTGACCCCCCCTTTTTTTTTGAATCTTTTGATTAGTAAAATGACCTTCAGCATCAAATCCTCATAAATTTTCTACACGAACTTTGTTTTCAGTGTTCTTTGAGCCGCTAGATTCCATTAACAAATTCTTAATTCAATCTTTATAAAACATTCATCCTCCTTTTTAATCCAATCTACCAAATAGGACCTTAAAATTGGGGTAGTTATGTTACTTCCCAACGTTGCAAACAGTGACAAGAGGTGGGCATCGTGATCGGCTATCGTCTGTCCCTGCGCAATGGGGTGCAGATGTGGTGTAGATGCAGAGACAAAGGTAGGGTGTTGTTATCAAAATGGCCGCATGTATTTTGAATCCTTTTTTTTGTCTTTTAATTACTTAAATGCGCTTCATCTTTAAAAGTGCCCTTCATATTAAAATGGCCCCATGCATTTTGAATCCTTATTTTATTGTCTAAAATGCCCTTCATATTCAAATGTTCACAACTTTTTAATCCGAACCCCATTTTCAGTGTTCCTTGTGACATTGGACTCCATTTTTTGAATAGAATGTAATTATGTGAATATTATTAACAAATTCTATCTTCTAAAATTAAAATTTATAAGACATTCATCTTCCTGTTCAATCCAATCTTCCAAATAGGACTTTATAATTTAGGTAGTTACATTATTTCTCAACGTAACAAACTATGACTGGAGGTGGGAAGCGTAATAGCCTACCTTCTTTCTTATGGGAGACGTGAGATGGAGGGAGGGTGTCATCATCAAAATGCTCCCCACATTTTGACACCTTTTTTTTGTGTATCTTTTGATTAGCAAAATGACCTTCGAACATGCACATGTTTTAAAGAGCATATGATTTTAAACATAGCATGCATTGTAAGACTAGTAGTGATAGACTCCTACTAAGTATAGTATATACTCACCCTATCCTTAACATTTTTCAGCATAGTTCCACTCACAAATAGAAGATGCCTCAGGAGATATTAGCGCTACGAGCAAGTGAATAAAAAACGAGACAATGATACATGTAAGTAAACTCTCTACCCTTTGGACATGTATTTGTATTTATTTCTAGTTGGGCTGTGTGCTGTGATGGATAGACCTGGGGGAAAACACTTATGATTTCTGAAGTTTTTCAAAAACTACTTTGGTTGTTGTGAAAGCAAATGACACTCAGGGTTTTCAAAATGAGTTTAAAACTAAAGATTTCCTGCTGCATTGCATGGTTTTTATAAAAATGGTTTTCAAAAGGCGACGCCCGCCTTGGGAATTTAGATATTGCATTTAAAAATGCATGGGAAAACCAGGGTCATCATAGTCATCATCAAAATGCTCCCCACATTTTGACACCATTTTTTTTTTGTGAATCTTTTGATTAGCAAATGACCTTCAACATCAAATCCTCATAAATTTTCTATACGGACTTTGTTTTCAGAGTTCTTTGAGCTGTTGGATTCCATTAATAAATTCTTAATTCAATCTTTACAAAACATTCATCCTCCTTTTTTATCCAATCTTCCAAATAGGACCTTAAAATTGGGGTAGTTACATTACTTCCCAATGCTGCAAACAGTGACAAGGTGTGGGCATTGCGACCTGCGCAATGGGGTGCAGATGTGGTGGAGATGCAGAGACAAAGGGAGGGTGTTGTTATCAAAATGGCCACATGCATTGTGAATTCTTTTTTTTTTATTTATCTTTTAATTACTTAAATGCCCTTCATATTTAAAAGTGTGCTTCATATTCAAATGGCCCCTTGCATTTTGAATCCTTATTTTAATCTCTGAAATGCCCTTCATATTCAAATGTTCATAACTTTTTCATCCGAACTCCATTTTCAGTGTTCTTTGTGACATTGGACTCCATTTTTTGAATATAATCTAATTATACGAATATTATAAAAAAAATTCTATCTTCTAAAATTAAAATTTATAAGACATTCATCTTCCTGTTCTATCCAGTCTTCCAAATAGGACTTTATAATTTAAGTAGTTACATTATCTCCCAATGTAACGAACTGTTGCTGGAGGTGGGTCGCATGATAGCCTACTTTCTTTCTTGGGGGAGACGTGAGATGGAGGGAGGGTGTCATCATCAAAATGCTCCCTACCTTTTGGCACCTTTTTTTTTTTTTTTTTTGAAATCTTTTGTACCAAAATGACCTTCAACATGAAATGCTCATAAATTTTTTATACGAACTCTGTTTTCAGTGTTCATTGAGCCGTTGGATTCCATTAACAAATTCTTAATTCAATCTATATAAAACATTCGTCCTCCTATTTAATCCAATCTTGCAAATAGGACCTTAAAATTGGGGTAGTTACATTACTTCCCAACGCTGCAAATAGTGACAAGAGGTGGGCGTCGCGACCGACTATCGTCTTTCCCTGCGCAATGGGGTGTAGATGTGGTGCAGATGCAGAGACAAAGGGAGGGTGTTATTATCAAAATGGCCGCATCCATTTTGAATCCTTTTTTTTATATTTTAATTACGTAAATTCTCTTCATCTTTATAAGTGCCCTTCATATTGAAATGGCCCCATGCATTTTGAATCCTTATTTTAATTTTTAAAATGCCCTTCATATTCAAATGTTCATAACTTTTTCATCTGAACTCCATTTTTAGTGTTCTTTGTGACATTGGACTCCATTTTTTGAATAGAATCTAATTATGTGAATATTATAAACAAATTGTATCTTCTAAAATTAAAATTTATAAGACATTCATCTTCCTGTTCAATCGAATCTTCCAAATAGAACTTTATAATTTAGGTAGTTACATTATTTCTCAACATTACAAACTGTAACTGGAGGTGGGTAGTGTGATAGCCTACCTTCTTTCTTGGGGGAGACGTGAGATGGAGGGAGGGTGTCATCATCGAAATGCTCCCCACATTTTGACACCTTTTTTTTTTTTTTTTAATCTTTTGATTAGCAAAATGACCTTCAGCATCAAATCCTCATAAATTTTCTGCACGAACTCTGTTTTCAGTGTTCTTTGAGCCGTTGGATTCCATTAACAAATTCTTAATTCAATCTTTATAAAACATTCATCCTCTTTTTTAATCCAACATTCCAAATAGGACCTTAAAATTGGGGTAGTTACATTACTTCCCAACGCTGCGAACAATGACAAGAGGTGGGCATTGTGACTGCCTATTGTCTTTCCCTACGGAATGGGGTGCAGATGCAGAGACAAAGGGACGGTATTGTTATCAAAAAAAGCGCATGCATTTTGAATCCTTTTTTTTATCTTTTAATTACTTAAATGCCCTTCATCTTTAAAAGTGCCCTTCATATTCAAATGGCCCCACGCATTTTGAATTCTTATTTTAATTTCTAAAATGCCCTTCAAATTCAAATGTTCATAACTTTTTCACCCAAACTCCAATTTCAGTGTTCTTTGCGACATTGCACGCCATTTTTTGAATAGAATGTAATTATGTGAATATTATCGACAAATTCTATCTTCCAAATTAAAATTTATAAGACATTTATCTTCCTGTTCAATCCAATCTTCCTAATAGGACATTATAATTTAGGTAGTTACGTTATTTCGCAACGTAAGAAACTGTGATTGGAGGTGGGTAGCCTGATAGCCTACCTTCTTTCTTGGGGGAGACGTGAGATGGAGGGATGGTGTCATCATCAAAATGCTCCCAACATTTTGATACCTTTTTTTTTTTTTTTCGTTGAATCTTTTGAATACCAAAATGACCTTCAACATCAAATGCTCATAAATTTTTAATACCAATGCTTTTTTCAGTGTTCTTTGAGCCGTTGTATTCCATGCATAGATTTTTAATTCAATCTTTAGAAAACATTCATCCTCCTATTTAATCCAATCTTCCAAATAGGACATTCAAATTGTGGTAGTTACATTGCTTACCAGTGTTGCAAACAGTGACAAGAGGGGGGCATCCCGGCCGCCTATCGTCTTTCCTAGTGCAATGGGGTGCAGATGTGGTGCAGATGCAGAGACAAAGGGAGGGTATTGTTATCAAAATGGCCACATGCATTTTGAAACCATTTCTATATCTTTTAATTACTTAAATGCCCTTCATCTTTAAAAGTGCCCTCCATATTCAAATGGCCCCACGCAATTTGAATTCTTATTTTAATTTCTAAAATTCCTTTCAAATTCCAATGTTCATAAGTTTTCATCCAAACTCCAATTTCAGTGTTCTTTGCGACATTGGACTCTATTTTTTGAATAGATGTAATTATGTGAATATTATCAACAAATTCGATCTTCCAAATTAAAATTTATAAGACAATCATCTTCCTGTTCAATCGAACCTTCCTAATAGGACCTTATAATTTAGGTAGTTACGTTATTTCGCAAGGTAAGAAACTGTGATTGGACGTGCGTAGGCGTGATAGCCTACCTTCTTTCTTGGGGGAGACGTGACATGGAGGGATGGTGTCTTCATCTAAATGCTCCGTACATTTTGATGCCTTTTTTTTTTTTTTTTTTTCATTGAATCTTTTGATTACCAAAATGACCTTCAACATCAAATGCTCATAAATTTTTAATACCAACGCTTTTTTCAGTGTTCTTTGAGCCGTTGTATTCCATGCACAGATTTTTAATTCAATCTTTACAAAACATTCATCCTCCTATTTAATCCAATCTTCCAAATAGGACATTCAAATTGTGGCAGTTACATTACTTACCAGTGCTGCAAACAGTGACAAGAGGGGGGCATCCCGGCCGCCTATCGTCTTTCCTAGTGCAATGGGGTGCAGATGTGGTGCAGATGCAGAGACAAAGGGAGGGTATTGTTATCAAAATGGCCACATGCATTTTGAAACCATTTTTATATCTTTTAATTACTTAAATGCCCTTCATCTTTAAAAGTGCCCTCCATATTCAAATGGCCCCACGCATTTTGAATTCTTATTTTAATTTCTAAAATGCCCTTCAAATTCCAATGTTCATAAGTTTTCATCCAAACACCAATTTCAGTTTTCTTTGCGACATTGGAATCTATTTTTTGAATAGAATTTAATTATGCGAATATTATCAACAAATTCTATCTTCTAAATTAAAATTTATAAGACATTCATCTTCCTGTTCAATCCAATCTTCTTAATAGGACTTTATAATTTAGGTAGTTACGTTATTTCGCAACGTAAGAAACTGTGATTGGACGTGCGTAGCGTGAGAGCCTACCTTCTTTCTTGGGGGAGACGTGAGATGGAGGGATGGTGTCATCATCAAAATGCTCCCTACATTTTGATACCTTTTTTTTTTTTCGTTGAATCTTTTGATCATGAAATGGCCTTCAACATCAAATGCTCATAAATTTTTAATACCAATGCTTTTTTTAGTGTTCCTTGAGCCGTTGGATTCCATTAACAGATTTTTAATTCAATCTTTAGAAAACATTCATCCTCCTATTTAATCCAATCTTCCAAATAGGACATTCAAATTGTGGCAGTTACATTACTTACCAGTGCTGCAAACAGTGACAAGAGGGGGGCATCCCGGCCGCCTATCGTCTTTCCTAGTGCAATGGGGTGCAGATGTGGTGCAGATGCAGAGACAAAGGGAGGGTATTGTTATCAAAATGGCCACATGCATTTTGAAACCATTTTTATATCTTTTAATTACTTAAATGCCCTTCATCTTTAAAAGTGCCCTCCATATTCAAATGGCCCCACGCATTTTGAATTCTTACTTTAATTTCTAAAATGCCCTTCAAATTCAAATGTTCATAACTTTTTCACCCAAACTCCAATTTTAGTGTTCTTTGCGACATTGGACTCCATTTTTTGAATAGAATGTAATTATGTGAATATTATCAACAAATTCTATCTTCTAAATTAAAATTTATAAGACATTTATCTTCCTGTTCAATCCAATCTTCCTAATAGGACATTATAATTTAGGTAG
Source organism: Warburgia ugandensis (assembly GCA_035236585.1). Lineage (NCBI taxonomy): Eukaryota > Viridiplantae > Streptophyta > Magnoliopsida > Canellales > Canellaceae > Warburgia > Warburgia ugandensis. The sequence continues at coordinate 51,687,455 of CP141127.1, read as the reverse complement.
TTATGTTATTTCGCAACGTAAGAAACTGCGATTGGAGGTGGGTAGCGTGATAGCCTACCTTCTTTCTTGGGGGAGACGTGAGATGGAGGGATGGTGTCATCATCAAAATTCTCCCTACATTTTCATACCCATTTTTTTTTTTTCGTTGAATCTTTTGATTACCAAAATGACTTTCAACATCAAATGCTCATAAATTTTTAATACCAACGCTTTTTTCAGTGTTCTTTGAGCCGTTGTATTCCATGCACAGATTTTTAATTCAATCTTTAGAAAACATTCATCCTCCTATTTAATCCAATCTTCCAAATAGGACATTCAAATTGTGGCAGTTACATTACTTACCAGTGCTGCAAACAGTGACAAGAGGGGGGCATCCCGGCCGCCTATCGTCTTTCCTAGTGCAATGGGGTGCAGATGTGGTGCAGATGCAGAGACAAAGGGAGGGTATTGTTATCAAAATGGCCACATGCATTTTGAAACCATTTTTATATCTTTTAATTACTTAAATGCCCTTCATCTTTAAAAGTGCCCTCCATATTCAAATGGCCCCACGCATTTTGAATTCTTATTTTAATTTCTAAAATGCCCTTCAAATTCCAATGTTCATAAGTTTTCATCCAAACACCAATTTCAGTTTTCTTTGCAACATTGGAATCTATTTTTTGAATAGAATTTAATTATGCGAATATTATCAACAAATTCTATCTTCTAAATTAAAATTTATAAGACATTCATCTTCCTGTTCAATCCAATCTTCTTAATAGGACTTTATAATTTAGGTAGTTACGTTATTTCGCAACGTAAGAAACTGTGATTGGACGTGCGTAGCGTGAGAGCCTACCTTCTTTCTTGGGGGAGACGTGAGATGGAGGGATGGTGTCATCATCAAAATGCTCCCTACATTTTGATACCTTTTTTTTTTTTTGTTGAATCTTTTGATCATGAAATGGCCTTCAACATCAAATGCTCATAAATTTTTAATACCAATGCTTTTTTTAGTGTTCCTTGAGCCGTTGGATTCCATTAACAGATTTTTAATTCAATCTTTAGAAAACATTCATCCCCCTATTTTATCCAATCTTCCAAATAGGACATTCAAATTGTGGTAGTTACATTACTTCCCAGTGCTGCAAATAGTGACAATAGGGGGGCATCCCGGCCGCCTATCATCTTTCCTGGTGCAATGGGGTGCAGATGTGGTGCAGATGCAAAGAGAAAGGGAGGGTGTTGTTATCAAAATGGCCGAATGCATTTTAAAACCATTTTTATGTCTTTTAATTACTTAAATGCCCTTCATCTTTAAAAGTGCCCTTCATATTCAAATGGCCCCACGCATTTTTTATTCTTATTTTAATTTCTAAAATGCCCTTCAAATTCAAATGTTCGTAACTTTTTCAGGCAAACTCCAATTTCAGTGTTCTTTGCGACATTGGACTCCATTTTTTGAATAGAATGTAATTATGTGAATATTATCGACAAATTCTATCTTCCAAATTAAAATTTATAAGACATTTATCTTCCTGTTCAATCCAATCTTCCTAATAGGACATTATAATTTAGGTAGTTACGTTATTTCGCAACGTAAGAAATTGTGATCGGAGGTGGGTAGCCTGATAGCCTACCTTCTTTCTTGGGGGAGACGTGAGATGGAGGGATGGTGTCATCATCAAAATGCTCCCTACATTTTGATACCTTTTTTTTTTTTTTTCATTGAATCTTTTGAATACCAAAATGACCTTCAACATCAAATGCTCATAAATTTTTAATACCAATGCTTTTTTCAGTGTTCTTTGAGCCATTGTATTCCATGCACAGATTTTTAATTCAATCTTTAGAAAACATTCATCCTCCTATTTAATCCAATCTTCCAAATAGGACATTCAAATTGTGGTAGTTACATTGCTTACCAGTGCTGCAAACAGTGACAAGAGGGGGGCATCTCGGCCGCCTATCGTCTTTCCTAGTGCAATGGGGTGCAGATGTGGTGCAGATGCAGAGAGAAAGGGAGGGTATTGTTATCAAAATGGCCACATGCATTTTGAAACCATTTTTATATCTTTTAATTACTTAAATGCCCTTCATCTTTAAAAGTGCCCTCCATATTCAAATGGCCCCATGCATTTTGAATTCTTATTTTAATTTCTAAAATTCCCTTCAAATTCCAATGTTCATAAGTTTTCATCCAAACTCCAATTTCAGTGTTCTTTGCGACATTGGACTCTATTTTTTGAATAGATGTAATTATGTGAATATTATCAAAAAATTTGATCTTCCAAATTAAAATTTATAAGACAATCATCTTCCTGTTCAATCGAACCTTCCTAATAGGACTTTATAATTTAGGTAGTTACGTTATTTCGCAAGGTAAGAAACTGTGATTGGACGTGCGTAGGCGTGATAGACTACCTTCTTTCTTGGGGGAGACGTGAGATGGAGGGATGGTGTCTTCATCAAAATGCTCCATACATTTTGATGCCTTTTTTTTTTTTTTTTTTTCGTTGAATCTTTTGATTACCAAAATGACCTTCAACATCAAATGCTCATAAATTTTTAATACCAACGCTTTTTTCAGTGTTCTTTGAGCCGTTGTATTCCATGCATAGATTTTTAAATCAATCTTTAGAAAACATTCATCCTCCTATTTAATCCAATCTTCCAAATAGGACATTCAAATTGTGGTAGTTACATTACTTCCCAGTGCTGCAAACAGTGACAAGAGGGGGGCATCCCGGCCGCCTATCGTCTTTCCTGGTGAAATGGGGTGCAGATGCAGAGACAAAGGGAGGGTGTTGTTATCAAAATGGCCACATGCATTTTGAAACCATTTTTTTTGTCTTTTAATTACTTAAATGCCCTTCATCTTTAAAAGTGCCCTTCATATTCAAATGGCCCCACGCATTTTGAATTCTTACTTTAATTTCTAAAATGCCCTTCAAATTCAAATGTTCATAACTTTTTCACCCAAACTCCAATTTTAGTGTTCTTTGCGACATTGGACTCCATTTTTTGAATAGAATGTAATTATGTGAATATTATCAACAAATTCTATCTTCTAAATTAAAATTTATAAGACATTTATCTTCCTGTTCAATCCAATCTTCCTAATAGGACATTATAATTTAGGTAGTTATGTTATTTCGCAACGTAAGAAACTGCGATTGGAGGTGGGTAGCGTGATAGCCTACCTTCTTTCTTGGGGGAGACGTGACATGGAGGGATGGTGTCATCATCAAAATGCTCCCTACATTTTCATACCCATTTTTTTTTTTTCGTTGAATCTTTTGATTACCAAAATGACCTTCAACATCAAATGCTCATAAATTTTTAATACCAATGCTTTTTTCAGTGTTCTTTAAGCCGTTGTATTCCATGCACAGATTTTTAATTCAATCTTTAGAAAACATTCATCCTCCTATTTAATCCAATCTTCCAAATAGGACATTCAAATTGTGGCAGTTACATTACTTACCAGTGCTGCAAACAGTGACAAGAGGGGGGCATCCCGGCCGCCTATCGTCTTTCCTGGTGAAATGGGGTGCAGATGCAGAGACAAAGGGAGGGTGTTGTTATCAAAATGGCCACATGCATTTTGAAACCATTTTTTATGTCTTTTAATTACTTAAATGCCCTTCATCTGTAAAAGTGCCCTTCATATTCAAATGGCCCCACGCATTTTGAATTCTTACTTTAATTTCTAAAATGCCCTTCAAATTCAAATGTTCATAACTTTTTCACCCAAACTCCAATTTTGGTGTTCTTTGCGACATTGGACTCCATTTTTTGAATAGAATGTAATTATGTGAATATTATCAACAAATTCTATCTTCTAAATTAAAATTTATAAGACATTTATCTTCCTGTTCAATCCAATCTTCCTAATAGGACATTATAATTTAGGTAGTTATGTTATTTCGCAACGTAAGAAACTGCGATTGGAGGTGGGTAGCGTGATAGCCTACCTTCTTTCTTGGGGGAGACGTGAGATGGAGGGATGGTGTCATCATCAAAATGCTCCCTACATTTTCATACCCATTTTTTTTTTTTCGTTGAATCTTTTGATTACCAAAATGACCTTCAACATCAAATGCTCATAAATTTTTAATACCAACGCTTTTTTCAGTGTTCTTTAAGCCGTTGTATTCCATGCACGTATTTTTAATTCAATCTTTACAAAACATTCATCCTCCTATTTAATCCAATCTTCCAAATAGGACATTCAAATTGTGGCAGTTACATTACTTACCAGTGCTGCAAACAATGACAAGAGGGGGGCATCCCGGCCGCCTATCGTCTTTCCTAGTGCAATGGGGTGCAGATGTGGTGCAGATGCGGAGAGAAAGGGAGGGTATTGTTATCAAAATGGCCACATGCATTTTGAAACCATTTTTATATCTTTTAATTACTTAAATGCCCTTCATCTTTAAAAGTGCCCTCCATATTCAAATGGCCCCACGCATTTTGAATTCTTACTTTAATTTCTAAAATGCCCTTCAAATTCAAATGTTCATAACTTTTTCACCCAAACTCCAATTTTAGTGTTCTTTGCGACATTGGACTCCATTTTTGAATAGAATGTAATTATGTGAATATTATCAACAAATTCTATCTTCTAAATTAAAATTTATAAGACATTTATCTTCCTGTTCAATCCAATCTTCTTAATAGGACATTATAATTTAGGTAGTTATGTTATTTCGCAACGTAAGAAACTCAGCGATTGGAGGTGGGTAGCGTGATAGCCTACCTTCTTTCTTGGGGGAGACGTGAGATGGAGGGATGGTGTCATCATCAAAATGCTCCCTACATTTTCATACCCATTTTTTTTTTTTTCGTTGAATCTTTTGATTACCAAAATGACCTTCAACATCAAATGCTCATAAATTTTTAATACCAACGCTTTTTTCAGTGTTCTTTAAGCCGTTGTATTCCATGCACAGATTTTTAATTCAATCTTTACAAAACATTCATCCTCCTATTTAATCCAATCTTCCAAATAGGACATTCAAATTGTGGCAGTTACATTACTTACCAAAGGCTGCAAACAGTGACAAGAGGGGGGCATCCCGGCCGCCTATCGTCTTTCCTGGTGAAATGGGGTGCAGATGCAGAGACAAAGGGAGGGTGTTGTTATCAAAATGGCCACATGCATTTTGAAACCATTTTTTATGTCTTTTAATTACTTAAATGCCCTTCATCTTTAAAAGTGCCCTTCATATTCAAATGGCCCCACGCATTTTGAATTCTTACTTTAATTTCTAAAATGCCCTTCAAATTCAAATGTTCATAACTTTTTCACCCAAACTCCAATTTTAGTGTTCTTTGCGACATTGGACTCCATTTTTTGAATAGAATGTTATTATGTGAATATTATCAACAAATTCTATCTTCTAAATTAAAATTTATAAGACATTTATCTTCCTGTTCAATCCAATCTTCCTAATAGGACATTATAATTTAGGTAGTTATGTTATTTCGCAACGTAAGAAACTGCGATTGGAGGTGGGTAGCGTGATAGCCTACCTTCTTTCTTGGGGGAGACGTGAGATGGAGGGATGGTGTCATCATCAAAATGCTCCCTACATTTTCATACCCATTTTTTTTTTTTCGTTGAATCTTTTGATTACCAAAATGACCTTCAACATCAAATGCTCATAAATTTTTAATACCAACGCTTTTTTCAGTGTTCTTTAAGCCGTTGTATTCCATGCACAGATTTTTAATTCAATCTTTACAAAACATTCATCCTCCTATTTAATCCAATCTTCCAAATAGGACATTCAAATTGTGGCAGTTACATTACTTACCAGTGCTGCAAACAGTGACAAGAGGGGGGCATCCCGGCCGCCTATCGTCTTTCCTAGTGCAATGGGGTGCAGATGTGGTGCAGATGCGGAGAGAAAGGGAGGGTATTGTTATCAAAATGGCCACATGCATTTTGAAACCATTTTTATATCTTTTAATTACTTAAATGCCCTTCATCTTTAAAAGTGCCCTCCATATTCAAATGGCCCCACGCATTTTGAATTCTTACTTTAATTTCTAAAATGCCCTTCAAATTCAAATGTTCATAACTTTTTCACCCAAACTCCAATTTTAGTGTTCTTTGCGACATTGGACTCCATTTTTTGAATAGAATGTAATTATGTGAATATTATCAACAAATTCTATCTTCTAAATTAAAATTTATAAGACATTTATCTTCCTGTTCAATCCAATCTTCTTAATAGGACATTATAATTTAGGTAGTTATGTTATTTCGCAACGTAAGAAACTGCGATTGGAGGTGGGTAGCGTGATAGCCTACCTTCTTTCTTGGGGGAGACGTGAGATGGAGGGATGGTGTCATCATCAAAATGCTCCCTACATTTTCATACCCATTTTTTTTTTTTTCGTTGAATCTTTTGATTACCAAAATGACCTTCAACATCAAATGCTCATAAATTTTTAATACCAACGCTTTTTTCAGTGTTCTTTAAGCCGTTGTATTCCATGCACAGATTTTTAATTCAATCTTTACAAAACATTCATCCTCCTATTTAATCCAATCTTCCAAATAGGACATTCAAATTGTGGCAGTTACATTGCTTACCAGTGCTGCAAACAGTGACAAGAGGGGGGCATCCCGGCCGCCTATCGTCTTTCCTGGTGAAATGGGGTGCAGTTGCGGAGACAAAGGGAGGGTGTTGTTATCAAAATGGCCACATGCATTTTGAAACCATTTTTTATGTCTTTTAATTACTTAAATGCCCTTCATCTTTAAAAGTGCCCTTCATATTCAAATGGCCCCACGCATTTTGAATTCTTACTTTAATTTCTAAAATGCCCTTCAAATTCAAATGCTCATAACTTTTTCACCCAAACTCCAATTTTAGTGTTCTTTGCGACATTGGACTCCATTTTTTGAATAGAATGTTATTATGTGAATATTATCAACAAATTCTATCTTCTAAATTAAAATTTATAAGACATTTATCTTCCTGTTCAATCCAATCTTCCTAATAGGACATTATAATTTAGGTAGTTATGTTATTTCGCAACGTAAGAAACTGCGATTGGAGGTAGGTAGCGTGACAGCCTACCTTCTTTCTTGGGGGAGACGTGAGATGGAGGGATGGTGTCATCATCAAAATTCTCCCTACATTTTCATACCCATTTTTTTTTTTTCGTTGAATCTTTTGATTACCAAAATGACGTTCAACATCAAATGCTCATAAATTTTTAATACCAACGCTTTTTTCAGTGTTCTTTGAGCCGTTGTATTCCACGCACAGATTTTTAATTCAATCTTTACAAAACATTCATCCTCCTATTTAATCCAATCTTCCAAATAGGACATTCAAATTGTGGCAGTTACATTACTTACCAGTGCTGCAAACAATGACAAGAGGGGGGCATCCCGGCCGCCTATCGTCTTTCCTAGTGCAATGGGGTGCAGATGTGGTGCAGATGCGGAGAGAAAGGGAGGGTATTGTTATCAAAATGGCCACATGCATTTTGAAACCATTTTTATATCTTTTAATTACTTAAATGCCCTTCATCTTTAAAAGTGCCCTCCATATTCAAATGGCCCCACGCATTTTGAATTCTTACTTTAATTTCTAAAATGCCCTTCAAATTCAAATGTTCATAACTTTTTCACCCAAACTCCAATTTTAGTGTTCTTTGCGACATTGGACTCCATTTTTTGAATAGAATGTAATTATGTGAATATTATCAACAAATTCTATCTTCTAAATTAAAATTTATAAGACATTTATCTTCCTGTTCAATCCAATCTTCTTAATAGGACATTATAATTTAGGTAGTTATGTTATTTCGCAACGTAAGAAATGCGATTGGAGGTGGGTAGCGTGATAGCCTACCTTCTTTCTTGGGGGAGACGTGAGATGGAGGGATGGTGTCATCATCAAAATGCTCCCTACATTTTCATACCCATTTTTTTTTTTCGTTGAATCTTTTGATTACCAAAATGACCTTCAACATCAAATGCTCATAAATTTTTAATACCAACGCATTTTTCAGTGTTCTTTAAGCCGTTGTATTCCATGCACGTATTTTTAATTCAATCTTTACAAAACATTCATCCTCCTATTTAATCCAATCTTCCAAATAGGACATTCAAATTGTGGCAGTTACATTGCTTACCAGTGCTGCAAACAGTGACAAGAGGGGGGCATCCCGGCCGCCTATCGTCTTTCCTGGTGAAATGGGGTGCAGTTGCGGAGACAAAGGGAGGGTGTTGTTATCAAAATGGCCACATGCATTTTGAAACCATTTTTATGTCTTTTAATTACTTAAATGCCCTTCATCTTTAAAAGTGCCCTTCATATTCAAATGGCCCCACGCATTTTGAATTCTTACTTTAATTTCTAAAATGCCCTTCAAATTCAAATGCTCATAACTTTTTCACCCAAACTCCAATTTTAGTGTTCTTTGCGACATTGGACTCCATTTTTTGAATAGAATGTTATTATGTGAATATTATCAACAAATTCTATCTTCTAAATTAAAATTTATAAGACATTTATCTTCCTGTTCAATCCAATCTTCCTAATAGGACATTATAATTTAGGTAGTTATGTTATTTCGCAACGTAAGAAACTGCGATTGGAGGTAGGTAGCGTGACAGCCTACCTTCTTTCTTGGGGGAGACGTGAGATGGAGGGATGGTGTCATCATCAAAATTCTCCCTACATTTTCATACCCATTTTTTTTTTTCGTTGAATCTTTTGATTACCAAAATGACTTTCAACATCAAATGCTCATAAATTTTTAATACCAACGCTTTTTTCAGTGTTCTTTGAGCCGTTGTATTCCATGCACAGATTTTTAATTCAATCTTTACAAAACATTCATCCTCCTATTTAATCCAATCTTCCAAATAGGACATTCAAATTGTGGCAGTTACATTACTTACCAGTGCTGCAAACAGTGACAAGAGGGGGGCATCCCGGCCGCCTATCGTCTTTCCTAGTGCAATGGGGTGCAGATGTGGTGCAGATGTAGAGACAAAGGGAGGGTATTGTTATCAAAATGGCCACATGCATTTTGAAACCATTTTTATATCTTTTAATTACTTAAATGCCCTTCATCTTTAAAAGTGCCCTCCATATTCAAATGGCCCCACGCATTTTGAATTCTTACTTTAATTTCTAAAATGCCCTTCAAATTCAAATGTTCATAACTTTTTCACCCAAACTCCAATTTTAGTGTTCTTTGCGACATTGGACTCCATTTTTGAATAGAATGTAATTATGTGAATATTATCAACAAATTCTATCTTCTAAATTAAAATTTATAAGACATTTATCTTCCTGTTCAATCCAATCTTCCTAATAGGACATTATAATTTAGGTAGTTATGTTATTTCGCAACGTAAGAAACTGCGATTGGAGGTGGGTAGCGTGATAGCCTACCTTCTTTCTTGGGGGAGACGTGAGATGGAGGGATGGTGTCATCATCAAAATTCTCCCTACATTTTCATACCCATTTTTTTTTTTTCGTTGAATCTTTTGATTACCAAAATGACTTTCAACATCAAATGCTCATAAATTTTTAATACCAACGCTTTTTTCAGTGTTCTTTGAGCCGTTGTATTCCACGCACAGATTTTTAATTCAATCTTTACAAAACATTCATCCTCCTATTTAATCCAATCTTCCAAATAAGACATTCAAATTGTGGCAGTTACATTACTTACCAGTGCTGCAAAGAGTGACAAGAGGGGGGCATCCCGGCCGCCTATCGTCTTTCTTAGTGCAATGGGGTGCAGATGTGGTGCAGATGCAGAGACAAAGGGAGGGTATTGTTATCAAAATGGCCACATGCATTTTGAAACCATTTTTATATCTTTTAATTACTTAAATGCCCTTCATCTTTAAAAGTGCCCTCCATATTCAAATGGCCCCACGCATTTTGAATTCTTATTTTAATTTCTAAAATGCCCTTCAAATTCCAATGTTCATAAGTTTTCATCCAAACACCAATTTCAGTTTTCTTTGCGACATTGGAATCTATTTTTTGAATAGAATTTAATTATGCGAATATTATCAACAAATTCTATCTTCTAAATTAAAATTTATAAGACATTCATCTTCCTGTTCAATCCAATCTTCTTAATAGGACTTTATAATTTAGGTAGTTACGTTATTTCGCAACGTAAGAAACTGTGATTGGACGTGCGTAGCGTGAGAGCCTACCTTCTTTCTTGGGGGAGACGTGAGATGGAGGGATGGTGTCATCATCAAAATGCTCCCTACATTTTGATACCTTTTTTTTTTTTCGTTGAATCTTTTGATCATGAAATGGCCTTCAACATCAAATGCTCATAAATTTTTAATACCAATGCTTTTTTTAGTGTTCCTTGAGCCGTTGGATTCCATTAACAGATTTTTAATTCAATCTTTAGAAAACATTCATCCCCCTATTTTATCCAATCTTCCAAATAGGACATTCAAATTGTGGTAGTTACATTACTTCCCAGTGATGCAAATAGTGACAATAGGGGGGCATCCCGGCCGCCTATCATCTTTCCTGGTGCAATGGGGTGCAGATGTGGTGCAGATGCAAAGAGAAAGGGAGGGTGTTGTTATCAAAATGGCCGAATGCATTTTAAAACCATTTTTATGTCTTTTAATTACTTAAATGCCCTTCATCTTTAAAAGTGCCCTTCATATTCAAATGGCCCCACGCATTTTTCATTCTTATTTTAATTTCTAAAATGCCCTTCAAATTCAAATGTTCGTAACTTTTTCATGCAAACACCAATTTCAGTGTTCTTTGCGACATTGGACTCCATTTTTTGAATAGAATGTAATTATGTGAATATTATTAACAAATTCGATCTTCCAAATTAAAATTTGTATGACAATCATCTTCCTGTTCAATCGAACCTTCCTAATAGGACTTTATAATTTAGGTAGTTACGTTATTTCGCAAGGTAAGAAACTGTGATTGGACGTGCGTAGGCGTGATAGCCTACCTTCTTTCTTGGGGGAGACGTGAGATGGAGGGATGGTGTCTTCATCAAAATGCTCCGTACATTTTGATGCCTTTTTTTTTTTTTTTTTTTTTCGTTGAATCTTTTGATTACCAAAATGACCTTCAACATCAAATGCTCAAAAATTTTTAATACCAACGCTTTTTTCAGTGTTCTTTGAGCCGTTGTATTCCATGCATAGATTTTTAAATCAATCTTTAGAAAACATTCATCCTCCTATTTAATCCAATCTTCCAAATAGGACATTCAAATTGTGGTAGTTACATTGCTTACCAGTGCTGCAAACAGTGACAAGAGGGGGGCATCTCGGCCGCCTATCGTCTTTCCTAGTGCAATGGGGTGCAGATGTGGTGCGGTGCGAGAGAGAAAGGGAGGGTATTGTTATCAAAATGGCCACATGCATTTTGAAACCATTTTTATATCTTTTAATTACTTAAATGCCCTTCATCTTTAAAAGTGCCCTCCATATTCAAATGGCCCCATGCATTTTGAATTCTTATTTTAATTTCTAAAATTCCCTTCAAATTCCAATGTTCATAAGTTTTCATCCAAACTCCAATTTCAGTGTTCTTTGCGACATTGGACTCTATTTTTTGAATAGATGTAATTATGTGAATATTATCAAAAAATTTGATCTTCCAAATTAAAATTTATAAGACAATCATCTTCCTGTTCAATCGAACCTTCCTAATAGGACTTTATAATTTAGGTAGTTACGTTATTTCGCAAGGTAAGAAACTGTGATTGGACGTGCGTAGGCGTGATAGCCTACCTTCTTTCTTGGGGGTGATGTGAGATGGAGGGATGGTGTCTTCATCAAAATGCTCCATACATTTTGATGCCTTTTTTTTTTTTTTTTTTTCGTTGAATCTTTTGATTACGAAAATGACCTTCAACATCAAATGCTCATAAATTTTTAATACCAACGCTTTTTTCAGTGTTCTTTGAGCCGTTGTATTCCATGCATAGATTTTTAAATCAATCCTTAGAAAACATTCATCCTCCTATTTAATCCAATCTTCCAAATAGGACATTCAAATTGTGGTAGTTGCATTACTTCCCAGTGCTGCAAACAGTGACAAGAGGGGGGCATCCCGGCCGCCTATCGTCTTTCCTGCTGAAATGGGGTGCAGATGCAGAGACAAAGGGAGGGTATAGTTATCAAAATGGCCACATGCATTTTGAAACCATTTTTATATCTTTTAATTACTTAAATGCCCTTCATCTTTAAAAGTGCCCTCCATATTCAAATGGCCCCACGCATTTTGAATTCTTACTTTAATTTCTAAAATGCCCTTCAAATTCAAATGTTCATAAGTTTTTCACCCAAACTCCAATTTTAGTGTTCTTTGCGACATTGGACTCCATTTTTTGAATAGAATGTAATTATGTGAATATTATCAACAAATTCTATCTTCTAAATTAAAATTTATAAGACATTTATCTTCCTGTTCAATCCAATCTTCCTAATAGGACATTATAATTTAGGTAGTTATGTTATTTCGCAACGTAAGAAACTGCGATTGGAGGTGGGTAGCGTGATAGCCTACCTTCTTTCTTGGGGGAGACGTGAGATGGAGGGATGGTGTCATCATCAAAATGCTCCCTACATTTTCATACCCATTTTTTTTTTTTTCGTTGAATCTTTTGATTACCAAAATGACCTTCAACATCAAATGCTCATAAATTTTTAATACCAACGCTTTTTTCAGTGTTCTTTAAGCCGTTGTATTCCATGCACAGATTTTTAATTCAATCTTTAGAAAACATTCATCCTCCTATTTAATCCAATCTTCCAAATAGGACATTCAAATTGTGGCAGTTACATTACTTACCAGTGCTGCAAACAGTGACAAGAGGGGGGCATCCCGGCCGCCTATCGTCTTTCCTGGTGAAATGGGGTGCAGTTGCGGAGACAAAGGGAGGGTGTTGTTATCAAAATGGCCACATGCATTTTGAAACCATTTTTTATGTCTTTTAATTACTTAAATGCCCTTCATCTTTAAAAGTGCCCTTCATATTCAAATGGCCCCACGCATTTTGAATTCTTACTTTAATTTCTAAAATGCCCTTCAAATTCAAATGTTCATAACTTTTTCACCCAAACTCCAATTTTAGTGTTCTTTGCGACATTGGACTCCATTTTTTGAATAGAATGTAATTATGTGAATATTATCAACAAATTCTATCTTCTAAATTAAAATTTATAAGACATTTATCTTCCTGTTCAATCCAATCTTCCTAATAGGACATTATAATTTAGGTAGTTATGTTATTTCGCAACGTAAGAAACTGCGATTGGAGGTGGGTAGCGTGATAGCCTACCTTCTTTCTTGGGGGAGACGTGAGATGGAGGGATGGTGTCATCATCAAAATTCTCCCTACATTTTCATACCCATTTTTTTTTTTTTCGTTGAATCTTTTGATTACCAAAATGACTTTCAACATCAAATGCTCATAAATTTTTAATACCAACGCTTTTTTCAGTGTTCTTTGAGCCTTTGTATTCCATGCACAGATTTTTAATTCAATCTTTACAAAACATTCATCCTCCTATTTAATCCAATCTTCCAAATAGGACATTCAAATTGTGGCAGTTACATTACTTACCAGTGCTGCAAACAAAGGACAAGAGGGGGCATCCCGGCCGCCTATCGTCTTTCCTAGTGCAATGGGGTGCGTATGTGGTGCGTATGCAGAGACAAAGGGAGGGTATTGTTATCAAAATGGCCACATGCATTTTGAAACCATTTTTATATCTTTTAATTACTTAAATGCCCTTCATCTTTAAAAGTGCCCTCCATATTCAAATGGCCCCACGCATTTTGAATTCTTATTTTAATTTCTAAAATGCCCTTCAAATTCCAATGTTCATAAGTTTTCATCCAAACACCAATTTCAGTTTTCTTTGCGACATTGGAATCTATTTTTGAATAGAATTTAATTATGCGAATATTATCAACAAATTCTATCTTCTAAATTAAAATTTATAAGACATTCATCTTCCTGTTCAATCCAATCTTCTTAATAGGACTTTATAATTTAGGTAGTTACGTTATTTCGCAACGTAAGAAACTGTGATTGGACGTGCGTAGCGTGAGAGCCTACCTTCTTTCTTGGGGGAGACGTGAGATGGAGGGATGGTGTCATCATCAAAATGCTCCCTACATTTTGATACCTTTTTTTTTTTGTTGAATCTTTTGATCATGAAATGGCCTTCAACATCAAATGCTCATAAATTTTTAATACCAATGCTTTTTTTAGTGTTCCTTGAGCCGTTGGATTCCATTAACAGATTTTTAATTCAATCTTTAGAAAACATTCATCCCCCTATTTTATCCAATCTTCCAAATAGGACATTCAAATTGTGGTAGTTACATTACTTCCCAGTGCTGCAAATAGTGACAATAGGGGGGCATCCCGGCCGCCTATCATCTTTCCTGGTGCAATGGGGTGCAGATGTGGTGCAGATGCAAAGAGAAAGGGAGGGTGTTGTTATCAAAATGGCCGAATGCATTTTAAAACCATTTTTATGTCTTTTAATTACTTAAATGCCCTTCATCTTTAAAAGTGCCCTTCATATTCAAATGGCCCCACGCATTTTTCATTCTTATTTTAATTTCTAAAATGCCCTTCAAATTCAAATGTTCGCAACTTTTTCATGCAAACTCCAATTTCAGTGTTCTTTGCGACATTGGACTCCATTTTTTGAATAGAATGTAATTATGTGAATATTATCGACAAATTCTATCTTCCAAATTAAAATTTATAAGACATTTATCTTCCTGTTCAATCCAATCTTCCTAATAGGACATTATAATTTAGGTAGTTACGTTATTTCGCAACGTAAGAAACTGTGATTGGACGTGCGTAGCGTGAGAGCCTACCTTCTTTCTTGGGGGAGACGTGAGATGGAGGGATGGTGTCATCATCAAAATGCTCCCTACATTTTGATACCTTTTTTTTTATTTGTTGAATCTTTTGATCATGAAATGGCCTTCAACATCAAATGCTCATAAATTTTTAATACCAATGCTTTTTTTAGTGTTCCTTGAGCCGTTGGATTCCATTAACAGATTTTTAATTCAATCTTTAGAAAGCATTCATCCCCCTATTTTATCCAATCTTCCAAATAGGACATTCAAATTGTGGTAGTTACATTACTTCCCAGTGCTGCAAATAGTGACAATAGGGGGGCATCCCGGCCGCCTATCATCTTTCCTGGTGCAATGGGGTGCAGATGTGGTGCAGATGCAAAGAGAAAGGGAGGGTGTTGTTATCAAAATGGCCGAATGCATTTTAAAACCATTTTTATGTCTTTTAATTACTTAAATGCCCTTCATCTTTAAAAGTGCCCTTCATATTCAAATGGCCCCACGCATTTTTCATTCTTATTTTAATTTCTAAAATGCCCTTCAAATTCAAATGTTCGCAACCTTTTCATGCAAACTCCAATTTCAGTGTTCTTTGCGACATTGGACTCCATTTTTTGAATAGAATGTAATTATGTGAATATTATCGACAAATTCTATCTTCCAAATTAAAATTTATAAGACATTTATCTTCCTGTTCAATCCAATCTTCCTAATAGGACATTATAATTTAGGTAGTTACGTTATTTCGCAACGTAAGAAATTGTGATAGGAGGTGGGTAGCCTGATAGCCTACCTTCTTTCTTGGGGGAGACGTGAGATGGAGGGATGGTGTCATCATCAAAATGCTCCCTACATTTTGATACCTTTTTTTTTTTTTTTCGTTGAATCTTTTGAATACCAAAATGACCTTCAACATCAAATGCTCATAAATTTTTAATACCAATGCTTTTTTCAGTGTTCTTTGAGCCATTGTATTCCATGCACAGATTTTTAATTTAATCTTTAGAAAACATTCATCCTCCTATTTAATCCAATCTTCCAAATAGGACATTCAAATTGTGGCAGTTACATTACTTACCAGTGCTGCAAACAGTGACAAGAGGGGGGCATCCCTACCTATCGTCTTTCCTGCTGAAATGGGGTGCAGATGCAGAGACAAAGGGAGGGTGTTGTTATCAAAATGGCCACATGCATTTTGAAACCATTTTTTATGTCTTTTAATTACTGAAATGCCCTTCATCTTTAAAAGTGCCCTTCATATTCAAATGGCCCCACACATTTTGAATTCTTACTTTAATTTCTAAAATGCCCTTCAAATTCAAATGTTCATAACTTTTTCACCCAAACTCCAATTTTAGTGTTCTTTGCGACATTGGACTCCATTTTTTGAATAGAATGTAATTATGTGAATATTATCAACAAATTCTATCTTCTAAATTAAAATTTATAAGACATTTATCTTCCTGTTCAATCCAATCTTCCTAATAGGACATTATAATTTAGGTAGTTATGTTATTTCGCAACGTAAGAAACTGCGATTGGAGGTGGGTAGCGTGATAGCCTACCTTCTTTCTTGGGGGAGACGTGAGATGGAGGGATGGTGTCATCATCAAAATGCTCCCTACATTTTCATACCCATTTTTTTTTTTCGTTGAATCTTTTGATTACCAAAATGACCTTCAACATCAAATGCTCATAAATTTTTAATACCAACGCTTTTTTCAGTGTTCTTTAAGCCGTTGTATTCCATGCACGTATTTTTAATTCAATCTTTACAAAACATTCATCCTCCTATTTAATCCAATCTTCCAAATAGGACATTCAAATTGTGGCAGTTACATTACTTACCGTCTGCAAACAGTGACAAGAGGGGGGCATCCCGGCCGCCTATCGTCTTTCCTGGTGAAATGGGGTGCAGATGCAGAGACAAAGGGAGGGTGTTGTTATCAAAATGGCCACATGCATTTTGAAACCATTTTTTATGTCTTTTAATTACTTAAATGCCCTTCATCTTTAAAAGTGCCCTTCATATTCAAATGGCCCCACGCATTTTGAATTCTTACTTTAATTTCTAAAATGCCCTTCAAATTCAAATGTTCATAACTTTTTCACCCAAACTCCAATTTTAGTGTTCTTTGCGACATTGGACTCCATTTTTTGAATAGAATGTAATTATGTGAATATTATCAACAAATTCTATCTTCTAAATTAAAATTTATAAGACATTTATCTTCCTGTTCAATCCAATCTTCCTAATACGACATTATAATCTAGGTAGTTATGTTATTTCGCAACGTAAGAAACTGCGATTGGAGGTGGGTAGTGTGATAGCCTACCTTCTTTCTTGGGGGAGACGTGAGATGGAGGGATGGTGTCATCATCAAAATGCTCCCTACATTTTCTTACCCATTTTTTTTTTTTTCGTTGAATCTTTTGATTACCAAAATGACCTTCAACATCAAATGCTCATAAATTTTTAATGCCAACGCTTTTTTCAGTGTTCTTTAAGCCGTTGTATTCCATGCACAGATTTTTAATTCAATCTTTAGAAAACATTCATCCTCCTATTTAATCCAATCTTCCAAATAGGACATTCAAATTGTGGCCGTTACATTACTTACCAATGCTGCAAACAGTGACAAGAGGGGGGCATCCCGGCCGCCTATCGTCTTTCCTAGTGCAATGGGGTGCAGATGTGGTGCAGATGCAGAGACAAAGGGAGGGTATAGTTATCAAAATGGCCACATGCATTTTGAAACCATTTTTATATCTTTTAATTACTTAAATGCCCTTCATCTTTAAAAGTGCCCTCCATATTCAAATGGCCCCACGCATTTTGAATTCTTACTTTAATTTCTAAAATGCCCTTCAAATTCAAATGTTCATAAGTTTTTCACCCAAACTCCAATTTTAGTGTTCTTTGCGACATTGGACTCCATTTTTTGAATAGAATGTAATTATGTGAATATTATCAACAAATTCTATCTTCTAAATTAAAATTTATAAGACATTTATCTTCCTGTTCAATCCAATCTTCCTAATAGGACATTATAATTTAGGTAGTTATGTTATTTCGCAACGTAAGAAACTGCGATTGGAGGTGGGTAGCGTGATAGCCTACCTTCTTTCTTGGGGGAGACGTGAGATGGAGGGATGGTGTCATCATCAAAATGCTCCCTACATTTTCATACCCATTTTTTTTTTTCGTTGAATCTTTTGATTACCAAAATGACCTTCAACATCAAATGCTCATAAATTTTTAATACCAACGCTTTTTTCAGTGTTCTTTAAGCCGTTGTATTCCATGCACAGATTTTTAATTCAATCTTTACAAAACATTCATCCTCCTATTTAATCCAATCTTCCAAATAGGACATTCAAATTGTGGCAGTTACATTACTTACCAACGCTGCAAACAAGTGACAAGAGGGGGCATCCCGCCGCCTATCGTCTTTCCTGGTGAAATGGGGTGCAGATGCAGAGACAAAGGGAGGGTGTTGTTATCAAAATGGCCACATGCATTTTGAAACCATTTTTATTGTCTTTTAATTACTTAAATGCCCTTCATCTTTAAAAGTGCCCTTCATATTCAAATGGCCCCACGCATTTTGAATTCTTACTTTAATTTCTAAAATGCCCTTCAAATTCAAATGTTCATAACTTTTTCACCCAAACTCCAATTTTAGTGTTCTTTGCGACATTGGACTCCATTTTTTGAATAGAATGTAATTATGTGAATATTATCAACAAATTCTATCTTCTAAATTAAAATTTATAAGACATTTATCTTCCTGTTCAATCCAATCTTCCTAATAGGACATTATAATTTAGGTAGTTATGTTATTTCGCAACGTAAGAAACTGCGATTGGAGGTGGGTAGCGTGATAGCCTACCTTCTTTCTTGGGGGAGACGTGAGATGGAGGGACGGTGTCATCATCAAAATGCTCCCTACATTTTCATACCCATTTTTTTTTCTTTCGTTGAATCTTTTGATTACCAAAATGACCTTCAACATCAAATGCTCATAAATTTTTAATACCAACGCTTTTTTCCGTGTTCTTTGAGCCGTTGTATTCCATGCACAGATTTTTAATTCAATCTTTACAAAACATTCATCCTCCTATTTAATCCAATCTTCCAAATAGGACATTCAAATTGTGGTAGTTACATTACTTACCAGTGCTGCAAACAGTGATAAGAGGGGGGCATCCCGGCCGCCTATCGTCTTTCCTAGTGCAATGGGGGCGGAATGTGGTGCGGTGCAGAGACAAAGGGAGGGTATTGTTATCAAAATGGCCACATGCATTTTGAAACCATTTTTATATCTTTTAATTACTTAAATGCCCTTCATCTTCAAAAGTGCCCTCCATATTCAAATGGCCCCACGCATTTTGAATTCTTATTTTAATTTCTAAAATGCCCTTCAAATTCCAATGTTCATAAGTTTTCATCCAAACACCAATTTCAGTTTTCTTTGCGACATTGGAATCTATTTTTTGAATAGAATTTAATTATGCGAATATTATCAACAAATTCTATCTTCTAAATTAAAATTTATAAGACATTCATCTTCCTGTTCATTCCAATCTTCTTAATAGGACTTTATAATTTAGGTAGTTACGTTATTTCACAACGTAAGAAACTGTGATTGGACGTGCGTAGCGTGATAGCCTACCTTCTTTCTTGGGGGAGACGTGAGATGGAGGGATGGTGTCATCATCAAAATGCTCCCTACATTTTCATACCTTTTTTTTTTTTGTTGAATCTTTTGATCACCAAATGGCCTTCAACATCAAATTCTCATAAATATTTAATACCAATGCTTTTTTTAGTGTTCCTTGAGCCGTTGGATTCCATTAACAGATTTTTAATTCAATCTTTAGAAAACATTCATCCCCCTATTTTATCCAATCTTCCAAATAGGACATTCAAATTTTGGTAGTTACATTACTTCCCAGTGCTGCAAGTAGTGACAATAGGGGGGCATCCTGGCCGCCTATCGTCTTTCCTGGTGCAATGGGGTGCAGATGTGGTGCAGATGCAAAGTGAAAGGGAGGGTGTTGTTATCAAAATGGCCGAATGCATTTTAAAACCATTTTTATGTCTTTTAATTACTTAAATGCCCTTCATCTTTAAAAGTGCCCTTCATATTCAAATGGCCCCATGCATTTTGAATTCTTATTTTAATTTCTAAAATGCCCTTCAAATTCAAATGTTCATAACTTTTTCACCCAAACTCCAATTTCAATGTTCTTTGCGGCATTGCACTCCATTTTTTGAATAGAATGTAATTATGTGAATATTATCGACAAATTCTATCTTCCAAATTAAAATTTATAAGACATTTATCTTCCTGTTCAATCCAATCTTCCTAATAGGACATTATAATTTAGGTAGTTACGTTAATTCGCAACGTAAGAAACTGTGATTGGAGGTGGGTAGCCTGATAGCCTACCTACTTTCTTGGGGGACACGTGAGATGGAGGGATGGTGTCATCATCAAAATGCTCCCTACATTTTGATACCTTTTTTTTTTTTTTTCGTTGAATCTTTTGAATACGAAAATGACCTTCAACATCAAATGCTCATAAATTTTTAATACCAATGCTTTTTTCAGTGTTCTTTGAGCCGTTGTATTCCATGCACAGATTTTTAATTCAATCTTTAGAAAACATTCATCCTCCTATTTAATCCAATCTTCCAAATAGGACATTCAAATTGTGGTAGTTACATTGCTTACCAGTGCTGCAAACAGTGACAAGAGGGGGGCATCCCGGCCGCCTATCGTCTTTGCTAGTGCAATGGGGTGCAGATGTGGTGCAGATGCAGAGAGAAAGGGAGGGTATTGTTATCAAAATGGCCACATGCATTTTGAAACCATTTTTATATCTTTTAATTACTTAAATGCCCTTCATCTTTAAAAGTGCCCTCCATATTCAAATGGCCCCATGCATTTTGAATTCTTATTTTAATTTCTAAAATTCCCTTCAAATTCCAATGTTCATAAGTTTTCATCCAAACTCCAATTTCAGTGTTCTTTGCGACATTGGACTCTATTTTTTGAATAGATGTAATTATGTGAATATTATTAACAAATTCGATCTTCCAAATTAAAATTTGTATGACAATCATCTTCCTGTTCAATCGAACCTTCCTAATAGGACTTTATAATTTAGGTAGTTACGTTATTTCGCAAGGTAAGAAACTGTGATTGGACGTGCGTAGGCGTGATAGCCTACCTTCTTTCTTGGGGGAGACGTGAGATGGAGGGATGGTGTCTTCATCAAAATGCTCCGTACATTTTGATGCCTTTTTTTTTTTTTTTTTTTTCGTTGAATCTTTTGATTACCAAAATGACCTTCAACATCAAATGCTCAAAAATTTTTAATACCAACGCTTTTTTCAGTGTTCTTTGAGCCGTTGTATTCCATGCATAGATTTTTAAATCAATCTTTAGAAAACATTCATCCTCCTATTTAATCCAATCTTCCAAATAGGATATTCAAATTGTGGTAGTTACATTGCTTACCAGTGCTGCAAACAGTGACAAGAGGGGGGCATCCCGGCCGCCTATCGTCTTTGCTAGTGCAATGGGGTGCAGATGTGGTGCAGATGCAGAGACAAAGGGAGGGTATTGTTATCAAAATGGCCACATGCATTTTGAAACCATTTTTATATCTTTTAATTACTTAAATGCCCTTCATCTTTAAAAGTGCCCTCCATATTCAAATGGCCCCATGCATTTTGAATTCTTATTTTAATTTCTAAAATTCCCTTCAAATTCCAATGTTCATAAGTTTTCATCCAAACTCCAATTTCAGTGTTCTTTGCGACATTGGACTCTATTTTTTGAATAGATGTAATTATGTGAATATTATCAACAAATTCGATCTTCCAAATTAAAATTTATAAGACAATCATCTTCCTGTTCAATCGAACCTTCCTAATAGGACTTTATAATTTAGGTAGTTACGTTATTTTGCAAGGTAAGAAACTGTGATTGGACGTGCGTAGGCCTGATAGCCTACCTCCTTTCTTGGGGGAGACGTGAGATGGAGGGATGGTGTCTTCATCAAAATGCTCCGTACATTTTGATGCCTTTTTTTTTTTTTCGTTGAATCTTTTGATTACCAAAATGACCTTCAACATCAAATGCTCATAAATTTTTAATACCAACGCTTTTTTCAGTGTTCTTTGAGCCGTTGTATTCCATGCATAGATTTTTAAATCAATCTTTAGAAAACATTCATCCTCCTATTTAATCCAATCTTCCAAATAGGACATTCAAATTGTGGTAGTTACATTACTTCCCAGTGCTGCAAACAGTGACAAGAGGGGGGCATCCCGGCCGCCTATCGTCTTTCCTGGTGAATTGGGGTGCAGATGCAGAGACAAAGGGAGGGTGTTGTTATCAAAATGGCCACATGCATTTTGAAACCATTTTTTAAGTCTTTTATCTTCCTGTTCAATCCAATCTTCCTAATAGGACATTATAATTTAGGTAGTTACGTTATTTCGCAACGTAAGAAACTGCGATTGGAGGTGGGTAGCGTGATAGCCAACCTTCTTTCTTGGGGGAGACGTGAGATGGAGGGATGGTGTCATCATCAAAATGCTTCCTACATTTTCATACCCATTTTTTTTTTTTTTTCGTTGAATCTTTTGATTACCAAAATGACCTTCAACATTAAATGCTCATAAATTTTTAATACCAACGCTTTTTTCAGTGTTCTTTGAGCCGTTGTATTCCATGCACAAATTTTTAATTCAATCTTTACAAAACATTCATCCTCCTATTTAATCCAATCTTCCAAATAGGACATTCAAATTGTGGTAGTTACATTACTTACCAGTGCTGCAAACAGTGACAAGAGGGGGGCATCCCGGCCGCCTATCGTCTTACCTAGTGCAATGGGGTGCGGATGTGGTGCAGATGCAGAGACAAAGGGAGGGTATTGTTATCAAAATGGCCACATGCATTTTGAAACCATTTTTATATCTTTTAATTACTTAAATGCCCTTCATCATTAAAAGTGCCCTCCATATTCAAATGGCCCCACGCATTTTGAATTCTTATTTTAATTTCTAAAATGCCCTTCAAATTCCAATGTTCCTAAGTTTTCATCCAAACACCAATTTCAGTTTTCTTTGCGACATTGGAATCTATTTTTTGAATAGAATTTAATTATGCGAATATTATCAACAAATTCTATCTTCTAAATTAAAATTTATAAGACATTCATCTTCCTGTTCAATCCAATCTTCTTAATAGGACTTTATAATTTAGGTAGTTACGTTATTTCGCAACGTAAGAAACTGTGATTGGACGTGCGTAGCGTGATAGCCTACCTTCTTTCTTGTGGGAGACGTGAGATGGAGGGATGGTGTCATCATCAAAATGCTCCCTACATTTTCATACCTTTTTTTTTTGTTGTTGAATCTTTTGATCACCAAATGGCCTTCAACATCAAATGCTCATAAATTTTTACTACCAATGCTTTTTTTAGTGTTCCTTGAGCCGTTGGATTCCATTAACAGATTTTTAATTCAATCTTTAGAAAACATTCATCCTCCTATTTTATCCAATCTTCCAAATAGGACATTCAAATTGTGGTAGTTACATTACTTCCCATTGCTGGAAATAGTGACAATAGGGGGGCATCCCGGCCGCCTATCGTCTTTCCTAGTGCAATGGGGTGCAGATGTGGTGCAGATGCAGAGAGAAAGGGAGGGTATTGTTATCAAAATGGCCACATGCATTTTCAAACCATTTTTATATCTTTTAATTACTTAAATGCCCTTCATCTTTAAAAGTTCCCTCCATATTCAAATGGCCCCATGCATTTTGAATTCTTATTTTAATTTCTAAAATTCCCTTCAAATTCCAATGTTCATAAGTTTTCATCCAAACTCCAATTTCAGTGTTCTTTGCGACATTGGACTCTATTTTTTGAATAGATGTAATTATGTGAATATTATCAACAACTTCGATCTTCCAAATTAAAATTTATAAGACAATCATCTTCCTGTTCAATCGAACCTTCCTAATAGGACTTTATAATTTAGGTAGTTACGTTATTTCGCAAGGTAAGAAACTGTGATTGGACATGCGTAGGCGTGATAGCCTACCTTCTTTCTTGGGGGAGACGTGAGATGGAGGGATGGTGTCTTCATCAAAATGCTCCGTACATTTTGATGCCTTTTTTTTTTTTTTTTTTTTCGTTGAATCTTTTGATTACCAAAATGACCTTCAACATCAAATGCTCATAAATTTTTAATACCAACGCTTTTTTCAGTGTTCTTTGAGCCGTTGTATTCCATGCACAGATTTTTAATTCAATCTTTACAAAACATTCATCCTCCTATTTAATCCAATCTTCCAAATAGGACATTCAAATTGTGGTAGTTACATTGCTTACCAGTGCTGCAAACAGTGACAAGAGGGGGGCATCTCGGCCGCCTATCGTCTTTCCTAGTGCAATGGGGTGCAGATGTGGTGCAGATGCAGAGAGAAAGGGAGGGTATTGTTATCAAAATGGCCACATGCATTTTGAAACCATTTTTATATCTTTTAATTACTTAAATGCCCTTCATCTTTAAAAGTGCCCTCCATATTCAAATGGCCCCATGCATTTTGAATTCTTATTTTAATTTCTAAAATTCCCTTCAAATTCCAATGTTCATAAGTTTTCATCCAAACACCAATTTCAGTTTTCTTTGCGACATTGGAATCTATTTTTTGAATTGAATTTAATTATGCGAATATTATCAACAAATTCTATCTTCTAAATTAAAATTTATAAGACATTCATCTTCCTGTTCAATCCAATCTTCTTAATAGGACTTTATAATTTAGGTAGTTACGTTATTTCGCAACGTAAGAAACTGTGATTGGACGTGCGTAGCGTGATAGCCTACCTTCTTTCTTGTGGGAGACGTGAGATGGAGGGATGGTGTCATCATCAAAATGCTCCCTACATTTTGATACCTTTTTTTTTTGTTGTTGAATCTTTTGATCACCAAATGGCCTTCAACATCAAATGCTCATAAATTTTTACTACCAATGCCTTTTTTAGTGTTCCTTGAGCCGTTGGATTCCATTAACAGATTTTTAATTCAATCTTTAGAAAACATTCATCCTCCTATTTTATCCAATCTTCCAAATAGGACATTCAAATTGTGGTAGTTACATTACTTCCCATTGCTGGAAATAGTGACAATAGGGGGGCATCCCGGCCGCCTATCGTCTTTCCTAGTGCAACGGGGTGCAGATGTGGTGCAGATGCAGAGAGAAAGGGAGGGTATTGTTATCAAAATGGCCACATGCATTTTCAAACCATTTTTATATCTTTTAATTACTTAAATACCCTTCATCTTTAAAAGTGCCCTCCATATTCAAATGGCCCCATGCATTTTGAATTCTTATTTTAATTTCTAAAATTCCCTTCAAATTCCAATGTTCATAAGTTTTCATCCAAACTCCAATTTCAGTGTTCTTTGCGACATTGGACTCTATTTTTTGAATAGATGTAATTATGTGAATATTATCAACAACTTCGATCTTCCAAATTAAAATTTATAAGACAATCATCTTCCTGTTCAATCGAACCTTCCTAATAGGACTTTATAATTTAGGTAGTTACGTTATTTCGCAAGGTAAGAAACTGTGATTGGACGTGCGTAGGCGTGATAGCCTACCTTCTTTCTTGGGGGAGACGTGAGATGGAGGGATGGTGTCTTCATCAAAATGCTCCCTACATTTTGATACCTTTTTTTTTTTTTGTTGAATCTTTTGATTACCAAAATGACCTTCAACATTAAATGCTCATAAATTTTTAATACCAACGCTTTTTTCAGTGTTCTTTGAGCCGTTGTATTCCATGCACAAATTTTTAATTCAATCTTTACAAAACATTCATCCTCCTATTTAATCCAATCTTCCAAATAGGACATTCAAATTGTGGTAGTTACATTACTTACCAGTGCTGCAAACAGTGACAAGAGGGGGGCATCCCGGCCGCCTATCGTCTTACCTAGTGCAATGGGGTGCGGATGTGGTGCAGATGCAGAGACAAAGGGAGGGTATTGTTATCAAAATGGCCACATGCATTTTGAAACCATTTTTATATCTTTTAATTACTTAAATGCCCTTCATCTTTAAAAGTGCCCTCCATATTCAAATGGCCCCACGCATTTTGAATTCTTATTTTAATTTCTAAAATGCCCTTCAAATTCCAATGTTCATAAGTTTTCATCCAAACACCAATTTCAGTTTTCTTTGCGACATTGGAATCTATTTTTTGAATAGAATTTAATTATGCGAATATTATCAACAAATTCTATCTTCTAAATTAAAATTTATAAGACATTCATCTTCCTGTTCAATCCAATCTTCTTAGTAGGACTTTATAATTTAGGTAGTTACGTTATTTCACAACGTAAGAAACTGTGATTGGACGTGCGTAGCGTGATAGCCTACCTTCTTTCTTGGGGGAGACGTGAGATGGAGGGATGGTGTCATCATCAAAATGCTCCCTACATTTTGATACCTTTTTTTTTTTTGTTGAATCTTTTGATCACCAAATGGCCTTCAACATCAAATGCTCATAAATTTTTACTACCAATGCTTTTTTTAGTGTTCCTTGAGCCGTTGGATTCCATTAACAGATTTTTAATTCAATCTTTAGAAAACATTCATCCCCCTATTTTATCCAATCTTCCAAATAGGACATTCAAATTGTGGTAGTTACATTACTTCCCAGTGCTGCAAATAGTGACAATAGGGGGGCATCCCGGCCGCCTATCGTCTTTCCTAGTGCAATGGGGTGCAGATGCAAATAGAAAGGGAGGGTGTTGTTATCAAAATGGCCGAAAGCATTTTAAAACCATTTTTATGTCTTTTAATTACTTAAATGCCCTTCATCTTTAAAAGTGCCCTTCATATTCAAATGGCCCCACCCATTTTTTATTCTTATTTTAATTTCTAAAATGCCCTTCAAATTCAAATGTTCATAACTTTTTCATGCAAACTCCAATTTCAGTGTTCTTTGCGACATTGGACTCCATTTTTTCAATAGAATGTAATTATGTGAATATTATCGACAAATTCTATCTTCCAAATTAAAATTTATAAGGCATTTATCTTCCCGTTCAATCCAATCTTCCTAATAGGACATTATAATTTAGGTAGTTACGTTATTTCGCAACGTAAGAAACTGTGATTGGAGGTGGGTAGCCTGATAGCCTGGCTTCTTTCTTGGGGGAGACGTGAGATAAAGGGATGGTGTCATCAACAAAATGCTCCCTACATTTTGATACCTTTTTTTTTTTTTTCGTTGAATCTTTTGATTACCTAGGGATGTTTTTAGGAACTTGGGAAAAATCATTTAAAAAACATAGTTTTTGGAAAAATCAGTGCAAAAGGAGGGTCACCGTGATGCCCAGCAGAAGACGTCAAACAACGTCAGCTTTGTACGCGTGCGCGGGGTCACGTGCATGGAACCCTCCATGTGGGTCGTCTCAGTGGGGTCAAGACTAGGTGCGTCCTGCTGACCATGACGCACGCGGCGCGTCCCTGTGACGTGTCTGGAAGTCGGGCGTCTTCGTGACGCTAGTGTACATCGGTGTAAACTGGTAGAAAACCGAGTCACCAGTATAGACCACCTTATGGTGGTTAGGCAGGCCCCATTTTGAGTATATTTTCACAAAAACTTGATTCACTTGAATATAGGGGGGTCCAAATCACGATCCGGAAGAGGGGTTGTGACCGTATTGACAATGTGGACCTAGTTTTAACTTAAAAACTTATAAATGACCACTCTTTATTTATAAATTTTTTAAAATAGTGATGTGACATGTACAGATGCACTTGAATATACCAGTTAAGGGGATTATTAACAAGCTAGTGGTCTCACATTGAGGTAGGGGACGACAATTAATGCTTTACCTTGATTTTTAAACCAGGTTTAAACATAGCATCATGTGTGATTGTGTTTTAAATTGCAATTATTATTTGCCATGGATTTCATGCGACTTTGAGCACATTATGATTATTACAAATTGAAATCTTTTATTGAATTTACTCATGATTAATGCTTTTATGAGCATGATGTTAATTAATTATGCTTAAATAGATATTTATTTCTTATTATATATTGGAAATGCATGGATTTACATGGAAATAAGAATAGAGGCGTATTAGCTGGTCCTTTTATAGGCTAACCCGAGGATGAGGGGCATGTCTTGGGGAATTCGAGCTATGAGTGCTCTTAAGGTTTAGCATATACATATGATTTCCATGTTTTATATTTGTTGACAAGTGCTCTCGCCCGGTGGCATTCGGTAAGGGTTTGGTAACATGGATAGTCCACACTACCAGTCTAAGCCTTTCCATGGGGATAGACGCTAAGTCTCCTGTTATGGTGTTGACGGAGAGCGGTGGTGGTTGATACCCATGGAGGGTTGCCACTGCAGCATGATGGCCCATATTCTTATTATGTGTGCATGTATGATGAGCATGGTTATGGATGGTATGTTTGGGTGTGACGACACTCAGAGGTTGGCTATGAGTACTCCTGATCAGTGATATTAGTGCGATGGTGGGACCCATTACCTTAGGGTGCCCTTATTCTTGTTGTATGCTCATTTATATTGATTCATGTCATGTTTTAACTTCATGAATTACATGTTTTAGCATGTGGAATAAATTGGCATTTATTTGGACATGACTTATGATACTGCTATTTTCATAAATTATAGACTTTTCATCAGTACTGTTAATTATTTATTTCATTTATTACATTAATTTTCTATGTACCTACACAAGCGATAGCTTGCTGAGGCATTGCTTTGTTTTGCAATGCCTTAGATCTTGAGTGCGATAACAGGAAAGGCAAGGCTGTTGAGAAACCGTGAGAGCTGCTGAAGATCCTTTTTCTTATAGTTTTAGATAGTGATGTGAGTCATTAAATAGCATTATCATTTGGATTTAATTATGGACTGCATACTTTATATTTTGGATTTGATTGAGATGTTTTGACATATGTTAGACATTTATATGGGATGTTATGATGAATAAACCCTATGCCATATTATTATTGTGTTTTGGTCATTTATTTGATTTAAAATAAAGGCACCGATTTATTTGACATTGATTTATACGTGTATTGTTTTATTTATATGTATGCCATTTTTAAAAAGGAAAACTAACACTCGAAGTTTTTAAGATATGTTTTAGTAAAATGTTAAATAAAACCTTTCCCATGGGATCCCAAATGCTCTTATTAAAAATGGCATTATTAAAAAAAAAATGTCTTGAAAATCTGGGGTGTTACACATTACTTTCCAATGCTACAAACAGTGACAAGAGGGGGGCATTGCGACCACCTATCAACTTTCCTTGCGCAATGGGGTGCAGACGTGGTGCAGATGCACAGACAAAGGGAGGGTGCTCTTAACAAAATGGCCCCATGCATTTTGAAAACCTTTTTTTTATTCTTTAATTACTTAAATGCCCTTCATCTTTAAAGGTACCCTTCATATTCAAATTGCCCCATGCATTTTGAATCCTTATTTTAATTTGTAAAATACCCTTCATATTCAAATGTTCATAACTTTTTCATCCAAACTCCATTTTCAGTGTTCTTTGTGACATTGGACTCCATTTTTCGAATAGAATGTAATTATGTGAATATTATCAACAAATTCTATCTTCCAAATTAAAATTTATAAGACATTCATCTTCCTGTCCAATCCAATCTTCCAAATAGGACTTTATAATTTAGGTAGTTACATTATTTCGCAACGTAAGAAACTGTGATTGGAGGTGGGTAGCATGATAGCCTACCTTCTTTCTTGGGGGATACGTGAGATGGAGGGAGGGTTTCATCATCAAAATGCTCCCTACATTTTGACTACTTTTTTTTTGAATCTTTTGATTACCAAAATGACCTTCAACATCAAATGCTCATTAAATTTTTATACGAACTTTGTTTTTAGTGTTCTTTGAGCCGTTGGATTCCATTTACAAATTCTTAAGTCAATCTTTACAAAACATTCATCCTCGTAATTAATCCAATCTTCCAAATAGGACCTTAAAATTGTGGTAGTTACATTAGTTCCCAACACTGCAAACAGTGACAAGAGGTGGGCATCGTGGCCGCCGATCATCTTTCCCTTCGCAATGGGGTGCAGATGTGGTGCAGAAGCAGAGACAAAGGGAGGGTGTTGTTATTAAAAAGGCCACATGCATTTTGAATCCTTTTTTTATTATCTTTTAATTACTTAAATGCCCTTCATCTTTAAAAGTGCCATTCATGTTCAAATGGCCCCATGCATTTTCAATCCTTATTTTAATTTCTAAAATGCGCTTCATATTCAAATGTTCATAACTTTTTCATCCGAACTCCATTTTCACTGTTCTTTGTGACATTGGACCCCATTTTTTGAATAGAATGTAATTACGTGAATATTATCAACAAATTCTATCTTCTAAAATTAAAATTTATAAGACATTCATCTTCCTATTCAATCCAATCTTCCAAATAGGACTTTATAATTTAGGTAGTTACATTATTTCTCAACATAACAAACTATGACTGGAGGTGGTGTAATGCCCCGAGCAATTTACATCCAGTTAACACAAATGAATTGGACATTCTATGGGAAATGAACCATGTTAAATGTTTTACTTTATTAAAAACATTAGACGAAGGAATTTATAAGAAAACCTGGTACCATTAGATTCTACTCGAAAAATGGAATCCAATGAAAACGGAGTTTGTATGAAGAAGTTAAGGCCGTTTAAAGATTAGGGGCATTTCTGTAATTTAAATTAAAAATGAAAAAGACAGAAAATGCAGGCGGCCGTTTTGATAACAGCACCCCGTCTTCTTCTTCCTCTAGATTTCTCCAGAAACCCTAGTTTCCAGACGTTTCCACCACTGCCAATGGTGGCACCGCCATTGGCAGCACCGCCATACTAAGGCTATAAAAAGCCCCTATTCCCTCCTCTTCGAATCAAGATTTTTTCGGCCATTTGAGGCTAGGGTTTCTGGCAAAAATAAAAAAACCCGTCTCCAGCTTTCCCTGCACATTCCGACCAAGCCCGAGTCAGGCCAAGCATTCCCAACTCTCCACCTCCCTCTTCTTCCTCTGGCCTCATTGGAAGTTGGGGTTTTCCCCCTTCGTCGTGGGTTCCAAACAACAAGGGTTTCCAGCAGGCATAGAGGGAAACGCACCACTGGAAGAGGGCACTGTGTTGGGGCTGCCCAGGTAGGTTTTCTCCCCTTCTCTCTCTATTTTTCCTTCTTCTAGGCAAGATCCGTGCTGGATCTGGCATTTCCTGGCCAAAAAACACGCCGGAGAAAGCCTGTTCCATCCAGTTCTGTGCGAACAATGAGTCCCAGGGACACCATGCTTCACGTGCACCTGGGACAGGGTCCCTGGGACGGGTTCCAGGCACGTGACAGTGCATACACGTTCCCTGGTGGTACCTTCGGGTGCGCGCAACATGCGGCATGGGTCCTGGCTCTACCAGGATGCACGGGGTGCCCTGAGAGCTGAGACGCGTCATGCTACATCAAAGATGCGTCCGCACGATGCCATCCAGGACGCGTGTCATAGCGTGTTGCTTGGGAATGCATGTGCGCGTGGGAACGTGGTCCCTGGCACGACCTTTGGGTGCGCACGACGTGCAGGCATGGGTCCTGGTTCGACCAGGGCGCGCACACGTCTTGGAAACCATGATGCATGGACCTAATGAGACTATAAAATTTGCATCATAAGACAATTTATAGAGTCTAACCATTGAATAGTAGATCCATATCATAGAATCTAGCCTGACACTGAATTAGGCAAGGACCCATGAACCCTAAATGGCAGACCTAGCGATCTAATTTCTGAATAGATCGAAATTGGTAAGGACTCCTTGTTATCCATTGATATCTAGGATTTTATAAATGAGACCAGGGTTGGGTTGAGTAATGAAGGACGCGACTCCAGGAAACTTCGAGGTAGGTGCTCTATCGCTATTAGACTTTTTAAAAGAACTCATGATGTTTTGATGTAGGAGTTCTATTGCTACTAGACTTTTTAAAAGAACCCATGATGTTTTGATGTAGGTGCTCTACCGCTACTAGACTTTTAAAAAGAGCCCATGATTGTTTTGAGAATGCATGTTTTAAGTATAAGTTATATGACTTGTTTAGAATGACTTAAGTTTATAAATGAATTCAGCATGCATATGATAAATACATTATGCATAGACATGATTTGCAAACGATTGCATAAATTGCATGTTTTGTGGTTATTGAGTTTTGAAAAAATGCATGTCCTCGAGGGTTACCAAAAGACGCTGGAGTGCCCAAAAGACGCTAGGTAGGCAGTTGTGAGGGCCAGGCAGTTGTGAGGGACCCAAAGAGGACAGGTTTTGAAAAAGAGGTTTTTGCTTGATTGATTGTATATGATTTGGGCTAGTAAGCTTGTGGGCGCTATGCCGAGATGTCTGGGGTGGCCTCCCAACCTCTACCACTATTAGGTGAAAAGGGTACCACGCAAAAAAAAAAGGCATGTCCCTACGTCGATTGCATGTGGTACAGGAGGCTACCACTGGTGTCACGGCACTGGGTTGAGGTGTTATATGCCCCGTGGAGGCTATGACCGAGTGTCCCCAGGTACCCGGGGACCACACGACAAGGAGGTCGTGGGCATAGTGGGCCCTATATTTTTGAGGATTTACTTGCATTGCATATGTCATGACATGAGGATGGTCGACCTTACCATATATCTATGAGTTGGATTCAGTTGAGCATCTTATGCATATCATTATGTTTATGATATATATGATACTTTCGACTTGGATTATGTAATTCTTTAAGTTGTTAGTGTACCAATTCGATAATGGTTTTTAATATCGATATTGAACATTAGTGTTCATACATGCACATGTTTTAAAGAGCACATGATTTTAAACATAGCATGCATTGTAAAACTAGTAGTGATAGACTCCTACTGAGTATAGTATATACTCTCCCAATCCTTAACATTTTTCAGACACAAGTAAGCACTTAAGGACAGGATACGCGGGTGACAGAAGACACCCAAATATATCATTTTTCAGGACAACTCCACTCACGAGTAGAAGACGCCTCAGGAGCAAGTAAATAAAAAAGAGACAATTATACATGTAAGTAAACACTCTACCCTTTGAACATGTATTTGTATTTAATTATAGTTGGGCTGTGAGCTATGATTGGATAGACCTAGGAAGACATTTATGATTTATGAAATTTTCAAAAACTACTTTGGTTGTTGTGAAAGCAAATGACACTCGGGGTTTTCAAAATGAGTTTAAAACAAAAGATTTTCTACTGCATTGCATTGTCTTTATAAAATGGTTTTCAAATAGGGATGCATCCCGCCTTAGGAATTAGATCTTTCATTTAAAAATGCATGGGAAAACCCAGGTCGTCACAATTGGTATCAGAGCTCAGTTTTATCCTTTCACAGCCAGTCCAGCATGTCCAAGGGTCATAGACAATCAAGAAAATTAAGAAAAAGTAGTAGAAATAGAAATAGTAGAGATGACTTGCATATTAATGCTCAAGGCATTTCACCATAAACAAATTGGTGTAAAAGGAGATGGGTCTAGCAAATATGTAGATATTGGATGGCTTAAATCTTATCAATAAGGATTGTTGTGCAGTGGTGCAAACAGGGAAACTCATATATAAATTAGATTATGATGAGAATGATGAATGAAGATGTTAGTGAACTTGTTAGTAGATAGTTTTCACCTGTAATAGAGTAATCTGATCAAAGGTGAGAAAATCGAAGAACCTAGATGGCTATCTTACCCTTCTAAAGAATATCAGAATATGAATATGATAGGGGATGGAAAAGACAGACTTTGAGAAAATTTTGATGATAATCTAATAGAGACGAGTATACAAGATGATACTAGGGGATGACTGTGACTCGTGCTAGATCACAAAGGTATGGATCCTGAAGGACTTAGCTCAATTTTTGATAACTTCATTGGGGTCTTATGAAGAGTGAATTGCTATCGAATAATGACAACCTGAGTATAATGGAGCAGACCAGAAGATGTGTGCAAGTGACACATTATGTGATTAAGAGGAATATAACACAAATATGATAGGGAATTGTATTCGACAGAGTTACCAAAAGATTTTGACGATAATATTAGGGATGGTAGATCTGTGATAATAAATTGATCCTAACATGAACTTATAAGAGAAGTACAGCATGACCAAAACGTCAATGCCATTGTTAAGACACTATATGAATTTTATTGAGGCTATAGGCAATTAAGGATTTCAATGATATTAGTACAGTTTAGCATTTCTTAGAAGCATTCAGTTTATCATATCTGTTAAGTAAAAGAGTGGATGTAGTATTGATTATATACAACAAAGCATTTATCTACATAGACAAAGATGAGGATTTTAAAGAAAAGGGAGAAAGAGATAGAGATGTAACTATAAGTATTCGATGAATATTGAATATTCAAAAGAAGACGATCATGACTCTATGGAGATATATACAATTCTTTCATCTTGAATCCCATAGGAAGGCAGACCAAACAAATGCAAAGGAATAATACTAGTTGAGTTGGTGATCTTATTGTAAAAGAGTATAAAAGAGAGAAAGCATATGGGGTTTAAGACTTTGAGTAGAGTATTGAATTTCAGGAGATTATGGGATAAGAAATTTTCGAAGAGGAATGGTGACCAACTAGAAATTAAATTCTACAAACGGTTTGATGTCTATATCAATTATTTCAATTAGATTCTTATCGGATCCATTAGCTTATGGGGAACACCAATGGATATAGTCCATAAAAAGGAAAATTTGGTGATATCCTGCCTTGCCACTACATGAGTAAATAAAGCATATTGAAAAAGGAATTAAGCCAGGACAGTGACTTATCCATTTGTCTTTCTTTAGCAAGTAAGGTACCATCAAGGATCGAATTGAGGTCTTGCTATCATAGATTTGGAAGAGCAAATATCTTAAGACCATTATTTAATCATTACCTTTAGAGTACTGTTGACTCAATAAAGGTATCCCACCCTACTTAATCAAATATGTTAGTAGTCGAAGTTATATACTCAGAGGGAAATTATAAGTATTTAGACATGAGTTCTACCTAGAAGAAGTTACTTATTAGACGAAGTCATTTAAGGGTATGAGGTCAGTTGATTAGGCCATATCATGAAGGAGCTACGAGTACAATGAATACAGTAACAACTGAGACAGAAGCAAAAATAAGGAGCGATCTCCACCAATGAGACAGATTTTTCTAAACTTGAATAGACACCATGACTGTAATGACTCCAATTTTATAATATTAAAATCCCAAGTTAGCAATGAAAAGTTTAGTTTTTGAAGATAAGGGCATTTTGGTCATTTCACTATTCACCTTGACTAAACCAAAAATTTGGTCCTAAAAATGATACCATTAGGTGTGTCTCGGAAAAAGGAATCCAACAAGACTAAAATCACCCAAAACGGAGTTAAAATGAGCAAGTTATGGCCCTTTGAAGTTTAGG
The DNA here is from genome assembly GCA_035236585.1 of Warburgia ugandensis. Lineage (NCBI taxonomy): Eukaryota > Viridiplantae > Streptophyta > Magnoliopsida > Canellales > Canellaceae > Warburgia > Warburgia ugandensis. The sequence goes on along the minus strand of CP141127.1, from coordinate 51,652,007 downwards.
GGCAAAAATGTAATTTTTACAAAAAATGGATTTAGCCTGCAAAACACAGGGGCCCGTTTTGATACGGGCACCCTTCATCTTCAACCCCTTAGAGGGTTTTAGAATGGTAGTGATTGGAGGAGAAATCACTGCCATTCTGGAGGTTTCTCCACTACCATTCAAGGGCGGTGAGAGCCCCCTCAAGAACCCTCTTATAGCTCTATAAATAGAGCTCTTGGGTGCCTCTAATGGCAGCCCAAAAGCTTGAGGAAAACCCATTTTGGAGAAGCAATGAAGAGGAGAAAAACCCAGCAACGAGCCAGGTATGCCCAAGATCCCTCAAAACCCATCTTCACAGTTATAATGACTCCAATTTTTGTAATATTAAAAGCCCATGAAAAGTTCAGTTTTAAAGATAAGGGAATTTTGGTCATTTCACTAGTTTCCTTGACTAAACCCAGGAATTTGGTCCTAAAAATGGTGCCATTAGATGCGTCTCGGAAAAAGGAATCCAACGAGACTAAAATCACCCAAAACGGAGTTAAAATGAGCAAGTTATGGCCCTTTGAAGTTCTGGAGGTTTCTGGAACGGCAGTGTTTCAAGGAGAAACCACAGCCATTCTAGAGGTTTCTCCACCTCCATTCAAAGGCGGTTAGAACCCCTCCAGAACCCTCTTTAAAAGCCCTATAAATAGAGCTCTTGGGTGCCTCTAATGGCAGCCCAAAACATGGAAGAAAACCTGTCATGGAGCAGTGCCCTAGAAGAGAAAACAAGGAGAAAAACCTAGCAACGAGCCAGGTATGCCCAAAATCCCTCAAAACTCATCTCCACCATAGTTCTAGGAATGATTTCCCTATTTCCCTAGGTTTTTTCATGAAAACCATGCAAAATGGAGCCCAGGAGAGCCACCAAGGACCCAGGGACGTCCCCTGGGTCGCACTAGTTCGACAGGGGTCGAACCAGGGTGTCCTGAGGATGCCCTGGTTCCCCAATGAGTGGGACGTTCCAGTCCATGTCGACTCCCATTTGAAAAACCAAACGGGCGCGTCCAGGGATGCGCTCGCAAAAGAGAGAGAGAGGCGGGAAGTTCTGCATGTTTGCAGACGTGCCCACTGAGGCAAACGTCACAGGCACGCAGTACGCTAGCGTCACTGTTTGCTTTGGTTCCTTAAGGAAGCCAGGGCGCACGACGCAGTCGCGCAGCACCCTAGCATTCCGGCTTTTTGTCTTTAAAACTATATGTACATACGACACTAAAATGCTTATAACTTGAGATTTAGAGCTCCGATTGAGGAGCCGCAAAAGGCGTTGTGTCCGTATCGACGACACGGACACATAAAAACTATAAAATCTCTGATCAAGGCCCAATAAAAGGTGGACATGACCCTTAGAATGGGATGGTGGCGCGTGGCCACTAGAACGTTGAAAAACTGAGGATACCAAGGCCAAATTAGGATCTTAGGACACCCATAGGCATAGGGATGGACCCTTAATGCCTAAGTAATAAGACCCAACTACTCTGAAACCCATAAAAGATGGGTCAAACTAACCTTGATTCCCCAAACCATGATCAGGAGCGTCCGAGGACAAAAGGGTTAGTGCGACCTAGCCAGGTAGGTGCTCTATCACTATTAGATTCTTTTAAAAGAACTATTGTTATTTTAAGAACATATGTTTTAGATATATGACTTGATTTGCATGAATTAATTCAGCATGCATGATAAATGCTTTGTACATAGCCATGTTTTGAAATGATTGCATATACATTATGCACATATATGGGTTGCAAACAAGTGCATACATTGCATGATTTAAGTACTTGCAAAGATTGCATGTCCTTGAGGGTTGCCAAAAGACACTGGAGTGCCGAGGGCCAGGCAGTTGTGAGGGACCCAAAGAGGACAAGTTTTAACAAGAGGTTTTGGCTTCTTTAATCTTATGTGATTTGGGCAAGTAAGCCCATGGGTGCTATGCCGAGGGGTCTGGGTTGGCCACCCGGCCTCTACCACCAATAGGTGGATGGATACCACGCCCAAAAAGAGGCAAGTCCCTACATCGACTGCATGTGGTACAGGGGGCTACCACTGGTGTCACGGCACTGGGTTGACGTGTCATAGGCCCCATGGAGGCTATGACCGAGTGTCCTCAGGTACCTAGGGACCACACGGCGAGGAGGTCGTGGGCATAGTGGACCCTATGGTTTGATGTGCATTGCATATGGCATGATATGAGGTTGGTCGACCATACCATACTAGAGATCCATGAGTTGGACTCCATGAAGCATCTATTGCATATCATGATGTCATCATATATATATTTGATACTTTCAATTTTGGATTATGTGATCTTTTACGTCATGAGTATTTCAGTTGATTATGGATTCTTATACTGGTATTGAACTCGAGTATTCAAACATACGCATATTTTGAATGAGCATATGATTTTAAAATATCTCATGCATTTATAAAACTAGTAGTGATAGGCTCCTACTGAGTATATTATATACTCACCCAATCCTTAACATTTTTCAGACATCAGTAAGCACTCAAGGACAGGATACGTTCGTATATATCATGGTTCAAGACAGCTCCACTCACAAAAAGAGGACATCTATGTTAGTGCTATGAGCAAGTGAATCCAAAAGGAAACAAATATACATGTAAGTAAACTCTCAACCCTTTGGACATGTGTTTATACTTAGTTACAGTTGGGCTGTGCGTTGTGACTGGAAAGACCTGGGGAAAAACATTTATGATTTCTGAAGTTTTTCAAAAACTATCTTAGTTGTTGTGAAAGCAAATGACACTCGAGGTTTTCAAAAATGAGTTTAAAACTAAAGGTTTTCCGCTGCATTGCATGGTTTTTTTATAAAATGGTTTTCAAATAGGGATGCATCCCGCCTTAAGAAATTAGGTATTGCATTTAAAAATGCATGGGAAAACCCGGGTTGTCACAACAGTAGTCTTAGGCTCAGTTTCCCTAAGTTTTTGCATGAAAAATCATGCAAAATAGAGCCCTGGAGAGTCACTAAGGACCCAGGGACGTTCCCTAAGCCACACTGGTTTGACAGGGTCAAACCAGGGTGTCCTGAGGATGCCCTGGTCCCCCAACGAGTGAAACGCTCCTTACCGCACAGAATACGCCGACCGTGTTCGAAGAGAACCAAACGGGCGTGTCCCTGGATGTGCCCACAAAATGAAAAAACCGGGCGGGAAGTTCAGCGCGTCTGCAGACGTGCCCGTTGAGGTGCATGCCGTAGACGTGCAGCGTGCTAGCAATTCGGGATTTTCCATTTCTTAAGGCAGCTGGGGCACATGCCACTGACGCGCAACGCGCTAGCATTTCGCCTTTTCACTCTTAAGGTCCTTATGTACGTATGACACTAAAAGGCTTATAACTTGAGATCTAGAGCTCCGATTGAGGCACCGCAAAAGGCGTTATGTCCGTGTTGATGACACGGATACACCCAAACTATAAAATCGCTGATCAAGGACCAATAAAATGTGGGCATGACCCTTAGAATAGGATGGTGGCGCGTGGCTGCTAGACCTTTGGACACCCATAGGCATAGGGATGGACCCCTAATGCCTAAATAATAAGACCAACCACTCTAAAACCCATAAAAGATAGGCCAAACTAACCTTGATTTGCCAAACTATGTTCAGGAGCGTACGAGGACAAAGGGGTTAGCGCGACCTAGCCAGGTAGGTGCTCTATCCCTACTAGACTTTTTAAAAGAGCCATGATTGTTTTATGCATGTTTTAAGTATAAGTTGTATAACTTGTTTAGTATGACTTAATTTAGCACATATGATAAATGCTTTATGCATAGATATGTTTTGCAAACAAATGCATATATTGCATGATTTGTGAGCATTGAGTTTTTGAAAGATTGCATGTCCTTGAGGGTTACCAAAAGACGCTGGAGTGCCCAAAAGACGCCGGGTAGGCAGTTGTGAGGGACCCAAAGAGGACAGCTTTTGATAAAAAGGGTTTTTGCTTGTTTGATCGAATATGATTTGTGTTGATAAGCTCGTGGGCGCTATGCTGAGAGGTTTGGGTTGGCCTCTAGCCTCTACCACTATTAGGTGGATGGGTACCACGCCCAAAAAGGGCATGTCCCTATGTCGACTGCATGTGGTATAGGGGGCTACCACTAGTGTCACGGCACTGGGTCGATGTGTCATATGCCCCGTGAAGGCTATGCCACTGTATCCTTAGGTACCCGGGGACCACACGGCGGTGAGGTCGTGGGCATAGTTTGGGCCCTATGGTTTCGTGGATTTACTTGCATTGCATATGGCATGACATGAGGTTGGTCGACCATACCATATATCCATGAGTTGGATTCAGTGGAGCATCGTATGCATATCATTATGTTTATGATATATGATACTTTCGACTTGGATTATGATATTTCTTTAAGTTGTCAGTATTCTGGTTTGACAGTGGTTTTTAATATCGATATTGAACATGATTGTTCGAACATGCATATGTTTTTAAGAGCACATGATTTTAAACATAACATGCATTGCAAAACTAGTAGTGATAGACTCCTACTGAGTATAGTATATACTCACCCTATCCTTAACATTTTTTAGGATAGTTCCACTCACAAATAGAAGACGTCTCAGGAGATATTAGCCCTATGAGCAAGTGAATCAAATAGGAGACAATTGTACATGTAAGTAAACTCTCTACCCTTTGGACATGTATTTGTATTTACTTACAGTTGGTCTGTGTGCTGTGACTGGATAGACCTAGGGAAGAACATTTATGATTTTTGAAGTTTTTCAAAAACCACTTTGGTTGTTGTGAAGGGAAATGACACTCGGGGTTTTCAAAAATGAGTTTAAAACTAAAGGTTTTCCCATTGCATTTTTTTTATAAAATGCTTTTCAAATAGGGATGCATCCCGCCTTAGGAAATTAGATATTGCATTTAAAAATGCATAAGAAAACCCAGGTCATTACAGTTGGTATCAGAGCCCAGGTTTTATCCTTCCACAGCCAGTCCAGCATGTCCAAGGGTCATAGCCAATATAGAAAATCAAGAAGAAGTAAGATGAAAAGGAGAAGTAGAGATGACTACTTCTATTTGAGGATTACACTATTAATGCTCAAGGCATGTCACCATAAATAAATAGCTGAAACACAGCTTGGTTTAACAAATAATTAGGCAGAGGATAGTGCAACCCTTATCCAAAATCTAGTCTTAGACGACTTAAGGATTAAGGATTGTTGTGTGGTGCAAATATGAAAACTCATATATGGATCATATTATGATGAATGAAGATGTTAGTGGACTTGTTAGTAGATTAATCTCACTAAAGGTGAGAAAATCAAAGAACCTAGATGGCTATCTTACCATCATAAAGAATATCAGAATATGAGTACACTATCACAAGGATATGATATAAGCATGATAGGGGATGTAAAAGACAGACTTTGAAGATTTTAATGAGAATCTAAGAGGGATGAGAATGCAAGAGAATATTAGGAAATAACTATGACTCGTGCTAGATCACAAAGGTATGGAGCCTGAAAGACTTAGCTCAATTTTGGATACCTTAATTGGAGTCTATGAAGAGTAAAGTGCTATCGAATAATAATTACCTGAGTATTATGGAGCAAATCAGAAGATGTATGCAAGTGACAGATTATGTGAATAAGAGAAACATAACATGAATTTGATAAGGAAATGAATTTGACCAAGCTTTCAAAAGATTTTGATGATAATACTAAGGATGATAATAGATTTATCCTAACATAGCATGATCAAAACATCAATGCCATTATTAAGACATTGTATGAATTTTTTTGAGGCTATAGGCAATTGAGGATTTCAATGATCTTAAGACAGTTTAGAATTTCTGAGAAGCATTCAGTTTATCATATCTAATAAGTAAAGGAGTAGATGCAGTATCGATTATATGCAACAAAGCACATGAAGACATTGATCCAGGTAGACCAAATGAGGATTTTGAAGAAAAGAGAGAAAGAGATAGAGATGTAACTATAAGTATTCGATGAATATTGAATAATCAAAAGAAGAAGATCATGACTCTATGAAGACACATACAAGTCTATCATCTTGAATCCTATAGGAAGGAAGATCAAACAAATGCAAAGGAATAATACTAGGTGAGTTGATGATCTTATTGTAAAAGAGTATAAGAGAGAGGAAGCATATGGGGTTTAAGACTTTGAGTAGAGTATCGAATTTTAGAAGATCATGTGACAAATTTTCAAAGAAGAATTGCGACCAACTAGAAGTTAAACTTCTACAAATAGTTTGATATCAATTAGATTCTTATCAAATCCATTAGCTTATGAGGAACACCAATGGATATAGTCCATAAAAAGAAAATTTTGGTGATATCCTACCTTGCCACTACATCAGTGAATAAAGGAATTAAGTCGAGACAGTAACTTGTCCATTTAGCAATAGGGTACCATCAAGGAACAAATTGATATCTTGCTATGATAAATTTGGGAGACCAAAAATCTTAAGACCATTATTTAGTCATTACCTTTAGAGTACTGTTGACTAAATAAAGGTATCCCACCCTAATTAATCAAGTATGTTAGTATCTATGAGTTAGTAGTCGAAGTTATATACTTAGAAGGATGTTATAAGTCTTTAGACTTGAGTTTTCCTAGAAAGAAGTACTTGTTAGAATAAGTCAATTGAGGGTATGAGGTCAGTTGATGAGAACAGTTGCATCTAAAATAGGAGCAAAAACAAGAAGTGATCTAAACAAATGGGAAACATTTTTTTTAAACCTTAATGGCTACCATGACAAGATAAAGAAATTACTTTGAGTCTGAAAAATACTGCTGACTTGGATTGAAAAAGAAGGCAAATAAGTATTGATCACTTTAGAGGCCCTTGAGCTTATGACATAGATATATCTAGAAAGAGATCAATAGGAAAACAAATAAAGTCTTTCTATGTCTAAGAAAATGTTGATGCTTACTTGAGTATTGTTAAACTTGTTGAGTTAACAACTTCAGTACAATTTGATATAATCACTATTGAAGGAGAATTATTGCTATTATAAGCTAAGTATGAGAAGGCACTTGAAGGATAAAATAAGGAGGCACTTGAAAAAAATAAAAAATAAAAAATAAATTTTTTTTTGAGGAATTAAGAAAATCACCACTTATGAGAATACCTCCTGACAATACAGATTGCATGGTTGACAAAAAAGCCCTGGTAAAAGATTGAACAATATATTGATATAGGGAATGAAAGGAGAAAGTTGAGGCGGCCAGCACATTATAAGGTAAGATTTGATGTTACGTTGCCTTTAGACAAATAGTTAGTTATTATGAGTATATACCAAAAAAATCAATTGAAGGAATTTCTTAAGGACTAACCCTACTAAATTGAGTATAGAACTTTTTGGACTTGTGGATGATGGAAGAGACCACTAGATGAAAAGGATTATCCTATGATATTCAAAATAGGAGAAATAAGATAATATGATCTCAAAGAAGTATGGAGTAATTTATACATGAATAAAGAAGCATAATCTTACGAGGAGATTATCCTATACATGATGAGATAAGTATAGGAATCTAAGGATTTCGAGATAGATGAAGTACCGCTAGAAATCGGTATTGTTAAACTGGCACGTATGAGAGTATGCATCAGAGTACTCAGCAAAAGCGGCCCTTATAGGTGAGGCCTTGTAGGAGGAACTATAGGAATAATAAATTGAGGATGAGCCTAGATTTGATTCCCAAGGGTGAGAATGCATTCACCAAGGAGTTATCTAAGAGACAAATACTAGGAAGATGATAATTTATGGAATTTAGAGGACAAAATTCTTTTAAGGGGGTAATAATGTAATGACTCCAATTTTATAATATTAAAATCCCAAGTGAGCAATGAAAAGTTCAGTTTTTGAAGATAAGGGCATTTTGGTCATTTCACTATTCACCTTGACTGAACCCAAAAATTTGGTCCTAAAAATAGTACCATTAGGTGTGTCTCAGAAGAAGGAATCCAACAAGACCAAAATCACCGAAAACAGAGTTAAAATGAGCAAGTTATGGCCCTTTAGAGTTCAGGGGCAAATATGTAATTTTTACAAAAAATGGATTTAGCCTGCAAGACATAGGGGCCCATTTTGATATGAGCACCCTTCATCTTTAACCCCCTAGAGGGTTCTAGAATGGCTGTGATTGGAGGAGAAATCACCACCATTCTGGAGGTTTCTCCACCGCCATTCAAGGGCGGTGAGAGCTCCCTCCAGAACCCTCTTATAGCTCTATAAATAGAGCTCTTGGGCATCTCTAATGGCAGCCCAAAAGCTTGAGAAAAACCCATTTTGGAGAAGCAACCAAGAGGAGAAACGAGGAGAAAAACCCAGCAACGAGCCAGGTATGCCCAAGATCCCTCAAAACCCGTCTTCACAGTAGTCCTTGGCTCAGTTTCCCTAAGTTTTTGCATGAAAAATCATGCAAAATAGAGCCTTGGAGAGTCACCAAGGACCCAGGGACGTTCCCTAGGCTGCACTAGTTCAACAGGGTCCAACCAGGGTGTCCTGAGGACGCCCTGGTCCCCCAACGAGTGAAACGCTCCTTACCGCACAGAACACGTCGACCGCGTTCGAAGAGAACCAAACGGGCGCGTCCGTGGAGGCTCTCGCAAAATGAAAAATCGGGCGGGAAGTTTAGCGTGTCTGCAGACGCGTCAGCTGAGGCGCATGCCATAGACGCGCAGCACACTAGCGATCCGGGATTTTCCATTTCTTAAGGCAGCTGGGGCGCATGCCACTGACGCGCAGCGTGCTAGCATTCCGCCTTTTCACTCATAAGGTCCTTATGTACATATGACATTAAAAAGCTTATAACCTGAGATCTAAAGCTTTGATTGAGGTGCCGCAAAAGGTGTTGTGTCCGTGTCGATGACGCGGACACACCCAAACTATAAAATCACTGATCAAGGACCAATCAAAGGTGGGCATGACCCTTAGAATAGGATGGTGGTGCGTGGCCACTAGACCTTTGGAAAACTGAGGATACCAAGGCCCAATTAGGACCTTAGGACACCCATAGGCATAGGGATGGACCCCTAATGCCTAAGTAATAAGACCAACCACTCTAAAACCTCTAAAAGATAGGCCAAACTAACCTTGATTCCCCAGACCATGCTCAGGAGCGTACGAGAACAAAGGAGTTAGCGCGACCTAGCCAAGTAGGTGCTCTATCGCTACTAGACTTTTTAAAAGAGCCATGATTGTTTTATGCATGTTTTAAGTATAAGTTATATAACTTGTTTAGTATGACTTAATTCAGCATACATATGATAAATGCTTTATGCATAGATATGTTTTGCAAACAAATGCATATATTGCATGATTTGTGAGCATTGAGTTTTTGAAAGATTGCATGTCCTTGAGGGTTACCAAAAGACGCTGGGTAGGCAATTGTGAGGGCCAAGCAATTGTGAGGGACCCAAAGAGGACAGGTTTTGAAAATATGGTTTTCGCTTGTTTGATCAAATATGATTTGGGATGATAAGCTCGTGGGCGCTATGCCGAGAGGTTTGGGTTGGCCTCCAGCCTCTACCACTATTAGGTGGATGGGTACCACGCCCAAAAAGGGCATGTCCCTACGTCGGCTGCATGTGGTACAGGGGGCTACCACTGGTGTCACGGCATTGGGTCGATGTGTCATATGCCCCGTGGAGGCTATGACACTGTGTCCTCAGGTACGCGGGGACCACACAGCGGCGAGGTCGTGGGCATAGTTTGGGCCCTATGGTTTCGTGGATTTACTTGCATTGCATATGGCATGACATGAGGTTGGTTGACCATACCATATATCCGTGAGTTGGATTCAGTGGAGCATCGTATGCATATCATTATGTTTATGATATATGATACTTTTGACTTGGATTATGATATTTGTTTAAGTCCTCAATATTCTGGTTTGACAGTGGTTTTTAATATCGATATTGAACATGATTGTTCGAACATGCATATGTTTTTAAGAGCACATGATTTTAAACATAACATGCATTGCAAAACTAGTAGTGATAGACTCCTACTGAGTATAGTATATACTCACCCTATCCTTAACATTTTTTAGGATAGTTACACTCACAAATAGAAGATGTCTCAGGAGATATTAGTGCTACGAGCAAGTGAATCAAATAGGAGACAATTGTACATGTAAGTAAACTCTCTACCCTTTGGACATGTATTTGTATTTACTTAGAGTTGGGCTGTGTGCTGTGACTCGATAGACCTAGGGAAGAACATTTATGATTTCTGAAGTTTTTCAAAAACCACTTTGGTTGTTGTGAAGGCAAATGATACTCGGGGTTTTCAAAAATGAGTTTAAGACTAAAGGTTTCCGCTGCATTGCATGGTTTTTATAAAATGGTTTTCAAATAGGGATGCATCCTGCCTTAGGAAATTAGATATTGCATTTAAAAATGCATGAGAAAGCCCGGGTCGTTACAATGTCAAACCATAGAAATCACTGTGGGTCTGAAAGACACTGCTAACTTGGATTGAAAAGAAAGGCAGATAAGCACTGATCGCTTTAGAGAGATCGTTGAGCTTATAACCTATACTTCTGGTCAGAGATCAATAGGTAATCAAATAAATTCTCTTTCTATATGTCTACGAAAATGTTCTATGCTTACTTGAGTGTTTTTCAAATTTGATGAATTAACAGCTCCAGCATGACTTGATGTAGTAGCTATTGAATGAGAACTGCTATTATAAGCTAAGTATGAGGAGGCACTTGAAAGATAAAATTTGAGGAATTAAGAAAACCACGACTTATGAGGATAACACCTGACAATACAGACTGCATGGTTGACGATAAAGCCTTGATAAAAGATTGAACAATATATTGATATAGGGAATGGAAGGAGAAAAGTTGAGGTGGCCATCACATTAGAAGGTGAAGATTTGATGTTACGTTGCCTTTAGACAAATAGTTAGTTGTTATGTGTATATACCAAGTATGAAAAATCAATTGAAGGAATTTCCTAAGGACTAACCCTATAGGATTGAGTATAGAACTTTTGGACTGAAAGATTACGAAGAAAACCATCAAGCAAAGAAAGGACAAAGAGGATAATGACAAAGGATTCAACCATGAACTAGTAAAGGTACTCGGTTATGAATAAGAGACTCTTTGCATAAATGGGAACATTGTTGGAAATCCTAATGACAAATTGATGTGACTAGTGAGATAGGCCTCTGGACGAGAACATTTGACCCATAATGATGAATTAACCATAAAACATTTGACATGAGTTTGCATAAACATTTAAGGGAAAAAAAAAAAAAAAAATTTTGATGGCTTCAACATCTATTAAACTTGATGTACAGTTTGGATATCCTAATCGTAATATGAGATAGTATTAGTGATAGAGGATGCTACTTGAATTATTTTATTTTGAATATAATATGGGTTGAGGACCCAAGTTATAGTAGAAAAGCGACAGACAGTTGAAATTCGAAGTTAATCAAGGGTTTGGCTTTATCATTAATATAAATGGAGGACACATGACACCATATCAGCTATTGAAGTATCTTGGGGACAAATATGAAAGATAAGATGCAAAGTTAGACACAATAGAAAGAATGTAACCTTTTTTGTTGAACACTTACTAATGACATACAACAAACCATTAGTAGGAGATGTGGATGATGAAGAGGTCACTAGATGGAAGACAAGAGGAAAAAGGGATTATCCTATGCTATTCAAAATGAAATAGGAGGAATAAGATCATATGATCTCAAAGAAGTATGAAGTAATTTATATACGACTAGGAGAGTATGGTCATCTAAGGAGACTATCCTATACATGATCAGAGGAATATGAGCATCTAAGGATGGGTAACTAATACAAATACAAATAGAAACCAGTAATGATAAACTGGCACGCATGGGACTATGTATCAGAGTACGCAGCGAAAGCGGTCCATATATACTTAAAGTAAACGGATAAGATATATTGACGATATATATATATATATATGTAAGGTCTTGAGGAAGGAATTACAAAGATGGTAAAGTGAGAATGTGCCTAGGATGGGTTGCATGATAATGTGAAAGGGTTTTAAGGACACATTTCCTCTACGTACTAACTTGAGGAATTAACAAACAGACATATAGGGTTGGAGCAAAAGAAGACAGCTAACTTGAAGGTAAGAATTTGTGGAATTTCGAGGACAAAATTCTTTTAAGGGGGTAATAATGTAATGCCCCGAGCAATTTACATCCAGTTAACACAAATGAATTGGACATTCTGTGGGAAATGATCCATGTTAAATGTTTTACTTTATTAAAAACATTAAACAAAGGAATTTATAAGAAAACTTGATACCATTAGATTCTACTCGAAAAATGGAATCCAACGAAAATGGAGTTCGGATGAAGAAGTTACGGCCGTTTAAAGATTAGGCGCATTTTTGTAATTAAAATTAAAAACGAAAAAGATAGAAAACGCAAGGGGCCGTTTTGATAATAGCACCCCGTCTTCTTCTTCCTCTAGATTTCTCCAGAAACCCTAGTTTCCAAAGGTTTCCACCACTGCCAATAGCGGTATAGCCATTGGCAGCACCGCCATAGTAAGGCTATAAAAAGCCCCTATTCCCTCCTCATCGAATCAAGATTTTTTCGGCCATTTGAGGCTGGGGTTTCTGGCAAAAATAAAAAAACCCGTCTCTAGCTTTCCCTGCACATTTTGGCCAGGCCCGAGTCAGGCCGGCCATTCCCATCTCTCCACCTCCCCTCTTCTTCCTCTGGCCTCATCGGAAGTTGGGGTTTTCCCCCTTCGTCGTGGGTTCCAGACAACAGGGGTTTCCGGCAGGCATAGAGGGAAATGCACCACCGGAAGAGGGCACCATGTTGGGGCTACCCAGGTAGGTTTTCTCCCCCTCTCTCAATCTCGCTTTGTTTTTACTTCTTCCAGGCTAGATCCATGCCGGATCTGGCTTTTCCCAGCCAAAAAACATGCCGGGGAAAGCTCGTTCCATCCGGCTCTGTGCGAACAAGGCATCCCATGGACACCACGCTTCACGTGCACCTGGGATGGGTTCGAGGCGTGCGACAGTGCATACACGGTCCCTGGTGCGGTTGTTGGGTGTACGCGCCATGTGGGGCATGGGTCCTGGCTAGACCGGGATGCACAGGGTGCCCTGGGAGCTGAGACGCATCATGCTACGCCAAAGATGCATCCACGCGATGCCATTCGGGACGCGCGTCATAACGCGTCACTTGGGCATGCATGTGCACATGCGAACTCGGTCCCTGGCACGGCCTTTGGGGGCGCACGACGTGCAGGCATGGGTCCTGGTTCAACTAGGGCGCACACACGTCTTGGAAACCATGATGCGCAGACCTAATGAAACTATAAAATTAGGATTATAAGACAATTTATAGAGTCTAACCATTGAATAGTAGATCCATATCATAGGATCTAGCCTGACACTGAATTAGGCAAGGACCCATGAACCCTAAAAGGTAAACCTAGTGATCTAATTTCTAAATAGATCGAAATTAATAAGGACTCCTTGTTATCCATTCATATCCAGGATTTTATAAATGAGACCAGGGTCGGGTTGAGTAATGAAGGACGTGACTCCAGGAAACTTCGAGGTAGGTGCTCTATCGCTACTAGACCTTTTAAAAGAACTCATGATGTTTTGATGTAGGAGTTCTATCGCTACAAGACTTTTTAAAAGAACCCATGATGTTTTGATGTAGGTGCTCTATCGCTACTAGACTTTTAAAAAGCGCCCATGATTGTTTTGAGAATGCATGTTTTAAGTATAAGTTATATGACTTGTTTAGCATGACTTAAGTTTATAAATGAATTCAGCATGCATATGATAAATATATTATGCATAGACATGTTTTGCAAACGATTGCATAAATTGCATGATTTGTGGTTATTGAGTTTTGAAAAATTATATGTCCTTGAGGGTTACCAAAAGACACTAGAGTGCCCAAAAGACGCTAGGTAGGCAGTTGTGAGGGACCCAAAGAGGACAGGTTTTGAAAAATAGGTTTTTGCTTTATTGATTGTATATGATTTGGGCTAGTAAGCTTGTGGGGGCTATGCTGAGAGGTCTGGGGTGGCGTCCCAGCCTCTACCACTATTAGGTGGAAAGGGTACCACGCCAAAAAAAAAAGGCATGTCCCTACGTCAACTGCATGTGGTACAGGGGGCTACCACTGGTGTTATGGCACTGGGTCGAGGTGTCATATACCACGTGGAGGCTATGACCGGGTGTCCCCAGGTGCCCGGGAACCACATGGCAAGGAGGTCGTGGGCATAGTGGGCCCTATGTTTTTGATGATTTACTTGCATTGCATATGTCATGACATGAGGATGGTCGACCATACCATATATCTATGAGTTGGATTCAGTTGAACATCTTATGCATATCATTATGTTTATGATATATATGATACTTTCAACTTGGATTATGCAATTCTTTAAGTCGTCAGTATTCCAATTCGACAATTGTTGTTAATATCGATATTGAACATGAGTGTTCAAACATGCACATGTTTTAAAGAGCACTTGATTTTAAACATAGCATGCATTGTAAAACTAGTAGTGATAGACTCCAACTGAGTATAGTATATACTCACCCAATCCTTAACTTTTTTCAAACACAAGTAAGTACTTAAGGACAGGATATGCGCATGATAGAAGACACCCAAATATATTATTTTTTAGGACAACTCCACTAACGAGTAGAAGACGCCTCAGGAGCAAGTAAATAAAAAAGAGACAATTATACATGTAAGTAAACACTCTACCCTTTGGACATGTATTTGTATTTAATTATAGTTGAAATTTGTATTTGTATTTGGATAGACCTAGGAAGACATTTATGATTTTTGAAATTTTCAAAAACTACTTTGGTTGTTGTGAAAGCAAATGACACTCGGCATTTTCAAAACGAGTTTAAAACAAAAGATTTTTCGCTGCATTGCATTGTTTTTATAAAATGGCTTTCAAATAGGGATGCATCCCGCCTTAGGAATTAGATCTTGCATTTAAAAATGCATGAGAAAACACGGGTCGTCACAGGTGGGTAGCATGATAGCCTACCTTCTTTCTTGGGGGACACATGAGATGGAGGGAGGGTGTCATCATCAAAATGCTGCCTACATTTTGACACCTTTTTTTTTTTTTTTGAATCTTTAGATTACCAAAATGACCTTCAACATCAAATGCTCATAAAATTTTTATACGAACTCCATTTTCAGTGTTCTTTGAGCCATTGGATTCCATGACCAAATTCTTAATTCAATCTATATAAAACATTCATCCTCCTATTTAATACAATCTTCCAAATAGGACCTTAAAATTGGGGAAGTTACATTACTTCCCAACGCTGCAAACAGTGACAAAAGGTGGGCATCGCGACCGCCTATCATCTTTCCCTGCGCAATGGGGTGCATATGTGGTGCAGATGCACTGACAAAAGGGAGGGTGTTGTTATCAAAATGGCCCAACCCTTTTTGAATCCTTTTTTTAAAAATTCTTTTAATTACTTAAATGCCCTTCATTTTTAAAAGTGCCCTTCATATTCAAATGGCCCCTTGCATTTTGAATCCTTATTTTAATTTCTAAAATGCCCTTGTTATTCAAATGTGCATAACTTTTTCATCCGAACTACATTTTCAGTGTTCTTTGTGACATTGGACTTCATTTTTTGAAAAGAATGAAATTATGTGAATATTATCAACAAATTATATCTTCTTAAATTAAAATTTATAAGACATTCATCTTCCTGTTCAATCCAATCTTCCAAATAGGGCTTTATAATTTAGGTAGTTACATTATTTCTCAACGTAACAAACTGTGACTGGAGGTGGGTAGCACGATAGCCTACCATCTTTCTTGGGGGAGACATGAGATGGAGGGAGGGTGTCATCATCAAAATGCTCCCTACATTTTGGCTCCTGTTTTTTTTTTTTTTGAATCTTTTGATTACCAAAATGGCCTTCAACATCAAATGCTCATAAATTTTTTTATACGAATTCTGTTTTTAGTGTTCTTTGAGCCGTTAGATTCCATTAACAAATTCTTAATTCAATATTTATAAAACATTCATGCTCCCATTTAATCCAATCTTCCAAATAGGACCTTAAAATTGGGGTAGTTACATTACTTCTGAATGCTGCAAACAGTGATAAGAGGTGGGCATCGCGACCGGCTATTGTCTTTCCTTGCGCAATGGGGTGCAGATGTGGTGCAGATGCAGAGGCAAAGGGAGGGTGTTGTTATCAAAATGGCCGCATGCATTTTGAATCCTTTTTTTTTAATCTTTTAATTACTTCAATGCCCTTCAACTTTAAAAGTGCCCTTCATATTCAAATGGCCCCATGCATTTTGAATCCTTATTTTAATTTCTAAAATGCCTTCATATTCAAATTTTCATAACTTTTTCATCCGATGCAGTGACCCGAGCAATTTACGCTATTTTTCATCCAATTAACACAAATGAATTGGACATTCTATGGGAAATGAACCATGTTAAATGTTTTACTTTATTAAAAATATTAAATGAGGGAATTTATAAGAAAACTTGGTACCATTAGATTCTACTTGAGAAATTGAATCCAATGCCTCAAGGAATGTAAAAAATGGAGTTGGTATGAAGAAGTTATAGTCGTTTACTTATTAGGGGCATTTCTGTAGTTTAAATTAAAAATGAAAAAGACAAAAAACGCAGGGGGCCATTTTGATAACGACACCCTGTCTTCTTCTTCCTCTAGATTTCTCCAGAAACCCTAGTTTCCAGAGGTTTCTGCTACCTCCATAGCAAGGCTATAAAAAGCCCCTATTCCCTCTTCAAATCACAATTTTTTCGGCCATTTGGGGCTGGGGTTTCCGGCAAAAAATTGGAAACCCATCTCCAACTTCCCTGTGATTTTCGGCAACGGCCAAGTTCTTCAGGCTAGCCATTTCCCTTCTTTCTCTTCCCCATTTCTTCCATGGAATCACCAAAAAATTGGGTTTTTCTCCTTTGTTGAGTTTTTCGGTGACATGGAGTTTCAGAACCGGAAAGGGGGTCTACCACGAACGATAGGTGCTCCCTAGGCTACGCAAGTAAGCCCGTCTTTCCCTCTCTCCATTTTTCTTTCCCCCAGGCCAGATCCTTGCCGGATCTAGTTTTTCCCAGCTGATTTTCCTAGCCAAAGAACGTCCTAGCCGGTTCCATCCAGCTCTGTGCGAACAAGGCGTCCCAGGGACGCCACGCTTCACGTGCGCCTGGGATAGGGTCCCTGGGATGGGTTCTAGGCGTGCGACAGTGCATACACAGTCCCTGGTGCGACCTTCGGGTGCGCACGCAATGTGGGGCATGGGTCCTGGCTCGACCGGGATGCACGGGGTGCCCTGGGAGCTGAGACGTGTCATGCTATGCCAAAGATGCGTCCGCGCGATGCCATCTAGGATGCCCGTCATAGCAGATTGCTTGGGCATGCATGTGCACGTGCGAACGAGGTCCCTGGCACGACCGTTGGGCACACACGATATGCAGGCATGGGTCCTAGTTCGACCAGGGCATGCACACGTCTTGGAAACCATGACGCGCGGACCTAATGAGACTATAAAATTAGGATCATAAGACAATTTATAGAGTCTAACCATTGAATAGTAGATCCATATCATAGGATCTAGCCTGACACTAAATTAGGCAAGGACCCATGAACCCTGAAAGGCAGACCTAACGATCTAATCTCTAAATAGATCGAAATTGGTAAGGACTCCTTGCTATCCATTCATATCTAGGATTTTATAAATGAGACCAGGGTTGGGTTGAGTAATGAAGGACGGGTTGAGTAATGAAGGACGCGACTCCAGGAAACTTCGAGGTAGGTGCTCTATCGCTACTAGACTTTTAGAAAGAACCCATGATTGCTTTGAGATTGCATGTTTTAAGTTTTAAGTTACATGACTTGTTTAGCATGAAGTAAGCTCATAAATGAATTCAACATGCATATGATAAATATATTATGCATAGACATGTTTTGTAAACGATTGCATAAATTGCTTGATTTGTGATTATTGAGTCTTGGAAAATTGCATGTCCTTGAGGGTTACCAAAAGACGCTGGAGTGCCCATAAGATGCTGAGTAGGCAATTGTGAGGGCCAGGAAATTGTGAGGGACCCAAAGAGGACAGGTTTTGAAAAAGAGGATTTTGCTTGATTGATCGTATATGATTTGGGCTAGTAAGCTCCTGGGCGCTATGCCGAGAGGTTCGGGGTGGCCTCCCAACCTCTACCACTATTAGGTGGAAAGGGTACCACGCCAAAAAGGCATGTCCCTGCTTCGACTGCATGTGGTACAGGGGCTACCACTGGTGTCACGACACTAGGTCGAAGTGTCATATGCCCTTTGGAGGCTATGACCCTGTGTCCCCAGGTGCCCGGGGACCACACGGCAAGGAGGTCGTGGGAATAGTGGGCCCTATGTTTTTGATGATTTACTTGCATTGCATATGGCATGACATGAGGATGGTCGACCATACCACATATCCATGAGTTGGATTCAGTTGAACATCTTATGCATATCATTATGTTTATGATATATATGATACTTTCAACTTGGATTATGCAATTCTTTAAGTCGTCAATATTCCAATTCGACAATGGTTTTTAATATCGATATTGAACATGAGTGTTCAAACATGCACATGTTTTAAAGAGCATATGATTTTAAACATATCTTGCATTGTAAAACTAGTAGTGATAGACTCCTACTGAGTATAGTATATACTCACCCAAATATATATCATTTTTTAGGACAGCTCCATTCACGAGTAGAAGACGCCTCATGAAATGTTAGTGCTACAAGCAAGTAAATCAAAAGGAGACAATTATACATGTAAGTAAACACTCTACCCTTTGGACATGTATTTGTATTTATTTACACTTGGGTTGTGAGCTCTGACTGGATAGACCTGGGAAAACATTTATGATTTCTGAAGTTTTTCAAAAACTACTTTGATTGTTGTGAAAGCAAATGACACTCGGGGTTTTCAAAATGAGTTTAAATGAAAAGATTTTCTGCTGCATTGCATTTTTTTTTATAAAAATGGTTTTCAAATAGGGCTGCATCCCGCCTTAGGAATTAGATCTTGCATTTAAAAATGCATGGGAAAACCAGGGTCGTCACAGTTGGTATCAGAGCCCAAGTTTTATCCTTTCACAGCCAGTCCAGCATGTCCAAGGGTCATAGACAATAGAGAAAATCAAGAAGAAGTAGTATAAATAGAAGTAGTAGAGATGACTACTTCTATTTGAGTATTACAATATTAATGCTCAAGGCATTTCACCATAAACAAATAAGTGAAAAAGGAGATGGGTCTAGCAAATACTTAGATATTGGATGGCTTAAATTGTATCTATAAGGATTGTTGTGCAGTGGTGCAAACAGGGAAACTCATATACAAATTAGATTATGATGAGAATGATGAATGAAGATGTTAGTGAACTTGTTAGTAAATAGTTCTGACCTGTAATAGAGTAATCTCACCGTAGGTGAGAAAATCGAAGAACCTAGATGGCTATCTTACCCTTCTAAAGAATATCAAAATATGAATATGATAGGGGATGGAAAAGATGAACTTTGAGAAGATTTTGATGATAATCTAAGAGGGATGAGAATGCAAGATGATATTAGGAAAGAACTGTGACTCGTACTAGATCACAAAGGTATGGATCTTGAAAGACTTAGCTCAATTTTGGATACCTTAATTGGAGTCTTATGAAAAGTGAAGTGAACACGAATATGATAAGGAACTGTATTCGCCAGAGTTACTAAAAGACTTTGACGATAATATTGGGGATGATAGATCTGTGATAATAGATTGATCCTAACATGAACTTGTAAGAAAAGTATAGAATGATCAAAACGTCAATGTCATTATTAAGACATTGTATGAATTTTATTTAGGCTACAGGCAACTGAGGATTTCAATGATCTTAAGACAGTTTAGAATTTTTGAGAAGCATTCAGTTTATCATATCTGTTAAGTAACGGAGTAGATGTAGTATCGATTATATGCAACAAAAGACATTGATCTAGGTAGACAAAAATGAGGATTTTGATGAAAAGAGAGAAAGACATAGAGATGTAACTACGAGTATTCAATGAATATTGAATATTCAAAAGAAGAAGATCATGACTTTATGGAGATACATACAAATCTTTCATCTTGAATCCGATGGGAAGATAAACCAATCAAATTTGAAGGAATAATACTAGTGGAGTTGGTGATTTTATTGTAAAAGAGTATAATAGAGACAAAGCAGATGCGATTTAAGACTTTTAGTAGAGTATCAAATTTAAGGACATTATGCAGCTGGAAATTTTCAAAGTAGAATGGTGACCAACTAGAAATTAAATTCTACAAGTAGTTTGATGGCAATATTTACTATTCCATTAACATATAAGAAACACTAGTGGTTGTAGTCCAAAAAAAGGAAAATTTGGTGATATCCAACTTTGCCACTACATGAGTACATAAAGATCTATTGAAAAAGAAAACAAGACAGGACAGCGACTAGTCCATTTGTTTTTTCACAACTCGGGTGTGATCAAGGATCAATATGATGTCTTAGAGGAAGAGTGGAAGAGCAAGTATTTTAAGGCCATCAATTAGTCATTTCCTTTTGTGATGACCTGGGTTTTCCCATGCATTTTTAAATGCAATATCTAATTCCTAAGGCGGGATGCATCCCTATTTGAAAACCATTTTATGAAAACCATGCAATGCAGCAGAAAATCTTTAGTTTTAAACTCATTTTGAAAACCCTAAGTGTCATTTGCTTTCACAACAACCAAATTAGTTTTTGAAAAACTTTAGAAATCATAAATGTTTTCCTAGGTCTATCGAGTCACAGCTCACAGCCCAACTGTAATTAATTACAAATACATGTCCAAAGGGTAGAGTGTTTACTTACATGTCTCTTCTTTTGATTTACTTGCTCGTAGCACTAACATCTCTTGAGGCGTCTTCTACTCGTGAATGGAGCTGTCCTGAAAAATGATATATTTGGGTGTCTTCTGTCATGGGCGTATCCTGTCCTTAAGTGCTTACTTGTGTCTAAAAAATGTTAAGGATTGGGTGAGTATATACTATAATCAGTAAGAGTCCATCACTACTAGTTTTACAATGCATGCTACGTTTAAAATCATTTGCTGAGGTCGTGGGCATAGTGGGCCCTATGTTTTGAGGATTTACTTGCATTGCATATGGCATGACATGAGGTTGGTCGACCATACCAGATATCCATGAGTTGGATTTAGTTGAGCATCTGATGCATATCATTATGTTTATGATATATGATACTTTCGACTTGGATTATGATATTTCTTTAAGTCGTCAGTATTCCGATTTGACAGTGGTTTTTAATATCGATATTGAACATGATTGATTGAATATGCACATGTTTTAAAGAGCATATGATTTTAAACATAGCATGCATTGTAAAACTAATAGTGATAGACTTCTCCTACTGAGTATAGTATATACTCACCCTATCTTTAACATTTTTCAGGATAGTTCCACTCACAAATAGAAGTCGCCTCAAGAGATATTAGTGCTACGAGCAAGTGAATAAACAAAGGAGACAACTATACATGTGAGTAAACTCTCTACCCTTTGGACATGTATTTGTATTTACTTACAGTTGGGCTGTGTGCTGTGACTGGATAGACCTGGGGAAAAACATTATGATTTCTGAAGTTTTTCAAAAACTACTTTGATTGTTGTGAAAGCAAATGACACTCGCGGTTTTCAAAATGAGTTTAAAGCTAAAGATTTTCAGCTGCATTGCATGGTTTTTATAAAATGGTTTTCAAATAGGGATGCATCCCACCTTAGGAATTAGATATTGCATTTAAAAATGCATGGAAAAACCTGAGTCATCATAGTTGGTATTAGAGCCCAAGTTCTATCCTTTCATAGCCAGTCTAGCATGTCCAAGGGTCATAGACAATAGAGAAAACCAAGAAGTAGTATAAATAGGAGTAGTAGAGATGACTACTTCTATTTGAGGATTACAATATTAATGCTCAAGGCATTTCACCATGAACAAATAGGTGAAAAAGAAGATGGGTATAGCAAATACTTAGATATTGGATTGCTTGAATCCTATCAAAATCATAGGAAATAAGGATCGTTGTGCAGTGGTGCAAAGATGAAATCTCATATAAGGATCATATTATGATGAGAATGAGGAATGAAGATGTTAGTGAACTTGTTAGTAGATAGTTCTGACCTGTAATAGATTAAGCTCACTAAAGATGAGAACATTGAAAAACCTAGATGGCTATCTTACCATCGTAAAGAATATCAGAATATAAGTACACTATCACAAGGATATGATATGAGTATGATAGGGGATGGAAAAGACAGACGTTGAGAAGAATTTTGATGATAATCTAAGAGGGATGAGAATGCAAGATGACTATGACTCGTACCAGATCCCAAAGGTATGAATCTTGAAAGACTTAGCTTTGGATACCTTAATTGGAGTCTTATGAAGAGTGAAGTGCTATCTAATAACTACCTGAGTATTATGGAGCAAATCAGAAGTTGCATACAAGTGACAGATTATGTGAATAAGAGAAACATAACATGAATATGATAGGGAAATGAATTCGACCGAGTTATCAAAAGATTTTGATGATAATATTGGGATGATAGATCTATGATAATAGATTGATCCTAACATGAACTTGTAAGAAGAGTATAGCATGATCAAAACGTCAATGCCATTATTAAGACATTGTTTGAATTTTATTGAGGCTATAGGCAATTGAGGATTTCAATGATCTTAAGACAGTTTAGAATTTCTTAGAAGCATTCAGTTTATCATATCTATTAAGTAAAGGAGTAGATGAAGTATCGATTATATGCAACAAAGCATATGGAGACATTGACCTAGAAAGACAAAAGCGAGGATTTTGAAGAAAAGAGAAAGAGATATGGATGTAACTATAAGTATTCAACATTGAATATTCAAAAGAAAAAGGTCATGACTTTATTGAGGAAAGAATAGATCCATAGAAATCTTTCATCTTCAATCATCTGGGAATATAAACCAATCAACTTCAAAGGAATAATGATAGATGAGTTGGTGATCTTGTTGAAAAAGAGTATAAAAGAAAGAAAGCATATGGGGTTTAAGACTTTGAGTAGAGTATCGAATATCAGGAGATTATTCGACAAGAAATTTTCGAAGAGAAATGGTGGCCAACTAGAAATTAAATTCTACAAATGGTTTGATATCAATTAGATTCTTATCAGATCCATTAGCTTATGGGGAACACCAATGGATATAATAAAAAGGAAAATTTGGTGATATCTCACCTTGCCACTACATGAGTAAATAAAATATATTGAAAAAGGAATTAAGCCGGGACAGTGACTTGTCCATTTAGTAAGTAGGGTACCATCAAGGATCAAATTGAGGTCTTACTATCATAGATTGGAAGAGCAAATATCTTAAAACCATTATTTAGTCATTACCTTTAGAGTACTATTGACTAAAATCAGGGTATCCCACCATATTTAATTAAGTATGTTAGTATCTATGAGTTAGTAGTCGAAGTTATATACTCAAAGGGATGTTATAAGTCTTTAGACTTGAGTTTGCCTTGAAAAGAAAAGTACTTGTTAGAGTAAGTCAGTTGAGGGTATGAGGACAGTTGATGAGGACAGTGGCAACTGAGATAGGAGCAAAAATAAGAAGTGATCTAAACCAATGTGAAAGATTTTTCAAACCTTAATGGCTACCATGACAAGGTGAAAAGATTACTTTGAGACTGAAAAATACTGCTGACTTGGATTGAAAAAAAAGGTAGATAAGTACCGATCACTTTAGAGGCCCTTGAGCTTATGACATAGATATATCTGGAAAGAGATCAATATGTAATCAAATAAAATCTTTCTATATGTCTACGAAAATGTTCCATGCTTACCTGAGTGATTTTCAAATTTGATGATTTAATAGCTTCAGCATAACTTGAGGTAGTAGCTATTGAACGAGAACTGCTATTATAAGCTAGGTATGAGGAGGCACTTGAAAGGTAAAATTTGAGGAATTGAGAAAACCACTACTTATGATGATGATGACACCCCCTGACAATACAGATTACATGGTTGACGATAAAGCCTTGATAAAATATTGCATAATATATTGACATAGAGGATGGAAGGAGAAAAGATGAGATTGCTAGCACACTATAAGGTAAGATTTAATGTTACGTTGCCTTTAGACAAATAGTTAGTTGTTATGAGCATATACCAAGTATGAAAAATCAATTGACAGAATTTCCTGAGGACTAACTCTACTAGATTGAGTATAGAACTTTTGGACTGAAAGGTTACAAAGAAAACCATCAAGAAAAGAAAGGACAAAGAGGATGATGACAAAGGATTCAACCATGACCTAGTAAGGGTACTCGGTTATAAGAGACATTTTGCTTTGCATAAATGGGAACATTATTGAAAATCCGAATGACAGATTGATGTGAATAGTAAGATAAGGCCTCTAGACAAGAACATTTGACCCATGATGATGAATCGACCATTAACATTTGACATGAGTTTGGATAAAATCTTCACGGAGAAAAGCGTTTAATGAATTCAATAATTATGAAACTGGATATAGAGTTCGGACATTTTACTTTCAGTATATGATAAGGTCCTCGTTGGAAGATGCTACAAATTGGCTTTCATTTTTGAATGTAACTTTGGTCGAGGAATAAAGTCACATATGGAAAACGACAGACAATTGAAATTCGAAGTTAATCAAGGGTTTGGATGTAGGGCACATGATACCATGTCAATTATTGAAGTATCTTGGGGACAAATATCAAAGATAAGAAGCAAAGTTAGACACAATAGAAAGAAGGTAACTTTTTTGGACTTGTGGATGATGAAAGAGATCACTAGATGAAAAGGATTATCCTATGATATTCAAAATAGGAGAAATAAGATAATATGATCTCAAAGAAGTGTAGAATAATTTATACATGAATAAAGAAGCATGATCTTACGAGGAGACTATCCTATACATGATGAGATAAGTATAGGAATCTAAGGATTTCAAGATAAATGAATTACCGCTAGAAACCGGTATTGTTAAACTGGCACGTATGGGAGTATGCATTACAGTACGCAGTGAAAGCGGCCCTTATAGGTAAGGCCTTATAGAAGGAACAATAAAAATGATAAATTGAGAATTGAGACTAGATGTGATTCCTAAGGGGAGGATGCATTCACCAAGAAGTTATCTAAGAGACAAAATACCTTGAAGATGATAATTTATGGAATTTCAAGGACGAAATTCTTTTAAGCGGGTAATAATGTAACGCCCGAGCAATTTACGCTAATTTGGGCATTCTATAAGATATGAACTGTGTTAAATGTTTTACTTTATTTAAAATAGTAAACAAAGGAATTTGTGAAGAAACTTGGAACCATTAGATTCTACTCGAAAAATGGAATCCAATGCCTTAAAAATCACTAAAAACGGAGTTCGTATGAAGAAGTTACAACCGTTTAAAGATCAGGGACAGTTCTAGAATTTAAACAGAAAAATGAAAAAACAAAAAACGCAGGGGGCCATTTTGATAACAGCACCCCCTGTCGTCTTCCACCTCTAGACATCTCTAGAAACCCTCCTCTCCCAATTTTTCCAGAGAGAACTGCCACTGCCAAGGGGTGGGTTCCGAGCATACGACAGTGCATCCACTGCCCCAGGTGGGCCTTCGGGTACGTGTGACATGGGGCACGGGTCCTAGCTCGACCAGGATGCACGGGGTGCCCTGGGAGCTGAGACGCGCCTTGCTACAAGGTGCGTTTGTGGAATGATGCATGTCATAGCGCGTCACTTGAGCATGCATGTGTGCGTGCAAAACGCAGTCCCTGGCATGACTTTTGGGCGCACATGCACGTAAGGCGGTCGCGATTCAACCAGGATGTACAGGTGTCCTGGGAACTGGGACACGCGGACCTAATAAGACTATAAAGTTAGGATTAGAGGACAATTTACAGAATTAAACATGGAATAGTAGATCCACATCATAGGATCTAGCCTGAAAATAAAGTAGGCAAGGACCATGGACCCTAGAGGCAGATATAGCGATCTAATGTCTAAATAGATTGAAATTGATAAGGACTCCTTGTGTCCATTCATACCTAGGAGTTTATAAATGAGACCCAGGGACGGGTTGAAGTGATAAAGGACGCGACTCCAGGAGACTTTGAGGTAGGTGCTCTATCGCTACTAGACTTTTTTTAAAAAGAGCCATGATTGTTTTGAATGCATGTTTTAAGTTTAAGTTATATGACTTGTTTAGTATAATTTAATTTAGCATGCATATGACAAATATATTATGCATAGACATGCTTTGCAAACAATTGCATATATTGCATGATTTGTGAGCATTGAGTTCTTGAAAAATTGCATGTCCTTGAGGGTTACCAAAAGATGCTGGAGTGCCCAAAAGATGTTGGGTAGGTAGTTGTGAGGGACCCAAAGAGGACAGGTTTTGAAAAATACATTGCGCATATATTGCCAAGACATGTGCTACATGCATAGATTGCATGATAAGTGTAGCCTTGACCGATGAGGGCGGGCTGACGAGGGTGGGCCGATGAGGGCAGGCTAGAGAGAGCTGACAAGGCTTCTAGGCTGGCAGGCTTCTAGGCTATCAGGCTTCTAGGCTGGTAGGCTTCTAGGCTGTCAGGCTTCTAGGTAGGGTTATGACTTTGAATGCAATACTAGCATGAGCAGATTTTATGCATTGCATGCATGTTTTGCAACCGATTGCATAAATTGCATGATTTACAATGAATAAGTGTCATATGTCCCGTGGAGGCATATGACCCTATGTCCCTAGGTTTCGTGGGCATAGTTTGGGCCCTATGGTTTCGTGGATTTACTTGCATTGCATATGGCATGACATGAGGTTGGTCGACCATACCATACCAGATATCCATGAGTTGGATTCAGTTGAGCATCTAATGCATATCATTATGTTTATGATATATGATACTTTCGACTTGGATTATGATATTTCTTTAAGTCGTCAGTATTTCGATTTGACAGTGGTTTTTAAAATCGATATTGAACATGACTGATTGAATATGCACATGTTTTAAAGAGCATATGATTTTAAACATAGCATGCATTGTAAAACTAGTAGTGATAGACTCCTACTGAGTATAGTATATACTCACCCTATCTTTAACATTTTTCAGGATAGTTCCACTCACAAATAGAAGTCGCCTCAGGAGATATTAGTGCTACGAGCAAGTGAATAAACAAAGGAGACAACTATACATGTGAATAAACTCTCTACCCTTTGGACATGTATTTGTATTTATTTACAGTTGGGCTATGTGCTATGACTAGATAGACCTGGGGAAAAACATTTATGATTTCTGAAGTTTTTCAAAAACTACTTTGATTGTTGTGAAACCAAATGACACTCGGGGTTTTCAAAGTGAGTTTAAAACTAAAGTTTTTCTGCTGCATTGCATGGTTTTTATAAAATGGTTTTGAAATAGGGATGCATCCTGCCTTAGGAATTAGATATTGCATTTAAAAATGCATGGGAAAACCTGGGTCATCATACAAATCATGCAATTTATGCAATCGTTTGTAAAACATGTCTATGCATAATGTATTTGTCATATGCATGCTGAATTAATTTATAAAATTAAGTCATGCTAAACAAGTCATATACTTATACTTAAAACATGCATTCTCAAAACAATCATAGCTCTTTTTAAAAGTCTAGTAGCGATAGAGCACCTACATCAAAACATCATGGGTTCTTTTAAAAAGTCTAGTAGCGATAGAGCACCTACCTGGTTTGATCACGCTAGTCCCCTTGTCCTCGTACGCTCCTGAACATGGTTTAGGGAAAAAGGTTAGATTAGCCTATTGTTCCTCACTACTTAGGCATTAGGGGCTCATTCCCATGCCTATGGGTCTCCTAAGGTCCTAACTGGGCCTTGGTATTGTCAGGTTTACAAAGGTTTAGTGGCCTCGCACCACTATCATAGTTTATGGGTGGTGCCCACCTTAGATAGGGCCTTGATCAGGTATTTTATAATTTTGATGTGTTCGTGTTGTCGATACGGACACAACGCCATTCACGGCGCCTCAATCGGAGTCCTAGAACTCAAGTTATGGGCGTTTTAGTATTTAGAATACATGGAAGGCCCACAGGGCGCGTCCACAGACGCACCGGGCCTTATGCCCGTTTTCTCATTTGCGGGCGAGTCCACGGACTTGCCTGGTTCATCCCTGTCAAACCAGTATGCCCAGGCACCGTCCCTGGGTCCTTTGTGGCTCCCTAGAGCCCCATTTTGCATGGTTTTTCATGCAAAAACTTTGGGGAACTCATCTTAAGACTAAGGGGGAGATGGGTTTAGAGGGATTTTGGGCATACCTGGTTCGTGACCGGGTTTTTCTCCACGTTTTCTCCTCTTGTCTGCCTCTCCATGATGTGTTTTTTTCAAGATTTTGGGCTTCCATTGGAGGTGCCCAAGAGCTCTATTTATACAGCTCAAAGAGGGTTCTGAAGGGGGTTCTTACGGCCATAGAATCGCAGTGGAGAAACCTGCAAAATGGTGGTGGTTTCTCCCCTGCACTTGAACTTCAAAGGGCCATAACTTGCTCATTTTAACTCCGTTTTGAGTGATTTTGGTCTTGTTGGATTCCTTTTTCCAAGATGCACCTAAAGGTACTACTATTAGGACCAAATTTCTAGTTCCATTCAGGGTGAATAGTGAAATAACCAAAATACCCTTATCTATAAAAAGAGAACTTTTCATTTCCTATAGAATGTCCAATTCATTTTTGTTAAAAATAGCATAAGTTGCTCAGGGATTACACCTTTGGTGTATTTTTGACTAAATAAAGGTATCCCACCCTAAATGAATCAAATATGTTACTAGTCGAAGTTATATACTCAGAGGGATATTATAAGTATTTAAACATGAGTTTTACCTAAAAGAAGTTACTTGTTAGACTAAGTCATTTGAGGGTATGAGGTCTGTTGATTAGGCCACATCATGGAGGAGCTACAAGTACAGTGAATACAATAACAACTGAGACAGAAGCAAAAATAAGGAGCGATCTCCACCAATGAGACAGACTTTTCCAAACCTAAATAAATTACCATGAGAAACCATAGAAATCACTGTGGGTCTGAAAGATGCTGCTGACTTGGATTGAAAAGAAAGGCAGATAAGCACTGATCACTTTAGAGAGACCGTTGAGCTTATAACCTATACATCTGGACAGAGATCAACAGGTAATCGAATAAATTCTCTTTCTATATGCCTACGAAAATGTTTTGTGCTTACCTAAGTGTTTTTTAAATTTGATGATTTAACAGCTTCAGCATAACTTGATGTAGTAGCTATTGAATGAGAACTGCTATTACAAGCTAAGTATGAGGAGGCACTTGAAAGATAAAATTTGAGGAATTGAGAAAACCACTACTTATGATGATGATACCCCCTGACAATTAAGACAAAAATGGTTGATGATAAAGCATTAATAAAAGATTGAACAACATATTGTTATAGGGAATGGTAGGAGAAAATTTGAGGTGGCAAGCACATTATAAGGTGAGATTCGATGTTATGTTACCTTTAGACAAAAAAGTTAGTTGTTATGTATTCGAAGTACGAAAAATCAATTGAAGAAATTTCCTAAGGACTAACCCTACTAGATTGAGTATAGAACTTTTGGACTGAAAGGTTACGAAGGAAACCATCAAGCAAAGAAAGGATAAAGAAGATAATGACAAAGGATTCAACCATGACCTAGTAAGGGTACTCGGTTATGAATAAGAGACCTTTTGCATAAATGGGAACATTGTTGGAAATCCTAATGACAAATTGATGTGAATAGTGAGGTAGGCCTTTGGACGAGAACATTTGACCCATGATGATGAATTAACCATAAAACATTTGACATGAGTTTGCATAAACTCTTTAGGGAGAAAAACATTTGATGGCTTCAGCTTCTATGAAACTTGATGTACAACTTAGATATCCTAATCGTACTATGAGATCATAGATCATATTATGGAGGATGCTACTTGACTTGTTTCATGATTTTATTTTGAATATAATATGAGTTGAGGACCCAAGTTATAGTAGAAAAGTGACAGACAGGTGAAATTCGAAGTTAATCAAGGGTTTGGCTTTATCATTAATATAATTGGAGGACACATGGTACCATATCAGCTATTGAAGTATCTCTGGGAAAAATATAAAAGCAAAGAAGATAAGAAGCAAAGTTAGACACAATAGAAAGAATGTAGCTTTTTGGGACTCTTGTTAATGACATACAAAGGAAAAAGGGATTATCTTATGCTATTCAAAATACAATAGGAGGAATAAGATCATACGATCTCAAGGAAGTATGAAGTAATTTATATACAAGTAGGAGAGTATGGTCACCTAAGGAGACTATCCTGTACATGATTAGAGGAATATGAGCATCTAAGGATGGGTAATACAGATAGAAACCAGTAATGATAAACCTGCACGCATGGGACTATGTATCAGAGTACGCAGCGAAAACGACCCATATATACTTAAAGAAAACGAATAAGATATATTGATGATACATATATGTGTAAGGCCTTGTGGAAGGAATTATAACAAGGATAAATTGAGAACGTGCCTATGATTGGTTACAAGATAGTATGATTAGCATTTTAAGGACAACATTACTCCAAGTATTAGATAACGGAATAATGGATTCATCGACAACAGAAGTATGGGAGTGAAGCAAAGGAATTTTCTTAGTTCGAGGGAGTCCTTAGAAAGAATATGTCTTATCAAGAAGATAACTGACTTGAAGATAAGGATTTGTGGAATTTCGAGGACGAAATTCTTTTAAGAGGGTAATAATGTAATGACCTGAACAATTTACGCTATTTTGCATCCAGTTAACACAAATGAATTGAACATTCTATGGGAAATGAACCATGTTAAATGTTTTACTTTATTAAAAATATTAAATTAAGGAATTTATAAGAAAACTTGGTACCATTAGATTCTACTCGAAAAATGGAATCCAACGCCTCAAAGAACACCGAAAACGGAGTTGGTATGAACAAGTTACGGCCGTTTAAAGATTAGGGGCATTTCTGTAATTTAAATTAAAAACGAAAAAGACAGAAAACACAGGGGGGCTGTTTTGATAACGGCACCCCGTCTTCTTCTTCCTGTACATTTCTCCAGAACGTTTCTGCCACTGCCAATGGCGGCACCGCCATTGGCAGCACCGCCATAGCAAGGCTATAAAAAGCCCTTATTCCCTCCTCTTCGAATCACGGCTTTTCTGGCCATTTGGGGCTGGGGTTTTCAGCAAAAAATTGGAAACCCGTCTCCAGCTTCCCTGCGATTTCCGACAACAGCCAGGTCCTTCAGGCTGGCCATTTCCCTTCTTTCTCTTCCCCATTTCTTCCCTAGAATCACCCAAAAACTGGGTTTTTCCCCTTCGTCTAGTTTTCCGGTGACATGGAGTTTCAGAACCGGAAAGGGGGTCTACCACCGGCGATAGGCACTCCCTACGCTACGCAGGTAAGCCCATCTTTCCCTCTCTCCATTTTTCTTTCCCCTAGGCCAGATCCATGCCGAATCTGGTTTTTCCCAGTTAGTTTTCCTAGCCAGAGAACGTCCTAGCCGGTTCCATCCGGCTCTATGCAAACAAGGTGTCCCAGGGACGCCATGCTTCACGTGCGCCTGGGACAGGGTCCCTAGGACGGGTTCCAGGCGTGCGATAGTGCGTACATGGTCCCTAGTGCGCTTTTGGGTTGCCGCATGGCGTGGGGCATGGGTCCTGGCTCGACCGTGATGCATGGGGTACCCTGAGAGCTGAGACGCGTCATGCTACGCCAAAGATGCGTATGCGTGATGCCATCCAAGACGCACGTCATAGCGCGTTTCTTGGGCATGCATGTACGCATGCGAATGTGATCCCTGGCACGACCATTGGGCGCACACGACATGCAGGCATGGGTCTTGGTTCGACCAGGGCACGCACACGTCTTGGAAACCATGATGCGCAGACCTAATGAGGCTATAAAATTAGGATCATAAGACAATTTATAGAGTCTAACCATTGAATAGTAGATCCATATCATAGGATCTAGCCTGACACTGAATTAGGCAAGTACCCATGAACCCTAAAAGGAAGACCTAGCGATCTAATCTCTAAATAGATTGAAATTGATAAGGACTCCATGTTATCCATTCATATCTAGGATTTTATAAATGAGACAACGGACGGGTTGAGTAATGAAGGACGCAACTCCAGGAAACTTCGAGGTAGGTGCTCTATCACTAGTAGACTTTTAAAAAGAACCCAAGATTGCTTTGTGATTGCATGTTTTAAGTTTTAAGTTACATGACTTGTTTAGCATGAAGTAAGCTCATAAATGAATTCAGCATGCATATGATAAATTCATTATGCATAGACATGTTTTGCAAACGATTGCATAAATTGCATGATTTGTGATTATTGAGTCCTGAAAAATTGCATGTCCTTGAGGGTTACCAAAAGACGCTGGAGTGCCCAAAAGACACTGGGTAGGCAGTTGTGAGCGCCAAGCAATTGTGAGGGACCCAAAGAGGATAGGTTTTGAAAAAGAGGATTTTTCTTGATTGATCGTATATGATTTAGGCTAGTAAGCTTGTGGGCGCTATGCCGAGAGGTCTGGTGTAGCCCCCCATCCTCTACCACTATTAGGTGGAAAGGGTACCACGCCAAAAAGGCATGTCCCTGCTTCGACTGTACGTGGTACAGGGGGCTACCACTGGTGTCACGGCATTAGGTCGAAGTGTCATATGCCTCGTGGAGGCTATGACCCTATGTCCCCAGGTACTCGAGGACCACACGGCGAGGAGGTCGTCGACATAGGGGCCCTATGTTTTGAGGATTTACTTGCATGACATGAGGTTGGTCGACCATACCATATATCATGAGTTGGATTCAGTTGAGCATCTTATGCATATCAATATGTTTATGATATATATGATACTTTCGACTTGTGTTATGCGATTTTTTAAGTTGTCAGTATTCCAATTCGATAATGGTTTTTAATATCAATATTGAACATGAGTGTTCAAACATGCACATGTTTTAAAGAGCATATGATTTTGAACATAGCTTGCATTGTAAAACTAGTAGTGATAGACTCCTACTGAATATAGTATATACTCACCCAAATATATATCATTTTTCAGGACAGCTCCATTGTCGAGTAGAAGATGCCTCAGGAAATATTAGTGCTACGAGCAAGTAAATCAAAAGGAGACAATTATACATGTAAGTAAATACTCTACCCTTTGGACATGTATTTGTATTTATTTACACTTGGGCTGTGAGCTGTGACTGGATAGACCTGGGAAAACATTTATGATTTCTGAAGTTTTTCAAAAACTACTTTGATTGTTGTGAAAGCAAATGACACTTGGGGTTTTCAAAATGAGTTTAAATGAAAAGATTTTCTGCTGCATTGCATTGTTTTTATAAAAATGGTTTTCAAATAGGGCTACTTCCCACCTTAGGAATTAGATCTTGCATTTAAAAATGCATAGGAAAACCCGGGCCATCACATCCGAACTCCATTTTTGGTGTTCTTTGTGACGTTGGACTCCATTCTTTGAATAGAATGTAATTATGTGAATATTATCAAAAAATTCTAATTTCTAAAATTAAAATTTATAAGATATTCATCTTCCTGTTCAATCCAATCTTCCAAATAGGACTTTATAATTTAGGTAGTTACATTATTTCTCAACGTAACAAATTGCGACTGGAGGTGGGTACCGTGATAGCCTACCTTCTTTCTTGGGGGAGACGTGAAATGGATGGAGGGTGTCATCATCAAAATGCTCCCCACATTTTGACACCTTTTTTTTGTGAATCTTTTGATTAGCAAAATGACATTGAACATCAAATCCTCATAAATTTTTTATATGAACTCCGTTTTCAGTGTTCTTTGAGCCGTTGGATTCCATTAACAAATTCTTAATTCAATCTTTATAGAACATTCATCCTCCTTTTCAATCGAATCTTCCAAATAGGATCTTAAAATTGGGGTAGTTACATTACTTCCCAACGCAGCAAACAGTGATAAGAGGCGGGCATCGCGACCGCTTATCGTCCTTCCCTGCGCAATGGGGTGCAAATGTGGTGCAGATGGAGAGACAATGGGAGGAAGTTGTTATCAAAATGGCCACATGCATTTTGAATCAGTTTTTTTATCTTTTAATTACTTAAATGCCCTTCATCTTTAAAAGTGCCCTTCATATTCAAATGGCCCCATCCATTTTGAATCCTTATTTTAATTTCTAAAATGCTCTCCATATTCAAATATTCATAACTTTTTCATCCGAACTCCATTTTTAGTGTTCTTTGTGACATTGGACTCCATTTTTTGGATAGAATACAATTATGTGAATATTATCTACAAATTCTATCTTCTAAAATTAAAATTTATAAGACATTGATCCTCCTATTCAATCCAATCTCCCAAATAGGACATTATAATTTGGGTAGTTACATTATTTCTCAACGTAACAAATTGTGACTGGAGGTGGGTACCATGATAGCCTAGCTTCTTTCTTGGGGGACACATGAGATGGAGGGACGGTGTGATCATCGAAAAGCTCCCCACATTTTGACACCTTTTTTTGTTTTTATACGAACTCCGTTTTCAGTGTTCTTTGAGCCTTTGGATTGCATTAACAAATTCTTAATTCAATCTTTATAAAACATTCATCCTCCTATTTAATCCAATCTTCCAAATAGGACGTTAAAATTGGGGTAGTTACATTACTTCCCAATGCTGCAATCAGTGAAAAAAGGTGGGCACCGCGACGGCCTATCATCTTTCCCTACGCAATTGGGTGCAGATGTGGTGCAGTGCAGAGATAAAGGGAGGGTGTTGTTATCAAAATGGCTGCATGCATTTTGAATCCTTTTTTTTTATCTTTTAATTATTCAAATGCCCGTCATCTTTAAAAGTGCCCTTCATATTCAAAAGGCCCCATGCATTTTGAATCCTTATTTTAATTTCTAAAATGCCCTTCATATTCAAATGTTCATAACTTTTTCATCCGAACTCCATTTTCAGTGTTCTTTGTGACATTGGACTCCATTTTTTGGATAGAATGCAATTATGTGAATATTATCTACAAATTCTATCTTCTAAAATTAAAATTTATAAGACATTGATCCTCCTATTCAATCCAATCTTCCAAATAGGACATTATAATTTAGGTAGTTACATTATTTCTCAACGTAACAAATTGTGACTGGAGGTGGGTACCGTGATAGCCTAACTTCTTTCTTGGGGGAGATGTGAGATGGAGGGATGGTGTCATCATCGAAAAGCTCCCCACATTTTGAAACCTTTTTTTTGTTTTGATACGAACTCCGTTTTCAGTGTTCATTGAGCCTTTGGATTCCATTAACAAATTCTTAATTCAATCTTTATAAAACATTCATCCTCCTATTTAATCCAATCTTCCAAATAGGACGTTAAAATTGAGGTAGTTACATTACTTCCCAACGCTGCAATCAGCGGAAAAAGGTGGGCACCGCGACGGCCTATCGTCTTTCCCTACGCAATTGGGTGCAGATGTGGTGCAGATTCAGAGATAAAGGGAGGGTGTTGTTATCAAAATGGCTGCATGGATTTTGAATCCTTTTTTTTTTATCCTTTAATTACTCAAATGCCCGTCATCTTTAAAAGTGCCCTTCATATTCAAAAGGCCCCATGCATTTGGAATCCTTATTTTAATTTCTAAAATGCCCTTCATATTCAAATGTTCATAACTTTTTCATCCGAACTCCATTTTCAGTGTTCTTTGTGACATTGGACTCCATTTTTTGGATAGAATGCAATTATGTGAATATTATCTACAAATTCTATCTTCTAAAATTAAAATTTATAAGACATTGATCCTCCTGTTCAATCCAATCTTCCAAATAGGGCATTATAATTTAGGTAGTTACATTATTTCTCAACGTAACAAATTGTGACTGGAGGTGGGTACCATGATAGCCTAACTTCTTTCTTGGGGGAGACGTGAGATGGAGGGATGGTGTCATGGTCGAAAAGCTCCCCACATTTTGACACCTTTTTTTGGTTTTTATACGAACT
This sequence comes from Warburgia ugandensis, assembly GCA_035236585.1. Lineage (NCBI taxonomy): Eukaryota > Viridiplantae > Streptophyta > Magnoliopsida > Canellales > Canellaceae > Warburgia > Warburgia ugandensis. The sequence continues at coordinate 51,615,792 of CP141127.1, read as the reverse complement.
CCGTTTTCGGTGTTCTTTGAGCCTTTGGATTCCATTAACAAATTCTTAATTCAATCTTTATAAAACATTCATCCTCCTATTTAATCCAATCTTCCAAATAGGACATTAAAATTGAGGTAGTTACATTACTTCCCAACGCTGCAATCAGTGAAAAAAGGTGGGCACCGCGACGGCCTATCGTCTTTCCCTACGCAATTGGGTGCAAATGTGGTGCAGATTCAGAGATAAAGGGAGGGTGTTGTTATCAAAATGGCCGCATGCATTTTGAATCCTTTTTTTTTTATCTTTTAATTACTCAAATGCCTGTCATCTTTAAAAGTGCCCTTCATATTCAAAAGGCCCCATGCATTTGGAATCCTTATTTTAATTTCTAAAATGCCCTTCATATTCAAATGTTCATAACTTTTTCATTCGAACTCCATTTTCAGTGTTCTTTGTGACATTGGACTCCAATTTTTGAATATAATCTAATTATGTGAATATTATCAACAACTTGTATCTTATAAAATTAAAATTTGTACGACATTCATCTTCCTGTTCAATCCAATCTTCCAAATAGGACTTTATAATTTAGGTAGTTACATTATTTCTCAACGTAAGAAACTGTGACTAGACGTGGGTAGCGTGATAACCTACCTTCTTTCTTGGGGAAGACGTGAGATGGAGGGATGGTGTCATCATCAAAATGCTCCCTACATTTTGATACCTTTTTTCTTTTTTGAATCTTTTGATTAGCAAAATGACCTTCAACATCAAATGCTCATAAATTTTTTATACGAACGCTATTCTCAGGGTTCTTCGAGCCATTGGATTCCATTAACAAATTTTTAATTCAATCTTTATAAAACATTCATCCTCCTATTTAATCCAATCTTCCAAATAGGACCTTGAAATTGTGGTAGTTACATTACTTCCCAATGCTGCAAACAGTGACAAGAGGGGGGCATCGTGACTGCCTATCAACTTTCCCTGCGCAATGGGGTGCAGATGTGGTGCAGATTCAGAGACAGAGGGAGGGTGTTGTTATCAAAATGGCCGCATGCATTTTGAATCCTTTTTTTTATATCTTTTAATTACTTAAAATGCCCTTCACCTTTAAAAGTGCCCTTCATATTCAAATGGCCCCATGCATTTTGAATCCTTAGTTTAATTTCTAAAATGCCCTTCATTTTCAAATGTTCATAACTTTTTCATCCGAGCTCCATTTTCAATGTTCTTCGTGTCATTGGACTCATTTTTTGAATAGAATGTAATTACGTGAACATTATCAACAAATTCTATCTTGTAAAATTTAAATTTATAAGACATTCATCTTCCTCTTCAATCCAATCTTCCAAATAGGACTTTATAATTTAGCTAGTTACATTATTTCTCAACGTGACAAACTGTGACTAGAGGTGGGTAGCGTGATAGCCTACCTTCTTTCTTAGGGGAGAGGTGAGATGGAGGGAGGGTGTCATCATCAAAATGCTCCCCACATTTTGAAACCCTTTTTTTTTTTTTTTTGAATATTTTGATTAGCAAAATGACCTTCAGCATCAAATCCTCATAAATTTTCTACCCAAACTGCGTTTTTAGTGTTCTTTGCGCCAGTGGATTCCATTAACAAATTCTTAATTCAATCTTTATAAAACATTCATCCTCCTTTTTAATCCAATCTTCCAAGTAGGACCTTAAAATTGTGGTAGTTACATTACTTCCCAACGCTGCAAACAGTGACAAGAGGGGGGCATCGCGACCGCCTATCGTCTTTCCCTGCGCAATGGGGTGCAGATGTGGTGCAGATGCAGAGACAAAGGGAGGGTGTTGTTATCAAAATGCCAGCATGCATTTTGAATCCTTTTTTTTTTATCTTTTAATTATTTAAATGCCCTTCACCTTTAAAAGTGCCCTTCATATTCAAATGGCCCCATGCATTTTGAATCCTTATTATGATTTCTAAAATGCCCTTCATATTCAAATGTTCATAACTTTTTCGTGCGAACTCCATTTTCAGTGTTCTTTGTGACATCGGACTCCAATTTTTGAATAGAATCTAATTATGTGAATATTATCAACAAATTTTATCTTCTAAAATTAACATTTATAAGACATTAATCTTCCTGTTCAATCGAATCTTCCAAATAGGACTTTAAAATTTAGCTAGTTACATTATTTCTCAACGTAACCATCTGTGACTAGAGGTGGGTAGCGTGATAGCCTACCTTCTTTCTTGGCAGAGACATGAGATGGAGGTAGGGTGTCATCCTCAAAATGCTCCCCACATTTCGTCACCTTTTTTTTTTTTTTGAATCTTTTTAATAGCGAAAGGACCTTCAACATCAAATCCTCATAAATTTTTTATAGGACGTCTGTTTTCAGTGTTCTTTGAGCTATTGGATTCCATTAACAAATTCTTAATTCAATCTTTATAAAACATTTATCCTCCTATTTAATCCAATCTTCCAACTAGGACGTTCAAATTGGGGTAGTTACATTACTTCCCAACGCTGCAAACGGTGAAAAAAGGTGGGCACCGCGACGGCGTATAGTCTTTCCCTCCGCAATTGGGTGCAGATGTGGTGCAGATGCAGAGATAAAGGGAGCGTGTTGTTATCAAAATGGCCGAATCCATTTTGAATCCCTTTTTTTTTATCTTTTAATTACTTAAATGCCTTTTATCTTTAAAAGTTCCTTTCATATTCAAACGGCCCCATGCATTTTGAATCCTGATTTTAATTTCTAAAATGCCCTTCATATTCAAATGTTCATGACTTTTTTATCCAAACTCCGTTTTCAGCGTTCTGTGTTATTGGACTCATTTTTTTAATATAATGTAATTACATGAATATTATCAACAAATTATATCTTCTAAAATTAACATTTATAAGACATTCAACTTCCTGTTCAATCCAATCTTCCAAATAGGACTTTAAAATTTAGCTAGTTACATTATTTCTCACCGTAACCAACTGTGACTGGAGGTGGGTAGCGTGATAGCCTACCTTCTTTCTTGGCGGAGACCTGAGATGGAGGTAGGCTGTCATCATCAAATTGCTCCCCACATTTTGTCACTTTTTTTTTTTTTTGAATCTTTTGATTAGCAAAATGACCTTCAACATCAAATCCTCATAAATTTTTTATATGACCTCTGTTTTCAGTGTTCCTAGAGCCTTTGGATTCCATTAACAAATTCTTAATTCAATCTTTATAAAACATTCATCCTCCTATTTAATCCAATCTTCCAAATAGGACGTTAAAATTGGGGTAGTTACATTACTTCCCAATGCTGCAAACAGTGACAAGAGGGGGGCATCGTGACCGCCTATCAACTTTCCCTGCGCAATGGGGTGCAGATGTGGTGCAGATGCATAGACAAAGGGAGGGTGTTGTTATCAAAATGGCCACATGCATTTTGAATCCTTTTTTGTTTATCTTTTAATTACTTAAATGTCCTTCATCTTTAAAAGTGCCCTTCATATTCAAAAGGCCCCATGCATTTTGAATCCTTATTTTAATTTCTAAAATGCCCTTCATGTTCAAATGTTCATAACTTTTTCATCCAAACTCCATTTTCAATGTTCTTTGTGACATTGGACTCCAATTTTTGAATATAATCTAATTATGTGAATATTATCAAAAAATTCTATCTTCTAAAATTAAAATTTATAAGACATTCATCTTCCTGTTCAATCCAATCTTCCAAATAGGACTTTATAATTTAGGTAGTTACATTATTTCTCAACGTAACAAACTGTGACTAAACGTGGGTAGCGTGATAGCCTACCTTCTTTCTTGGGGAAGACGTGAGATGGAGGGATGGTGTCATCATCAAAATGCTCCCTACATTTTGATACCTTTTTTTTTTTTTGAATCTTTTGATTACCAAAATGTCCTTCAACATCAAATGCTCATAAATTTTTTATACGAACGCTATTTTCAGGGTTCTTCGAGCCATTGGATTCCATTAACAAATTTTTAATTCAATCTTTATAAAACATTCATCCTCCTATTTAATCCAATCTTCCAAATAGGACCTTGAAATTGTGGTAGTTACATTACTTCCCAATGCTGCAAACAGTGACAAGAGTGCGGCATCGTGACCGCCTATCAACTTTCCCTGCGCAATGGGGTGCAGATGCAGAGGCAAAGGGAGGGTGTTGTTATCAAAATGGCCACATGCATTTTGAATCCTTTTTTTTTATCTTTTAATTACATAAATGCCCTTCATCTTTAAAAGTGCCCTTCATATTCAAAAGGCCCCATGCATTTTGAATCCTTATTTTAATTTCTAAAATGCCCTTCATATTCAAATGTTCATAACGTTTTCATCCGAACTCCATTTTCAGTGTTCTTTGTGACATTGGACTCCAATTTTTGAATATAATCTAATTATGTGAATATTATCAACAAATTCTATCTTCCAAAATTAAAATTTATAAGACATTCATCTTCCTGTTCAATCCAATCTTTAAAATAGGACTTTATAATTTAGGTAGTTACATTATTTCTCAACGTAACAAACTGTGACTAGACGTGGGTAGCGTGATAGCCTACCTTCTTTCTTGGGGAAGACGTGAGATGGAGGGATGGTGTCATCATCAAAATGCTCCCTACATTTTGATACCTTTTTTTTTTTTTGAATCTTTTGATTACCAAAATGACCTTCAACATCAAATGCTCATAAATTTTTTATACGAACGCTATTCTCAGGGTTCTTCGAGCCATTGGATTCCATTAACAAATTTTTAATTCAATCTTTATAAAACATTCATCCTCCTATTTAATCCAATCTTCCAAATAGGACCTTGAAATTGTGGTAGTTACATTACTTCCCAATGCTGCAAACAGTGACAAGAGGGGGACATCGTGACTGCCTATCAACTTTCCCTGCGCAATGGGGTGCAGATGTGGTGCAGATTTAGAGACAGAGGGAGGGTGTTGTTATCAAAATGGCCGCATGCATTTTGAATCCTTTTTTTTATATCTTTTAATTACTTAAAATGCCCTTCACCTTTAAAAGTGCCCTTCATATTCAAATGGCCCCATGCATTTTGAATCCTTAGTTTAATTTCTAAAATGCCCTTCATTTTCAAATGTTCATAACTTTTTCATCCGAGCTCCATTTTCAATGTTCTTCGTGTCATTGGACTCATTTTTTGAATAGAATGTAATTATGTGAACATTATCAACAAATTCTATCTTCTAAAATTTAAATTTATAAGACATTCATCTTCCTCTTCAATCCAATCTTCCAAATAGGACTTTATAATTTAGCTAGTTACATTATTTCTCAACGTGACAAACTGTGACTAGAGGTGGGTAGCGTGATAGCCTACCTTCTTTCTTAGGGGAGAGGTGAGATGGAGGGAGGGTGTCATCATCAAAATGCTCCCCACATTTTGAAACCCTTTTTTTTTTTTTTTTTGAATATTTTGATTAGCAAAATGACCTTCAGCATCAAATCCTCATAAATTTTCTACCCAAACTGCGTTTTTAGTGTTCTTTGCGCCAGTGGATTCCACTAACAAATTCTTAATTCAATCTTTATAAAACATTCATCCTCCTTTTTAATCCAATCTTCCAAGTAGGACCTTAAAATTGTGGTAGTTACATTACTTCCCAACGCTGCAAACAGTGACAAGAGGGGGGCATCGCGACCGCCTATCGTCTTTCCCTGCGCAATGGGGTGCAGATGTGGTGCAGATGCATAGATAGAGGGAGGGTGTTGTTATCAAAATGGCCACATGCATTTTGAATCCTTTTTTTTATCTTTTAATTACTTAAATGCCCTTTATCTTTAAAAGTACCCTTCATATTCAAAAGGCCCCATGCATTTTGAATCCTTATTTTAATTTCTAAAAATGCCCTTCATGTTCAAATGTTCATAACTTTTTCATCCGAACTCCATTTTCAGTGTTCTTTGTGATATTGGACTCCAATTTTTGAATAGAATCTAATTATGTGAATATTATCAACAAATTCTATCTTCTAAAATTAAAATTTATAAGGCATTCATCTTCCTGTTCAATCCAATCTTCCAAATAGGACTTCATAATTTAGGTAGTTACATTATTTCTCAACATAACAAACTGTGACTGGAGGTGGGTAGCGTGATAGCCTACCTTCTTTCTTGGCGGAGACGTGAGATGGAGGGAGGGTGTCATCATCAAAATGTTCCCCACATTTTGTCACCTTTTTTTTTTGTGAATCTTTTGATTAGCAAAATGACCTTCAACATCAAATCCTCATAAAATTTTTATAGGACCTCTGTTTTTAGTGTTCTTTGAGCCGTTGGATTCCATTAACAAATTCTTAATTCAATCTTTATAAAACATTCATCCTCCTATTTAATCCAATCTTCCAAATAGGATATTAAAATTGGGGTAGTTACATTACTTCCCAATGCTGCAAACAGTGACAAAAATTGGGCATCACGACCGCCTATCGTCTTTCCCCGTGCAATGGGGTGTAGATGTGGTGCAGATGCAGAGACAAAGGGAGGGTGTTTTTTTCAAAATGGCTACGTGCGTTTTGAATCCTTTTTTTTATCTTTCAATTATTTAAATGCCCTTCATCTTTAAAAGTTCCCTTCATATTCAAATGGCCCCATGCATTTTGAATCCTTATTTTAATTTCTAAAATGCCCTTCATATTCAAATGTTCATAACTTTTTCATTCGAACTCCATTTTCAGTGTTCTTTATGACATTGGACTCCAATTTTTGAATAGAATCTAATTATGTGAATATTATCAACAAATTCTATCTTCTAAAATTAACATTTATAAGGCATTCATTTTCCTGTTCAATCCAATCTTCCAAATAGGACTTTATAATTTAGGTAGTTACATTATTTCTCAACGTAACTGTGATGACCCAGGTTTTCTCATGCATTTTTAAATGAAAAATCTAAATTCCTAAGGTGGGATCCCTATTTTGAAAAAAAACAATGCAATGCAGCAGAAAAACCTTTTGTTTTAATCTTATCTTGAAAACCTTGAGTGTCATTTGCTTTCACAATACTCAAAGTAGTTTTTGAAGAACTTCAGAAATCATAAATTTTTCCCCAGGTCTATCCAGTCACGACACACAGCCCAACTATAAATAAATACATGTCCAAAGGGTTGAGAGTTTACTTACATGTATAATTGTCTCCTTTTTAATTCACTTGCTCGTAGCACTAATATCTCCTAAGGCGTCTTCTATTTGTGAGTGGAACTATCCTGAAAAATGTTAAGGATAGGGTGAGTATATACTATACTCAATAGGAGTCTATCACTACTAGTTTTGCAATGCATGCTATGTTTAAAATCATATGCTCTTTAAAACATGTGCATGTTCGAACAATCATGGTCAATGTCGATACTAAAAACCACTTTCAAATCAAAATACTGACTACTTCAAGAATAGCATAATCCAAGTCAAAAGTATCATATATCATAAACATAAGGATATGCATAAGATGCTCCACTGAATCCAACTCATGGATATCTGGTATGGTTGACTAACCTCATGTCATGCCATATGCAATGCAAATAAATCCTCAAACCATAGGTTCCAACTATGCTCATGACCTCTCCAGCGTGTAGTCCCCGGGTACCTGAGGACACTCGGTCATAGCCTCCACTGGGCATACGACACGTCTTCGTCATAAATCATGCAATTTATGCAATCGATTGCAAAACATGCATGCAATGCATAAAATCTGCTCATGCTAGTATTGCATTCAAAGTCATAACCTTGCTTAGAAGCCTGCCAGCCTTGTCAGGTCTCTCTAGCCTGCCCTCATCGGCCCGCCCTCGTCGATCCGCCCTCCTCAGCCCGCCCTCATCGGTCAAGGCTACACTTATCATGCAATTTATGCATGTAGCACATGTCTTGGCAATATATGCGCAATGTATTTTTCAAAACCTGTCCTCTTTGGGTCCCTCACAACTACCTACCAAGCATCTTTTGGGCACTCCAGTGTCTTTTGGTAACCCTCAAGGACATGCAATATATGCATTTGCTTGCAAAACATATCTATGCATAATGTATATGCAATCATTTGCAAAACATATCTATGCATAATGTATATGCAATTATTTGCAAAACATATCTATGCATAAAGCATTTATCATATGTATGCTGAATTAAGTCATGCTAAACAAGTTATATAATTTATACTTAAAACATGCATAAAACAATCATGGCTCTTTTAAAAAGTCTAGTAGCGATAGAGCACCTACCTCAAAGTCTCCTGGAGTCACGTCCTTTATCACTTTAACCCGTCCCTGGGTCTCATTTATAAACTCCTGGGTATGAATGGATACAAGAAGTCCTTATTAATTTCATTTTATTTAGACATTAGACCCCTCAATCTGCTATTTAGGGTCAATGGTCCTTGCCTAATTCATTGCTAGGCTAGATCCTATGACATGGATCTACTTTTCAATAGTTAACTCTGTAATTTATCCTTTAATCCTAATTTTTAAAGTCTCATTGGGTTTGGTGTCCCAGTTCCTAGGACACTCGCGCATCCTGGTTGGACCGCGACCGCCTCACGTGCGTGCGCGCCTAAAGGTCGTGCCAGGGACCGCGTTTTGTACGCACACCTTCATGCTCAAGTGAGACGCTATGACGCGCATCATCGCACGGATGCACCTTGTAGCATGGCGCGACTCAACTCCCAGGGCACCCCATGCACCCTGGTCGAGCCAGGACCCGTGCCCCATGTCGCGTGCTCACTTGAAGGCCGTACCTGGGCAATGTACGCACTGTCGTACACCTGGAACCCGTCCCAGGGACCCAGTCCCAGGTGCACGTGGTGCTTGGCATCCTTGGGATGCTTGGCTCGTGCAAGTCCGGCCCAAGCTGTCGTGGAATGTTTTTCGACCAGGAAACCCGGCTGGAAAATGGCTGGTTGTTTTTCGGCTGGGAAGACTCGCTGGAAGGAGACGAGATCCGGCATGGATCTAGCTTAGGGGGAGCAAAACGAAGAGAAATAGGGAAAATCGGCTTACCTGGGTTGCCTAGTGTGCCTGTTCGCTGAAAAACTCGCAGAAGGTGGAAACCCTATTGCCCAGATCGAAAAAGAGAAGAGGGGGAAATGGGAACGAGATGGCCAGCCTGACTTGGGCCTGGCCATTGCTAGAAAATGCAGAAAGATAGGTTTTTGGTTTTTGTTGGAAACCCAGTCCAAAAATCCCGAAAAATCACATTTTTTGGAGAGGGGGTTGGGGCTTTTTATAGGGGGAGAAGGCGATGCCCCTCAATGGCGGTGCTGCCCTTTCCCCTGGGGTTTTCTTGAGAAATCGTGAACAAGGGCTTTTTGGAGGGTTCTTGAGGTTGAAGATGATAGGGGGTGCCATTATCAAAACGGCCCCCTGCGTTTTTTGTCCTTTTTCGTTTAAACGTGGTCTGTTTAAATTACAGATATGCCCCTGATCTTTAAATGTCCGTAACTTCTTCATACTAACTCCATTTTGGGTGATTTTTGAGGGGTTGGATTCCATTTTTCGAGTAGAATCTAATGGTACCAAGTTTCCTTAAAAATTCCTTCGTTTACAATGTTAACTAAAGTGAAACATTCAACAGAGTTTAGTTTCCATAAAATGTCCAATTTTTCATAAAAATAGCGTAAATTGCTAGGGCATTACAGTAACAAACTGTGACTGGAGGTGGGTAGCATGATAGCCTACCTTCTTTCTTGGGGGAGACGTGAGATGGAGGGAGGGTGTCATCATCAAAATGCTCCCTACATTTTTATACCTTTTTTTTTTTTGAATCTTTTGATTAGCAAAATGACCTTCGACATCAAATGCTCATTAGTTTTTTATATGAACTCTGTTTTCAGTGTTCTTTGAACCGTTGGATTCCATTAACAAATTTTTAATTCAATCTTTACAAAACATTCATCCTCGTATTTAATCCAATCTTCCCAATAGGACCTTCAAATTGTGGTAGTTACATAACTTCCCAATGCTGCAAACAGTGACAAGAGGTGGGCATCACAACCGCCTACCATCTTTCCCTTCGCAATGGGCTGCAGATGTGGTGCAGATGCAGAGACAAAGGGAGGGTGTTGTTATCAAAATGAGTGCATGTATTTTGAATCCCTTTTTTTACCTTTTAATTACATAAATGCCCTTCATCTTTAAAAGTGCCCTTCATATTCAAAAGGCCCCATGCATTTTGAATCCTTATTTTAATTTCTAAAATGCCCTACATGTTCAAATGTTCATAACTTTTTCATCCGAACTCCATTTTCAGTGTTCTTTGTGACATTGGACTCCAATGTTTGAATGGAATATAATTATGTGAATATTATCAACAAATTCTATCTTTTAAAATTAACATTTATAAGACATTCATCTTCCTATTCAATCCAATCTTCCAAATAGGATTTTATAATTTTGGTAGTTACATTATTTCTCAAAGTAACAAACTATGACTGCAGGTGGGTAGCGTCATATCCTACCTTATTTCTTGGGGGAGACGTGAGATGGAGGGATGGTGTCATCATCAAAATGCTCCCTACATTTTGATACCTTTTTTTTTTTTTCAATCTTTTGATTACCAAAATGACCTTCAAAATCAAATGCTCATAAATTTTTTATACGAACGCTATTTTCAGCGGTCTTTGAGCCGTTGGATTCCATTAACAAATTTTTAATTCAATCTTTATAAAACATTCATCTTCCTATTTAATCCAATCTTCCAAATAGGACCTTCAAATTGTGGTAGTTACATTACGTCCCAATGCGGCAAACAGTGACAAGAGGGGGGGATCGTGACTGCCTATCAACTTTCCCTGTGCAATGGGGTGCAGATGTAGAGACAACGGGAGGGTGTTGTTATCAAAATGGCCGCATACATTTTGAATCCTTTTTTTTAAATTTTAATTACTTAAATTCCCTTCATTTTTAAAAGTGCCCTCCATATTCAAATGGTCCCATGCATTTTGAATCCTTATTTCATTTCAAAAATGCCCTCCATATTAAAATGTTCATAACTTTTTCATCCGAACTCCATTTTCAGTGTTCTTTGTGACATTGGACTCCATTTTTTGAATAGAATGTAATTATGTGAATATTATCAACAAATTCTATCTTCTAAATTAAAATTTATAGGACATTCATCGTCCTGTTCAATCCAATCTTCCAAATAGGAGTTTATAATTTAGGTAGTTACATTATTTCGCAACATAAGAAACTGTGATTGGAGGTGGGTAGCGCGATAGCCTACCTTCTTTCTTGGGGGAGATGTGAGATGGAGGGAGGGTGTCATCATCAAAATGCTCCCAACATTTTGACTCCTTTTTTTTTTTTTGAATCTTTTGATTACCAAAATGACCTTCGACATCAAATGCTCATTAATTTTTTATATGAACTGTGTTTTTAGTGTTCTTTGAGCCGTTGGATTCCATTAACAAATTCTTAATTCAATCGTTACAAAACATTCATCCTCGTATTTAATCCAATCTTCCAAATAGGACGTTAAAATTGGGGTAGCTACATTACTTCCCAACGCTGCAAACAGTGACAAAAGGTGGGCAGCGCGGCGGCCTATCATCTTTCCCTGCACAATTTGGTGCAGATGCAAAGACAAAGGGAGGGTGTTGTTATCAAAATGGATGCAAATTTTGAATCCTATTTTTTTTTATCTCTTAATCACTTAAATGCCCTTCATCTTCAAAAGTGCCCTTCATATTCAAATGGCCCCATGCATTTTGAATCCTTATTTTAATTTCTAAAATGCCCTTCATATTCAAATGTTCATAACTTTTTCATCCGAACTCCATTTTCAATGTTCTTTGTGTTATTGGACTCATTTTTTGAATAGAATGTAATTACATGAATATTGTCAACAAATTCTATCTTGTAAAATTAAAATTAATAAGACATTCATCTTGTTGGTCAATCCAATCTTCCAAATAGGACTTTATAATTTAGGTAGCTACATTATTTCTCAACGTAACGAACTGTGACTGGAGGTGGGTAGCGTGATAGCCTACCTTCTTTCTTGGGGGAGACGTGTGTAACGACCTGGTTTTATATGATGCAAATTTGATAAAAAGGCGAGATCTCTTGTTTTAGAAATATGAAATGCATGAAATTCTTTTTCTTTTTGGAAAGTAATCTTTTGTATAAAACCCCGAGTGTCAAAACACATTTTCAAATCATACAGCCATGGCGTAGTTTTAAGTTGATTTTGTTCCCCAGAAAGTGTTAGTCACAGCCTCAATTATAGATAGTAACTACAATCAAGTAACACTGAAAGATAAGGTAAGGGTTTACTCACTTGTACTTAGTTTGGACATTCTCTATCACGGGTTTGTCGCCATATATCCTGTCCTTAAGTGTTTACTTTGTGTCTGAAAAATGTTAAGGATTGGGTGAGTATATACTATACCCAATAGGCGTCTATCACTACTAGTTTTACAATGCATGCTATGTTTAAAATCATATGCACTTTAAAACATGTGCATGTTCGTACACTCATGGTCAATATCGATATTAAAATCCATTGTTGGAATACTGACAACTTAAAGAATTGCATAATCCAAGTCGAAAGTATCATATATATATCACAAACATAATGATATGCATAAAATGTTCAGCAAACTCCAACTCATGGATATATGGTATGGTATGGTCGACCAACCTTATGTCATGCCATATTCAATGCAAGTACATCCACGAAAACATAGGGCCCACTATGCCCATGAGCTCGCCGCCGTGTGGTCCCCGGGTACCTAGGGACACTCGGTCATAGCCTCCACAGGGCATATGACACATCGACCCAGTGCCGTGACACCAGTGGTAGCCCCCTGTACCACATGCAGTCGACGTAGGGACATGCCCTTTTTGGGCGTGGTACCCATTCCACCTAATAGTGGTAGAGGCTGGGAGGCTACCCCAGACCTCTTGGCATAGCGCCCACGAGCTTACTAGCCCAAATCATATACGATCAAACAAGCAAAAACCTCTTTTTCAAAACCTGTCCTCTTTGGGTTCCTCACAACTGCCTACCCAGTGTCTTTTGGGCACTCCAGCATCTTTTGGTAACCCTTAAGGACATGCAATTTTTCAAAAACTCAATGCTCACCAATCATGCAATATATGCAATTGTTTGCAAAACATGTCTATGCATAATGTATTTGTCATATGCATGCTAAATTTGTTTATATAATTAAGTCATGCTAAAAAACTCATATAACTTAAACTTAAAACATGCATTCTCAAAACATTCATGGGTTCTTTTAAAAAGTCTAGTAGCCATAGAGCACCCACCTGGCTAGATCGCGCTAATCCCCTTGTCCTCGTATGCTCCTGAACATGGTTTAGGGGAACAAGGATAGCTTGGCCTATTTCTATAAGTTTTAGAATAGTTTACCACACTACTTAGGCATTAAGGGTTCATTCCCATGCCTAAGGGTCTCCTAAGGTCCCTAATTGGGCTTTGGTATAGTTAGTTTTACAAAGGTTTTGTGGCCCTGCACCACTATTATGATTTAAGGGTCATGCCTACCTTAGATAGGGCCTTGATTAGGTATTTTATAGTTTGAGTGTGTCCGAGTCATCAATACAAACACAACGCCTTTCGCGGTGCCTCAATCGGAGTCCTAGAACTCAAGTTATAGGCTTTTTAGTACCAGGTGTACATAGAAGACCTTTAAGAGGTTTCCTTGGGACACTAACGCGTCCCGCGTCAGGGGCGTGCGCCCCAGTGGGCGCGTCTGCCGAAGCACTGGACTTTCGCCTATGATTCTCATCTGCAGGCATGTCCACGTACGCACCAGTCGGGTTTTCTCCATGCACGGTGTGCGTTTTGGTTTGACAGGGACCTGGGCGTCCTAAGGATGCCCTGGTCTGACCTTGTCAAACCAGTGCGCCCCAAGGACCATCCCTGGGTCCTTTGTGGGGTTTGGTCATACCTGGTTCGTGGCCTGGTTTTTCGTACATTTTCTCCTCTTGTTTGCTTCTCCACAATGGGTTTTTCCCAAGCTTTTGGGGTGCCATTAGAGGCACCAAAGAGCTCTATTTATAGAGCTAGAAGAGGGTTCTGGAGGGGGTTCTTACCGCCGTTGATTGGCGGTGGAGAAACCTCTAGAATGGCGGTGGTTTCTCCCCTAAACACCGCCGTTCTAGAACCCTCCAGGAGGTTGAAGAAGAGGGGTGCCCGTATCAAAATGGGCCCCTGTGTTTCTCAGGCGAAATCCGTTTTTAATGTAAATTACACTTTTGCCCTTGAACTTCAAAGGGCCATAACTTGCTCATTTTAACTCCGTTTCGAGTGATTTTGGTCTTGTTGGATTCCTTTTTCCAAGACACACCTAAGGGTGCTACTATTAGGACCAAATTTCTGGGTCTAGTCAGGGTGAATAGTGAAAGGACCAAAATACCCTTATCTCCAAAAAGTGAACTTTTCATTACTAACTTGGGATTTCAATGTTACAAAAATGGAGTCATTACATTCTTACTCACTCAGGGGAATTTTGTCCCCAAAATTCTACAATATATACAGTCAAAAGATCTCGGGGTACTTTTCTCGCATTTCTGACTCTGGTTTCCAAGTCTCTTCTTCCATGTGCGCATTTCTCCACGAAACTTTAACTAAGTGTATGTCCTTGTTCTGCAGCTTCTTACTCTTACGATCCAGAATCTCAACTGGTCTCGTCTCTAGCTTGAGATCCTCCGTCAACTCTATGGGTACTTGGTTAATGACATGAGCAAGGTCAGGCACATACCTCCTTAGCATAGATATATGGAATACATTATGCACTTCATATAGCTGAGGGGGTAGTGCGATCCTATAGGCCACTTTTCCCACTTTCTCCAAGATTTCAAAAGGTCCTATGTAACGTGGACTAAGCTTGCCTTTGATACTGAACCGCATAACTCCTTTAGTGGGAGATATCTTCAGGAAAACGTGCTCTCCTATGTCGAATTCTAATGGTCTCCTCCTTTGATCAGCATAGCTCTTTTGCCGGGTTTGAGTTGTGAGGAGGTATCTCCTTGTGAGTTTGACCTTCTCGGCGCATTGCTCCACCAGCTCGGACTAGAGCACCCTGGACTCTCCAACTTCACTCCAACTGGTGGGTGATCGACAGGGTCTCCCATAGAGCGCCTCGTACGGAGCCATGCCAATGCTCCACTGAAAGCTGTTGTTGTATGCGAACTCTACTACCGGTAGGTTTTCATCCCAGCTATGCTTCCAATCGAGGGCACAGGTTCGCAACATATCTTCGACTATCTGGATCGTGTGCTCTGACTGTCCATCAGTCTGTGGATGGAAGGCTGTGCTATAGTTCAAGGAAGATCCTAAGGATTTTTTGACGGACTTCCAGAGTTGTGAAGTAAAGTGGCTATCCCTATTTGAAGTAATAGTAAGGGGTATGCCATGTAAACTCGCTATCTCTTTGATGTATAGCTAAGATAGGCTGTCAGTGGATTGGGTATGGCATATACGAAGGAAATGGGCTGTCTTAGTCAATCTATCAACAATTACCCAGATCATGTCATGACCCTTAGATGTCCTGGGTAACCCTACGATGATGTCCATGGTAATATGGTCCCATTTCCATTCGGGTAACTCAAGGGGTTGTAACAATCCCGCAGGTCTTTGATGTTTAGCCTTTACTTGTTGACATGTTAGACACTTTGCCACAAATTCCCCTATGTCTCTTTTCATACCATCCCACCAATATTGCCTCTTTAAGTCTTGATACATCTTAGTTCCTCCCGGGTGTATAGTATACTTAAACCGATGAGCCTCCTTTAAGATTTCTTGTCTTAATTCTTCATTAGTCGGTACCACTAATCTTCCTTGCATGTAAACACTACCATCTTCCCCTTTAGTAAACCTTGGTTTTCCTATGAAAGCTTGTATATCCGAATCTCCTTTCTGTTCTTACTTAACCTTTTCATTAACAGCCAATTTTATTGTTAGACCTACCATAATGATCTTGTGCTTACTTATGTCCGGTTTCCACGTTATTACTTCTTGTAATAGCTTCCATCACTTAGTCAATAAACATGCACACATCCCCTGGGTTTTTCTACTTAATGCATCGGCTACCACATTGGCTTTTCCAGGGTGATAATGAATGGAGAAGTCATAGTCTTTTAAGTATTCCATCCATCTTCTTTGTCGCATGTTTAAGTCTTGTTGGGAAAAGATATATTTAAGACTCTTATGATCTGTAAAAACTTCAAACTTTTCCCCATATAAATAATGTCTCCAGATTCGCAAGGCAAAGACTATGGCCGCTAATTCCAAGTCATGGGTCTGGTAATTGACTTCATGCTTCTTGAGTTGCCGAGAAGCATAAGCAACTACGCAGCCTAGTCCTTGTTGCGAGGCATCGCTGTATATCTCAAATTCGCCACTTCCTGAAGGTAAGGTAAGGACAGGTGCTGTAGTTAACCTTCTCTTTAGTTCCTGGAAGCTTTCCTCACATTTATCAGTCCATTCAAATCTTGTGTCTTTCCTGGTCAACTTAGTTAGAGGTGAAGCAATTTGTGAAAAACCCTCGATGAATCTCCTGTAATATCCGGCAAGTCCTAAGAAGCTTCTTATTTCTGTGATTGTCTTAGGTCTTTCCCATTTTTGTACTGATTCAACCTTAGCGGGGTCAACTGCTATGCCATCTTGAGAAATAATGTGTCCTAAGAAATTAACCTTTTCTAGCCAAAACTCACACTTACTGAATTTTTCATATAACTTGTGTGCTCGTAAGGTGTTTAATGTTATCCTTAGATGTTCCTTATGGTCTTCAGGAGTTTCTGAATATATCAAGATATCATCCACAAACACTATGATGAATTTATCTAAGTACTCCTTAAACACCCTATTCATGAGGTCCATAAATGTGGCTGGAGCATTTGTTAAACCACAGGACATCACTCTGAATTCATAATGGCCGTATTGAGTCCTGAAGGCTGTCTTGGGAATATCTTCTTCTCTAACTCGAAGTTGATGGTATCCGGATCGTAGATCAATCTTAGAGAAGACTCTAGCTGACTGAAGTTGATCGAAAAGATCATCAATTCGGGGAAGGGGGTACTTATTCTTAATGGTGACCCTATTTAGCATCTGATAGTCTACGCACAATCTCATGGAGCCATCCTTTTTCTTAACAAAAAGGACTGGAGCTCCCCACGGAGATACGCTAGGTCGTATGAACCCTTTATCAAGTAGTTCCTGTAACTGGGTCTTTAGTTCTTTTAGTTCTGCAGGAGCCATTCGGTAAGGAGCTTTGGAAATGGAGGAAGTACCGAGTATAAGGTCAATGATAAACTCAATTTCTCTTGGTGGAGGTAGCCCTGGTAAGTCCTCAGGGAATACGTCAGGAAATTCTCGGACTACCTCGACATCCTCTAGCTTTGGTTGGGGACTCTCGACAGATTCAATCTTGGCTAAGAAGAAGGGGCATCCCTGAGGAATGTGCTTAATTGCTTTCATGGAAGAAATAACACATGCTCTAGTATAATCCTTTCTTCCTTGGAGGGTGAAAGTGTCTCCATTAGGTAGGGTAAAAGTGACACGTTTCTGGCAGCAATTAACAAAGGCTTGATGAAAGGCTAGCCAGTCCATACCTAGGATGATGTCGAAGTCATTCATATCTAAGTGAATAAGATTGGCATGTAGCAAATGATCCTTGGTCAAAATGGGGACATCCTAGAGATAAGAATAGGTGGGAAGTGCCTGGCCTACAGGAGTCATGACTTCTAGAGTGAAGTCCAGGTCCTGTGGTACAATGTTCAAGCTTGATGCAAACTCCCGGGAAATGAAAGAATGAGTGGAGCCTGTATTGAATAGAACTTTAATAGGTGTATCATAGATAGAAAGAATACCTTCAACTACTGCATTTGAAGCCTGGGCTTGACTAGAAGTGAGGGCAAAGACACGTCCTTGGCTCCTTGGAACCCGATCTTCTTTACGCTCTTCAACTTTCCTTTTAGGACAATTATTAGCAAAATGTCCTAATTCTCCACAACTATAGCAAGTGATGTTGAAAATGGGACATGGTTTGCCTAAATTATTCCTGTTACACCTAGGGCATGTCTTCCAGTCTGGCCTTTTTCCTTTGTTTGCAAACGACTTCTTGAAAGGTGGTCTGGGTCCAGATGACTGAAATGGTCTCCTTCCTTTATTTCATATAGGGAGGCCATCTCTACTACCTTGGCTACGGTGGAAGGTTGGAAACCTAGAACTCTGTTCCTGAGTCCTGGGTTGAGCCCATCTACAAATCTTTCTACCGCATCTTACTCATCAGCACAAGCACATGGTGCAAATCTTCGGAGGCTAATGAATCTATTTTCATATTGTTGGACAGTCATGTTCCCTTGTTCTAAGTCCATAAATTCCTTTTCTTTCTGTTTTCTTACGTGTTTAGGATAATATTTGTCATTAATGACCTTTTAAAACTCTTCGCATCCTATTGTTTCTTACTGGTCAAAATAAGTCCTTTCCACTGTTTCCCACCAAAAGGTAGCCTCTCCCCTAAACACAAATGTGACCATGGGTACTTTTCTTTCTTCAGCTATGTTCATGGCTTTAAATATCTTTTCAATATCAATTAACCATTTTTCAGCAGTAGATGCTTCATCTTCTCCTGTGAATGAGGGAGCTAATTTCTGAAACCTTTCTAACTGAACCTCAGTCCTATTTATTACTTTATCAAGGGAAGGATCTCGGGTGGTAGGGGTTTCGATTTGACTACTCATGTATTATCCCATATGTTGTAGAAATTGCTGGAATAATTCAGCCATCCCATTGCCCGACCCAGTGGAGTCCACTGGTGGGGCTCTAGGTCTTGGAGCATTGCTTCCTTTCTTTCTAGGCATCTGTAAATCACAAGGTAATTCACAAGACCTTAGTATGTGTTATCCTATTACCCCTTACTCTTTCATGGATGAAACTTGATTATAAGTTATTCTCCTCATAACTGGGCTGTGAGTAATGTTAAACTGCGCTCTGAAACCAATTGTGACAACCCAGGTTTTATATGATGCAAATTTGATGAAAAGGCGAGATCTCTTGTTTTGGAAATATGAAATGCATGAAATTCTTTTTCTTTTTGGAAAGTAATCTTTCGTATAAAACCCCGAGTGTCAAAACACATTTTCAAATCATACAGCCATGGTATAGTTTTAAGTTGACTCTATTCCTAAGAAAGTGTTAGTCACAGCCTCAGTTATAGAGAGTAACTACAATCAAGTAACACTGAAAGATAAGGTAGGGGTTTACTCACTTGTACTTAGTTTGGACGTTCTCTATCACGGGTCTGTCGCTGTATATCCTGTCCTTAAGTGATTACTTTGTGTCTAAAAAATGTTAAGGATTGGGTGAGTATATACTATACTGAGTAGGTGTCTATCACTACCAGTTTTACAATGCATGCTATATTTAAAATCATATGCTCTTTAAAACATGTGCATGTTTGTACACTCATGTTCAATATCGATATTAAAAACCATTGTTGGAATACTGACAACTTAAAGAATCGCATAATCCAAGTCAAAAGTATCATATATATATCATAAACATAATGATATGCATAAAATGCTCAGCTGAATCCAACTCATGGATAAATGGTGTGGTCAACCAACCTTATGTCATGCCATATTCAATGCAAGTAAATCCACGAAAACATAGGGCCCCCTATGCCCACGACCTCGCCGCCGCGTGGTCCCCGGCTACCTAGGGACACTCGGTTATAGCCTCCATGGGGTATATGACACATCGACCCAGTGCCGTGACACCAGTGGTAGCCCCCTGTACCACATGCAGTCGACGTAGGGACATGCCCTTTTTGGGTGTGGTACCCATTCCACCTAATAGTGGTAGAGGCTGGGAGGCCACCCCAGACCTCTCGGCATAGCCCACGAGCTTACTAGCCGGAATCATATACTATCAAACAAGCAAAAACCTCTTTTTAAAAACCTGTCCTCTTTGGGTCCCTCACAACTGCCTACCCAGTGTCTTTTGGGCACTCCAACGTCTTTTGGTAACCCTCAAGGACATGCAAATTTTCAAAAACTCAATGCTCACAAATCATGTAATATATGCAATTGTTTGTAAAACCTGTCTATGCATAATGTATTTGTCATATGCATGCTGAATTCATTTATAAAATTAAGTCATGCTAAACAAGTCATATAACTTAAACTTAAAACATGCATTCTCAAAACAATCATGGGTTCTTTTAAAAAGTCTAGTAGCAATAGAGAACCTACCTGGCTAGATCGCGCTAATCCCCTTGTCCTCGTATGCTCCTGAACATGGTTTGGCGGAACAAGGTTAGCTTGGCCTATTTCTATAAGTTTTAGAATAGTTTACCACACTACTTAGGCATTAAGGGTTCATACCCATGCCTAAGGGTCTCCTAAGGTCCCTAATTGGGCCTTGGTATAGTTAGTTTTACAAAGGTTTAGTGGCCCTACGCCACTATTATGGTTTAAGGGTCATGCCCACTGTAGATAGGGCCTTGATCAGGTATTTTATGGTTTGAGTAGCACCGTCCCTAGGTCATTTGTGGCTCCCTAGAGCCCCTTTTTGCATGATTTTTCATGCAAAAACTTGGGAAAACTTAGCCTAGGACTAAGGGGGAGACGGGTTTGGAGGGGTTTTGGGCATACCTGGTTCGTGGCAGGGTTTTTCGCATGTTTTCTCCTCTTATTTGCTTCTCCACGATGGGTTTTTCCCAAGCTTTTGGGCTGCCATTAGAGGCGCCCAAGCGCTCTATTTATAGAGCTAGAAGAGGGTTTTGGAATGGGTTCTTACTGCCATTGAATGGTGGTGGAGAAACCTCCAGAATGGCGGTGGTGTAATGACTCCAATTTTGTAACATTAAAATCCAAGGTTAGCAATGAAAAGTTCACTTTTTAGAAATAAGGGGATTTTGGTCATTTCACTAGTCACCTTGATTGAACCCAGAAATTTGGTCCTAAAACTGGTATCAATAGGTGCGTCTCAGAAAATGGAATCCAACAAGACCAAAATCAACCAAAACGAAGTTAAAATGAGCAAGTTATGGCCCTTTGAAGTTCAGGGGCAAAAATATAATTTTTATTAAAAAACGAATTTAACGTGCAAATCACAGGGGCCCATTTTGATACTGGCACCCTTCATCTTCAACCTCCTAGAGGTTCTAGAATGGCAATGATTGGAGGAGAAATCACTGCCATTTTGGAGGTTTCTCCACAGCCATTCAAGGGCGGTGAGAGCCCCCTCCAGAACCCTCTTATAGCTCTATAAATAGAGCTCTTGGGCGCCTCTAATGGCAGCCCAACAGCTTGAGGAAAACCCGTTTTGGAGAAGCAACCAAGAGGAAAAACGAGGTGACAAACCCAGCAACGAGCCAGGTATGCCCAAGATCCCTCAAAACCCGTCTTCACAGCAGTCCTATGATCATTTTCCCTAAGTTATTGCATGAAAAATCATACAAAATAGAGCCCTAGAGAGTCACCAAGGACCCAGGGACGTTCCCTGGACCGAACTGGTTTGATAGGGTTGAACCAGGGTGTCCTGAGGATGCCCCGGTCCCCCAAACGAGCGAAACGCTCCTTACCGCACAGGACACGTCGACCATGTTCGAAGAGAACCAAACAGGTGCGTCCGTGGGTGCGCCCACAAAATGAAACACCGGGCAGAATGTTCAGCGCGTCTGCAGGCGCGCTTGCTGAGGCGCAATCCACAGACACGCAGCACACTAGTAATTGGGGATTTTTTCGCTTCTTAAGAATAGAGGGGCGCATGACGCTGACGCACAGCGCGCTAGCATTCCGCTTTTCACTCTTAAGGTCCTTATGTACATCTGACACTAAAAAGCTTATAACTTGAGATCTAAAGCTCTGATTGAGGTGCCGGAAAAGGCGTTGTGTCCGTGTCGATGATGCGAACACACCCAATCTATAAAATTCTTAATCAAGGCCCAATGAAAGGTGGGCATGACCCTTAGAATAGGATAGTGGCGCGTGGGCGCTAGACCTTTGGAAAACTGAGGATACCAAGGCCCAATTAGGACCTTAGGACACCCATAGGCATTGGGCTAATACCTAAGTAATAAGACCAACCACTCTAAATCCCATAAAAGATAGGCCAAACTAATCTTGATTTCTCAAACCATGTTCAGGAGCGTACGAGGACAAAGGGGTTAGCGCGACCTAGCCAGGTAGGTGCTCTATCGCTACTAGATTCTTTTAAAAGAACTATGATTGTTTTGCGAATACATGTTTTAATTATATAACTTGTTTAGCATGACTTAATTCAGCATGCATGTAATAAATTCTTTATGCATAAACATGTTTTGTAAATAATTCCATATACATTATGCATAGATATGTTTTCCAAACTACTGCATACATTGTATGATTTGTGAGCATTAAGTTCTTGCAAAAATTGCATATCCATGGGGGTTACCAAAAGACGCTAGAGTTCCGAGGGCCAGGCGATTGTGAGGGACCCGAAGAGGACAGGTTTTGAAAAAAGAGAGGTTTTCGCTTATTCGATCAAATTATGATTTGGGCTGATAAGCTCGTGGGCGCCATGCCGAGTGGTTTGGGTTGGCCTCCAGCCTCTACCACTATTAGGTGGATGGGTACCACGCCCAAAAAGGGCATGTCCCTGCATGTGGTACAGGGGGCTACCACTAGTGTCACGGCACTAGGTCGATGTGTCATATGCCCCGTGGAGGCTATGACACTGTGTCCTCAGGTACCCGGGGACCACACAGCTGCGAGGTCGTGGGCATAGTTGGACCCTATGGTTTATGGACTTATTTGCATTGCATATGGCATGATATGAGGTTGGTCGACCATACCATACTAGATAACTATGAGTTGGATTCAGTTGAGCATCTGATGCATATCTTTATGTTTATGATATATGATACTTTCGACTTGGATTATGATATTTCTTTAAGTTGTCAGTATTCTGGTTTGACAGTGGTTTTTAATATCGATATTGAACATGATTATTTGAACATGCATATATTTTTATGAGCACATGATTTTAAACATAGCATGCATTGCAAAACTAGTAGTGATAGACTCCTACTGAGTATAGTATATACTCACCCTATCCTTAACATTTTTCAGGATAGTTCCACTCACAGATAGATGACGCCTCAGGAGATAGTAGTGCTATGAGCAAGTGAATTAAAAAGGAGACAGTTATACCTGTAAGTAAACTCTCAACCCTTTGGACATGTATTTGTATTAATTTACAGTTGGGATGTGTGCTGTGATTGGAAAGACCTGGGGAAAAACATTTATGGTTTCTAAAGTTTTTCAAAAATTGCTTTGGTTGTTGTGAAAGCAAATGACACTCGGGGTTTTTAAAACGAGTTTAAAACTAAAGGTTTTTCGCTGCATTGCATGGTTTTTATAAAATGGTTTTCAAAATAGGGATGCATCCTGCCTTAGGAATTAGATATTGCATTTAAAAATGCATGGAAAAACCCGAGTCGTCACAGTTGGTATCAGAGCCCAGGTTTTATCCTTTTACAGCCAGTCCAGCATGTCCAAGGGTCATGGACAATAGAGAAAATCAAGAATAAGTAGTATAAAAAGGAGTAGTAGAGATGACTCCTTCTATTTGAGGATTACCATATTAATGCTCAAGGCATTTCACCATAAATAAATAGGTGAAACATAGCTTGGTTTAACAAATAATTAAGCAAAGGATAGTGCAACCCTTATCCAAAATCCAGTCTAAGACAACTTAAGGATTAAGGATTGTTGTGTGGTGCAAATATAAAAACTCATATATGGATGATATTATGAGAATGATGAATGAGGATGTTAGTGAACTTGTTAGTAGATAGTTCTGACCTGCACTAAAGTAATCTCATCAAAGGATAGAAAATTGAAGAACCTAGATGACTATCTTACCATCAATAAAGTAATCTCATCAAAGGTGAGAAAATTGAAGAACCTAGACGGCTATCTTACCATCGTAAAGAATACCAGAATATGAGTACAAGGATATGATGTAAGTATGACAGGGGATGTAAAAGACAGACTTTGAAGATTTTAATGATAATCTAAGAGGAATGAGAATGCAAGATGATATTGGGAAATAACTGTGACTCGAACTAGGTCACAAAGGTAAGGATCTTGAAGGACTTAGCTCAATTTTGGATACTATTCAGGAGAGTAAAATGCTATTGAATAATAATTTTAGAAGATGTGTGCAATTGACATAGTATGTGATTAAGAGAAATATAACACGAATATGATGGGGAAATGAATTTGCCCGAGTTATGAAAAGATTTTGATGATAATACTAGGGATGATAATAGATTGGTTCTAACACGAACTTGTAAGAAAAGTATAGCATGACCAAAATGTCAATGCCATTATTAAGACATTGTATGAATTTTATTGAGGCTATAGGTAATCGAGGATTTCAATGATCTTAAGACAGTTTAGAATTTCTGAGAAGCATTCAATTTATCATATATGTTACGTAAAGGAATAGATGAAGTGTCAATTATATGCAACAAAGCACATGAAGACATTGATCTAGGTAGACAAAAATGAGGATACATTGATCTAGGAAGACAAAAGTAAGGATTTTGAAGAAAAGAGAGAAAGGGATATGGATGTAACTACCACTATTCAATGAATATTGAATATTCAAAAGAAGAAGATCATGAATTTATCTTGAATCAAGTGGGAAGATAAACCAATCAACTTCAAAGGAATAATAATAGTTGAGTTGGCAATGATGTTATTGTAAATAAGTATAATAGAGAGAAAGCATATGGGGTTCAAGACTTTGAGTAGAGTATCGAATTTCAGGAGATTATGTGACAAGAAATTTTCAAAGAAGAATGGCGACCAACTAGAAGTTAAACTTCTACAAATGGTTTGATATCAATTAGATTCTTATCAGATCCATTAGCTTGTGGGGAACACCAATGGATATAATAAAAAGGAAATTTTTTTGGTGATATCTCACCTTGTCAATAAAATATTGAAAAAGGAATTAAGCCGGGACAGTGACTTATCCATTTAGCAACTAGGGTACCATTAAGGATCAAATTGAGGTCTTGCTATCATAGATTGGAAGACCAAAAATCTTAAGACCATTATTTAGTCATTACCTTTAGAGTACTATTGACTAAATAAAGGTATCCCACCCTAATTAATCAAGTATGTTAGTATCTATAAGTTAGTAGTCGAAGTTATATACTCAAAAGGATGATATAAGTCTTTAGACTTGAGTTTTCCTGGAAAGTACTTGTTAAAATAAGTCAATTGAGGGTATGAGGTCAGTTGATGAGAACAGTTGCAGCTGAGATAGGAGCAAAAAAAAAAAAAAAGTGATCTAAACCAATGTGAAAGATTTTTCAAACCTTAATGGCTACCATGACAAGGTAAAGAAATTACTTCGAGTCTAAAAAATACTGCTGACTTGGATTGGAAAGAAAGGCAAATAAGGATTGATCACTTTGGAGGCCCTTGAGCTTATGACATGGATATATCTAGGAAGAGATCAATAGGTAATCAAATAAAGTCTTTCTATGTCTAAGAAAATGTTTATGCTTATCTGAGTATTGTTGAACTTGTTGAGTTAACAACTTCAGTACAATTTGATATAATTGCTATTGAAGGAGAATTATTGCTATTATAAGCTAAGTATGAGAAGGCACTTGAAAGATAAAATAAGGAGGCACTTGAAAAATAAAATTTGAGGAATTGAGAAAATCACTACTTATGAGGATACCTCCTGACAATACAGACTGCATGGATGACGATAAAGCCTTGGTAAAAGATTGAACAATATATTGACATAGGGGATGGAAGGAGAAAAGGAGAGATGGCTAGCACACTATAAGGTGAGATTTGATGTTACATTACCTTTAGACAAATAGTTAGTTGTTATGAGCATATACCAAGTACTAAAAATCAATTGAAAGAATTTTCTAAGGACTAACCCTACCAGATTGAGTATAGAACTTTTGTACTGAAAGGTTACGAAGAAAACCATCAAGCAAAGAAAGGACAAAGAGGATGATGACAAAGGATTCAACCATGACCTAGTAAGGGTACTCGGTTATGAATAAGAGACTTGTTGCCTTACATGAATGGGAACATTATTGAAAATCCTAATGACAAATGGATGTGAATAGTGAGATAGGCTTCTGGAGACCCATGATGATGAATCGACCATTAACATTTGACATTTGTTGGGATAAAATCCTCATAGAGGAAAGCGTTTAATGAATTCAATAATTATGAAATTGGATATAGAGTTAGGACATTTTACTTTCAGTATATGATAAGGTCTTCGATGGAAGATGCTACTAATTAGCTTTCATTTTTTAATATAATTTTGGTCGAGGAATCAAGTCATTCGAAGTTAATCAAAGGTTTGGCTATAGAGCACATGATACCATGTCATTTATTGAAGTATCTTGGGGACAAATATAAAAGACAAGAAGCAAAGTGAGACACAATGGAAAGAAGGTAACTTTTTGGACTTGTGGATGATGAAAGAGATCACTAGATGAAAGGAATCATCCTATGATATTTAAAAAAGGAGAAATAAGATCATATGATCTCAAAGAAGTATGGAGTAATTTACACATGAATAAAGAAGCATGATCCTACGAGGAGATTATCCTATACACAATGAGAAAAGTACAGGCATTTAAGGATTTTGAGATAGATGACTTACCGCTAGAAACCAGTATTGTTAAACTAGCACGTATGGGAGTATGCATTAGAGTAAGCAGCGAAAGCGGCCCTTATAGGTAAGGCCTTGTAGGAAGAACAATATAAATGATAAATTGAGGATGAGCCTAGATTTGATTCCTAAGGGGGAGAATGCATTCACCAAGAAGTTATCTAAGAGATAAATACCAGGAAGATGATAATTTATGAAATTTTGAGGACGAAATTCTCTTAAGGGAGTAATAATGTAATGACTCCAATTTTGTAACATTAAAATCCCAGGTTAGCAATGCAAAGTTCATCTTTTGGAAATAAGGGTATTTTGGTCATTTCACTAGTCACCTTGACTGAATCCAGAAATTTGGTCCTAAAAAAAGTACCATTAGGTGCGTCTCGGAAAAAGGAATCCAACAAGCCCAAAATCACCCAAAACGGAGTTAAAATGAGCAAGTTATGGCCCTTTGAAGTTCAGGGGCAAAAATGTAATTTTTATTAAAAACGGATTTACCGTGCAAAACACAGGGGCCCGTTTTGATACGGGCACCCTTCATCTTCAAGCTCCTAGAGGGTTCTAGAACGACGGTGATTGGAGGAGAAATCACCGCCATTCTGGAGGTTTCTCCACTACCATTCAAGGGCAGTGAGAGTCCCCTCCAGAACCCTCTTATAGCTCTATAAATAGAGCTCTTGGGCGCCATTAGTAGCCCAAAAGCTTGAGGAAAACCCGTTTTGGAGAAGCAACCAAGAGGAGAAACAAGGAGAAAAACCCAACAACGAGCCAGGTATGCCCAAGATCCCTCAAAACCCGTCTTCATAGTAGTCATAGGATCATTTTCCCTAAGTTTTTGCATGAAAAATCATGCAAAATAGAGCCCTGGAGAGTCACCAAGGACCCAGGGACATTCCCTGGGCCACACTAGTACGACAGGGTAGAACCAGGGTGCCCTGAGGACGCCTCGGTCCCCCGAACGAGTGAAACGCTCCTTACCGCAAAGGACACGTCGACTGTGTTCGAAGAGAATGAAACGGGCGCGTCCACCGCAAAATGAAACATTGGGCAGAAAGTTCAGCGCATCTGCAGGTGCATGCCATAGACGCACAGCGTGCTAGCAATTGGGGATTTTTCTGCTTCTCAAGAACAGAGGGACGCATGATGCTGACGAGCAGCGCGTTAGCATTCCTCTTTTCACTCTTAAGGTCCTTATGTACATGTGACACTAAAAAGCTTATAACTTGAGATCTAGAGCTCTGATTGAGGCGCTGCAAAGGTGTTGTGTCTGTGTTGACGACGCGGACATAATCAAACTATAAAATCCCTAATCAAGGCCCAATCAAAGGTGGGCATGACCCTTAGTATAGGATTCTAGCGCGTGGCCGCTAGACCTTTGGAAAACTGCGGATACCAAGGCCCAATTAGGACCTTAGGACACCCATAGGCATAGGGATGGACCCCTAATACCTAAGTAATAAGACCAACCACTATAAAACCCATAAAAGATAGGCCAAACTAACCTTGATTCCCCAAACCATGTTTAGGAGCGTACGAGGACAAAGGGAATAGCGCGACCTAGCCAGGTAGGTGCTCTATCGCTACTAAATTCTTTTAAAAGAACTATGATTGTTTTGCGAATACATGTTTTAAGTATATAACTTGTTTAGCATGACTTAATTCAGCATGCATGTGATAAATGCTTTATGCATAGACATGTTTTGTAAATAATTGCATATACATATGCATAGATATGTTTTGCAAACTACTGCATACATTGTATGATTTGTGAACATTAAGTTCTTGCAAAAATTGCATATCCATGGGGGTTACCAAAAGACGCTGGAGTTCCGAGGGCCAGGCGATTATGAGGGACCCAAAGAGGACAGGTTTTGAAAAAAGAGAGGTTTTCGCTTGTTTGATCAGATTATGATTTGGGTTAATAAGCTCGTGGGCGCTATGCCGAGAGGTTTGGGTTGGCCTCCAATCTCTACCACTATTAGGTGGATGGGTACCACGCCCGAAAAGAGCATCTCCCTATGTCGACTGCAAGTGGTACAGGGTACTACCACTAGTGTCACAGCACTGGGTCGATGTGTCATATGCCCCGTGGAGGCTATGAAGCTGTGTCCTCAGGTACCCGGGGACCACACGGCTGCGAGGTCGTGGGCATAGTTGGACCTTATGGTTTATGGACTTATTTGCATTACATATGGCATGATATGAGGTTGGTCGACCATACCATACCAGATATCTATGAGTTGGATTCAGTTGAGCATCTGATGCATATCTTTATGTTTATGATATACGATACTTTCGACTTGGATTATGATATTTCTTTAAGTCGTCAGTATTCCGGTTTGACAGTGGTTTTTAATATCGATATTGAAGATGATTATTCAAACATGCATATGTTTTTATGAGCACATGATTTTAAACATAGTATGCATTGCAAAACTAGTAGTGATAGACTCCTACTGAGTATAGTGTATACTCACCCTATCCTTAACATTTTTCAGGATAGTTCCACTCACAGATAGACGACGCCTCAGGAGATATTAGTACTGTGAGCAAGTGAATTAAAAAGGAGACAGTTATACCTGTAAGTAAACTCTCAACCCTTTGGACATGTATTTGTATTAATTTATAGTTGGGCTGTGTGCTGTAACTAGGAAGACCTGGGGAAAAACATTTATGGTTTCTATAGTTTTTCAAAAATTGCTTTGGTTGTTGTGAAAGCAAATGACACTCGGGGTTTTCAAAATGAGTTTAAAACTAAAGGTTTTCCGCTGCATTGCATGGTTTTTATAAAATGGTTTTCAAAATAGGGATGCATCTCACCTTAGGAATTAGATATTGCATTTAAAAATGCATGGAAAAACCCGGGTCGTCACGGGTGGTTTCACCCCTAAACACCACCGTTCTAGAACCCTCGAGGAGGTTGAACAAGAGGGGTGCCCGTATCAAAAAGGGACCCTGTGTTTCTCAGGCTAAATCCATTTTTAATATAAATTACACTTTTGCCCTTGAACTTCAAAGGGCCATAACTTGCTCATTTTAACTCCATTTTGAGTGATTTTAGTCTTGTTGGATTTCTTTTTCCGAGACGCACCTATAGGTACCACTCTTAGGACCAAATTTCTGGGTCCAGTCAGGGTGAATAGTGAAATAACCAAAATACCCTTATCTTCAAAAAGTGAACTTTTCATTACTAACTTGGGTTATCAATGTTACAAAAATGGAGTCATTACAACGTGAGATGGAGGGAGGGTGTCATCATCAAAATGCTCCCCACATTTTGACAACGTTTTTTTTTTTTTTGAATCTTTTGATTAGCAAAATGACCTTCAACATCAAATCCTCATAAATTTTCTATACGAACTCCGTTTTCAGTGTTCTTTGAGCCATTAGATACCATTAACAAATTCTTAATTCATTCTTTAAAAAATATTCATCCTCCTATTTAATCCAATCTTCCAAATAGGACCTTAAAATTGGGGTAGTTGCATTACTTCCCAACACTGCAAACAGTGACAAAAGGTGGGCATTGGGATCGCCTATCGTCTTTCCCTGCGCAATGGGGTCCAAATGTGCGCAGATGTAGAGATAAAGGGAGGGTGTTGTTATCAAAATGGCCGCATGCATTTTGAATCCTTTTTTTTTCTCTTTTAATTACTTAAATGCCCTTCATTTTTAAAAGTGCCCTTCATATTCAAATGGCCCCATGCATTTTGAATCCTTATTTTAATTTCTAAAATGCCCTTCATATTCAAATGTTCATAACTTTTTCATCAGAACTCCATTTTCAGTGTTCTTTGTGACATTGGACTCCATTTTTTGAATAGAATATAATTATGTGAATATTGTCAACAAATTCTATCTTCTAAATTAGAATTTATGAGACATTCATCATCCTGTTCTATCCAATCTTCCAAATAGGTCTTTATAATTTAGGTAGTTACATTATTTCGCAATGTAAGAAACTGTGATTGGAGGTGGGTAGCATGATAGCCTACCATCTTTCTTAGGGGAGACGGGAGATGGAGGGAGGGTGTCATCATCAAAATGCTCTGTACATTTTGACCCCTTTTTTCTTTTCTTTTTTTAATTCTTTTGATTACCAAAATGACCGTCAACATCAAATGCTCATAAATTTTTTATATGAACGCTGTTTTAAGGGTTCTTTGAGCCGTTAGATTCCATTAACAAATTTTTAATTCAATCTTTATAAAACATTCATCCTCCTATTTAATCCAATCTTCCAAATAGGACCTTCAAATTGTGGTAGTTACATTACTTCCCAATGCTACAAACAGTGACAAGAGGGGGGCATCGCGATCGCCTATCAACTTTCCCTGCGCAATGGGGTGCAGATTTCGTGTAGATGTAGAGACAAAGGGAGGGTGTTGTTATCAAAATGGCCGCATGCATTTCGACTCCTTTTTTTTTAATGTTTTAATTACTTAAATGCCCTTCATCTTTAAAGGTGCCCTTCATATTCAAATGGCCCCATCATTTTGAATCCTTATTTTAATTTCTAAAATGCCCTTCATATTCAAATGTTCATAACTTTTTCATCCAAACTCCATTTTCAATGTTCTTTGTGACATTGGACTCCATTTTTTGAATAAAATGTAATTATGTGTATATTATCAACAAATTCTACCTTCTAAAATTAAAATTTATACGACATTCATCTTCCTGTTCAATCCTATCTTCCAAATAGGACTTTATAATTTAGGTAGTTACATTATTTCTCAATGTAACAAACTGTAACTGGAAGTGGGTAGCATGATAGCCTACCTTCTTTCTTGGGGGAGACATGAGATGGAGGGAGGGTGTCATCATCAAAATGCTCCCCACATTTTGACACCTTTTTTTTTTTTTTTGAATCTTTCGATTACCAAAATGACCTTCAACATCAAATGCTCACAAATGTTTTATACGAACTCTGTTTTCAGTGTTCTTTGAGCCGTTGGAATCCATTAACAAATTCTTAATTCAATCTTTATAAAACATTCATCCTCCTATTTAATCCAATCTTCCAAATGGGACCTTAAAATTGGGGTAGTGACATTACTTCCCAATGCTGCATATAGTGACAAGAGGTGGGCATCACTACCGCCTATCGTCTTTCCCTACAGAATGGGGTGCAGATGCAATGACAAAGGGAGGGTGTTGTTATCAAAATGGCCCCATGCATTTTGAATCAATTTTTTTTTATCCTTTAATTACTTAAATACACTTCATCTTTAAAAGTTCCCTTCACATTCAAATGGCCCCATCCAATTTGAATCCTTGTTTTAATTTCTAAAATACCATTCATATTCAAATGTTCATAACTTTTTCATCCAAACTCTATCTTCAGTGTTCTTTGTGACATTGGACTTTATTTTTTTGAATATAATGTAATTATGTGAATATTATCAACAAATTCTATCTTCTAAAATTAGAATTTATAAGACATTCATCTTCCTATTCAATCCAATCTTCCAAATAGAACTTTAAAATTTATGTAGTAACATTATTTCTCAAGGCTACAAACTGTGACTTGAGGTGGGTAGCATGATAGCCTACCTTCTTTCTTGGGGTAGACGTGAGATGGAGGGAGGGTGTCATCATCAAAATGGTCCCTACATTTTGACTCCTTTTTTTTGAATCTTTTGATTACCAAAATAACCTTCAACTACAAATGCTCATAAATTTTTTATACAAACTCTGATTTCAGTGTTCTTTGAGCCATCGGATTCCATTAACAAATTCCTAATTCAATCTTTATAAAACATTGATTCTTATATTTAATCACATCTTCCAAATAGGACCTTAAAATTGGGGTAGTTACATTACTTCCCAACCTTGGAAACAGTGACAGGAGGTGGTCATCGCGACTGCCTATCGTCTTTCCCTACGCAATGGGGTGTAGATGCAAAGACAAAGGGAGGGTGTTGTTATCAAAATGGGCCCATGCATTTTGAATCCTTTTTAAAAATATTTTTATTACTTAAATGCCCTTCATGTTTAAAAGTGCCATTCATATTCAAATGGGCCCATGCGTTTTGAAGCCATTTTTTATTTAATTTCTAAAATGCCCTTCATATTCAAATGTTCATGACTTTTTCATCCGAACTCCACTTTCTGTGTTCATTGTGACATTGGACTCCATTTTTTGAATAGAATCTAATTATGTGAATATTAACAAAAAATTATATCTTCTAAAATTAAAATTTATAAGACAGTCATCTTCCTGTTCAATCCAATCTTCCAAATAGGACTTTATAATTTAGGTAGTTACATTATTTCTCAATGTAACAAACTGTAACTGGAAGTGGGTAGCATGATAGCCTACCTTCTTTCTTGGGGGAGACATGAGATGGAGGGAGGGTGTCATCATCAAAATGCTCCCCACATTTTGACACCTTTTTTTTTTTTTTTTGAATCTTTCGATTACCAAAATGACCTTCAACATCAAATGCTCACAAATGTTTTATACGAACTCTGTTTTCAGTGTTCTTTGAGCCGTTGGAATCCATTAACAAATTCTTAATTCAATCTTTATAAAACATTCATCCTCCTATTTAATCCAATCTTCCAAATGGGCATCACTACCGCCTATCGTCTTTCCCTACAGAATGGGGTGCAGATGCAATGACAAAGGGAGGGTGTTGTTATCAAAATGGCCCCATGCATTTTGAATCAATTTTTTTTTATCCTTTAATTACTTAAATGCACTTCATCTTTAAAAGTTCCCTTCACATTCAAATGGCCCTATCCAATTTGAATCCTTGTTTTAATTTCTAAAATACCCTTCATATTCAAATGTTCATAACTTTTTCATCCAAACTCCATCTTCAGTGTTCTTTGTGACATTGGACTCTATTTTTTTGAATATAATGTAATTATGTGAATATTATCAACAAATTCTATCTTCTAAAATTAGAATTTATAAGACATTCATCTTCCTATTCAATCCAATCTTCCAAATAGAACTTTAAAATTTATGTAGTAACATTATTTCTCAAGGCTACAAACTGTGACTTGAGGTGGGTAGCATGATAGCCTACCTTCTTTCTTGGGGTAGACGTGAGATGGAGGGAGGGTGTCATCATCAAAATGGTCCCTACATTTTGACTCCTTTTTTTTGAATCTTTTGATTACCAAAATAACCTTCAACTACAAATGCTCATAAATTTTTTATACAAACTCTGTTTTCAGTGTTCTTTGAGCCATCGGATTCCATTAACAAATTCCTAATTCAATCTTTATAAAACATTCATTCTTATATTTAATCACATCTTCCAAATAGGACCTTAAAATTGGGGTAGTTACATTACTTCCCAACCTTGGAAACAGTAACAGGAGGTGGTCATCGCGACTGCCTATCGTCTTTCCCTACGCAATGGGGTGTAGATGCAAAGACAAAGGGAGGGTGTTGTTATCAAAATGGGCCCATGCATTTTGAATCCTTTTTAAAAATATTTTTATTACTTAAATGCCCTTCATGTTTAAAAGTTCCATTCATATTCAAATGGGCCCATGCGTTTTGAAGCCATTTTTTATTTAATTTCTAAAATGCCCTTCATATTCAAATGTTCATGACTTTTTCATCCGAACTCCACTTTCTGTGTTCATTGTGACATTGGACTCCATTTTTTGAATAGAATCTAATTATGTGAATATTAACAAAAAAATTCTATCTTCTAAAATTAAAATTTATAAGACAGTCATCTTCCTGTTCAATCCAATCTTCAAAAAAGGAATTTAAAATTTCGGCCGTTACATTATTTCTCATGGTAACAAACTGTGACTGGAGGTGGGTGGCATGATAGCCTACCTTCTTTCTTGGGGGAGACATGAGAAGGAGGGAGGGTGTCATCATGAAAATGCTCCCCACATTTTGACACCTTTTTTTTTTTTTTTTTGAATCTTTTGATTAGCAAAATGACCTTCAACATCAAATCCTCATAACTTTTTTATACAAACTCTGTTTTCAGTGTTCTTTGAGCTGTTGGATTCCAATAACAAATTCTTAATTCAATCTTTATAAAACATTCATCCTCTTATTTAATCCAATCTTCCAAATTGGACCTTAAAATTGGGGTAGTGACATTACTTCCCAACGCTGCATACAGTGACAGGAGGTGGGCATCACTACCACCTATCATCTTTCCCTACGCAATGGGGTGCAGATGCAATGACAAAGGGAGGGTGTTGTTATCAAAATGGCCCCATGCATTTGGAATCCATTTTTTTTTATCCTTTAATTACTTAAATGCACTTCATCATTCAAAGTGCCCTTCATATTCAAATGGTCCCATGCAATTTGAATCCTTGTATTAATTTCTAAAATACCCTTCATATTCAAATGGTCATAACTTTTTCATCCGAACTCCATTTTCAGTGTTCTTTGTGACATTGGACTCTATTTTTTTGAATATAATGTAATTATGTGAATATTATCAACAAATTCTATCTTCTAAAATTAGAATTTATAAGACAGTCATCTTCTTGTTCAATCTAATCTTCCAAAAAGGACTTTAAAATTTATGTAGTAACATTATTTATCAAGGCTACAAACTGTGACTTGAGGTGGGTAGCATGATAGCCTACCTTCTTTCTTGGGGTAGACGTGAGATGGAGGGAGGGTGTCATCATCAAAATGGTCCCTACATTTTGACTCCTTTTTTTTGAATCTTTTGATGACCAAAATAACCTTCAACTACAAATGCTCATAAATTTTTTATACAAACTCTGTTTTCAGTGTTCTTTGAGCCATCGGATTCCATTAACAAATTCCTAATTCAATCTTTATAAAACATTCATTCTTATATTTAATCACATCTTCCAAATAGGACCTTAAAATTGGGGTAGTTACATTACTTCCCAACCTTGGAAACAGTGACAGGAGGTGGTCATCGCGACTGCCTATCGTCTTTCCCTACGCAATGGGGTGTAGATGCAAAGACAAAGGGAGGGTGTTGTTATCAAAATGGGCCCATGCATTTTGAATCCTTTTTAAAAATATTTTTATTACTTAAATGCCCTTCATGTTTAAAAGTGCCATTCATATTCAAATGGGCCCATGCGTTTTGAAGCCATTTTTTATTTAATTTCTAAAATGCCCTTCATATTCAAATGTTCATGACTTTTTCATCCGAACTCCACTTTCTGTGTTCATTGTGACATTGGACTCCATTTTTTGAATAGAATCTAATTATGTGAATATTAACAAAAAATTCTATTTCTAAAATTAAAATTTATAAGACAGTCATCTTCCTGTTCAATCCAATCTTCAAAAAAGGAATTTAAAATTTCGGCCGTTACATTATTTCTCATGGTAACAAAGCGTATTTGGAGGTGGGTGGCATGATAGCCTACCTTCTTTCTTGGGGGAGACATGAGAAGGAGGGAGGGTGTCATCATGAAAATGCTCCCCACATTTTGACACCTTTTTTTTTTTTTTTTTGAATCTTTTGATTAGCAAAATGACCTTCAACATCAAATCCTCATAAATTTTTTATACAAACTCTGTTTTCAGTGTTCTTTGAGCTGTTGCATTCCAATAACAAATTCTTAATTCAATCTTTATAAAACATTCATCCTCTTATTTAATCCAATCTTCCAAATTGGACCTTAAAATTGGGGTAGTGACATTACTTCCCAACGCTGCATACAGTGACAGGAGGTGGGCATCACTACCACCTATCATCTTTCCCTACGCAATGGGGTGCAGATGCAATGACAAAGGGTGGGTGTTGTTATCAAAATGGCCCCATGCATTTGGAATCCATTTTTTTTTATCCTTTAATTACTTAAATGCACTTCATCATTCAAAGTGCCCTTCATATTCAAATGGTCCCATGCAATTTGAATCCTTGTATTAATTTCTAAAATACCCTTCATATTCAAATGGTCATAACTTTTTCATCTGAACTCCATTTTCAGTGTTCTTTGTGACATTGGACTCTATTTTTTTGAATATAATGTAATTATGTGAATATTATCAACAAATTCTATCTTCTAAAATTAGAATTTATAAGACATTCATCTTCTTGTTCAATCTAATCTTCCAAAAAGGACTTTAAAATTTATGTAGTAACATTATTTCTCAATGCTACAAATAGTGACTAGAGGTGGGTAACATGATAGCCTACCTTCTTTCTTGGGGGAGACGTGAGATGGAGGGAGGGTGTCATCATCAAAATGGTCCCTACATTTTGACTCCTTTTTTTTGAATCTTTTGATTACCAAAATAACCATCAACTACAAATGCTCATAAATTTTTTATACAAACTCTGTTTTCAGTGTTCTTTGAGCCATCGGATTCCATTAACAAATTCCTAATTCAATCTTTATAAAATATTCATTCTTATATTTAATCACATCTTCCAAATAGGACCTTAAAATTGGGGCAGTTACATTACTTCCCAATGCTGCAAACAGTGACAAAAGGTGGGCGTCATGACCGCCTCTCGTCTTTCCCCGTGCAATGGGGTGTAGATGTGGTGCAGATGCAGAGACAAAGGGAGGGTGTTTTTTTCAAAATGGCTGTGTGCGTTTTGAATCCTTTTTTTTATCATTCAATTATTTAAATGCCCTTCATCTTTAAAAGTTCCCTTCATATTCAAATGACCCCATGC
The DNA here is from genome assembly GCA_035236585.1 of Warburgia ugandensis. Taxonomy (NCBI): domain Eukaryota; kingdom Viridiplantae; phylum Streptophyta; class Magnoliopsida; order Canellales; family Canellaceae; genus Warburgia; species Warburgia ugandensis. The sequence goes on along the minus strand of CP141127.1, from coordinate 51,578,514 downwards.
ATTTTGAATCCTTATTTTAATTTCTAAAATTGCCTTCATATTCAAATGTTCATAACTTTTTCATCCGAACTCCATTTTTAGTGTTCTTTGTGACATTGGACTCCATTTTTTGAATAGAATCTAATTATGTGAATATTATCAACAAATTCTATTTTTTAAAATTAAAATTTATAAGCATTCATCTTCCTGTTCAATCCAATCTTCCAAATAGGACTTTATAATTTAGGTATTTACATTACTTCTCAACGTAACAAATTGTGACTGCAGGTGGGTATCGTGATAGCCTACCTTCTTCCTTGGGGGAGACGTGAGATGGTGGGAGGGTGTCATCATCACAATGATCCATACATTTTGAATCCTTTTTTGTTTTTTTTTTCTTTTGAATCTTTCGATTACCAAAATGACCTTCAACATCAAATGCTCATAAATTTTTTACACAAACTCTGTTTTCAGTGTTCTTTGAGACATTGGATTCCATTAACAAATTCTTAATTTAATCTTTATAAAACATTCATCCTCCTATTTAATCCAATCTTCCAAGTAGGACCTTAAAATTGGGGTAGTTACATTACTTCCCAACCCTTGAAACAGTGACAAGAGGTGGTCATCGCGACTGCCTATCGTCTTTCCCTACACAATGGGTTACAGATGTGGTGCAGATGCAAAGACAAAGGGAGGGTGTTGTTATCAAAATGGCCGCATGCATTTTGAATCCTTTTTTTTTCCCTTTTAATTACTTAAATGCCCTTCATTTTTAAAAGTGCCCTTCATATTCAAATGGCCCCATGCATTTTGAATCCTTATTTTAATTTCTAAAATGCCCTTCATATTCAAATGTTCATAACTTTTTCATCAGAACTCCATTTTCAGTGTTCTTTGTGACATTGGACTCCATTTTTTGAATAGAATGTAATTATGTGAATATTATCAACAAATTCTATCTTTTGCAATTAAACTTTATAAGGCGTTGATCTTCCTGTTCAATCCAATCTTCCAAATAGGACTTTAAAATTTTGGTAGTTACATTATTTCTCAACATAACAAATTGTGACTGGAGGTGGGTATCGTGATAGCCTACCTTCTTCCTTGGGGGTGACGTGAGATGGAGGGAGGGTGTCATCATCAAAATGCTGTCCACATTTTTTACTCCTTTTTCTTCTTTTTTTTAATCTTTTGATTACCAAAATGACCTTCAACATCAAATGCTCATAAATTTTTTATACGAACTATGTTTTCAGTGTTCTTTGAGCCATCGGATTCCATTAACAAATTCCTACTTCAATCTTTATAAAACATTCATTCTTATATTTAATGACATCTTCCAAATAGGAACTTTAGATTGGGGTAGTTACATTACTTCCCAATGCTGCAAACAGTGACAAGAGGTGGGCATCGCGACCGCCTATCGTGTTTCCCTGCGCAATGGGGTGAAGATGTGGTGCAGATACAGAGACAAAGGGAGGGTGTTGTTATCAAAAATGGCCCCATACATTTATAATCATTTTTTTTTATCTTTTAATTACTTAAATGCCCTTCATCTTTAAATGTGCCCTTCATATTCAAATTTTCATAACTTTTTCATCCGAACTCCATTTTTAGTGTTCCTTGTGACATTGGACTCCATTTTTTGAATAGAATGTAATTATGTGAATATTATCAAAAAATTCAATCTTGTAAAATTAGAATTTATAAGACATTCATCTTCCTGTTCAATCCATTCTTCCAAATAGGACTTTAAAATTTATGTAGTAACTTTATTTCTCAATGCTACAAACTGTGACTGCAGGTGGGTAGCATGATAGCCTACCTTCTTTCTTGGGGGAGACGTGAGATGGAGGGAAGGTGTCATCATCAAAATGGTCCCTACATTTTGACTCCTTTTTTTAAAATCTCTTGAATACCAAAATAACCTTCAACATCAAATGCTCATAAATTTTTTATACGAACTCTGTTTTCAGTGTTCTTTGAGCCATAGGATTCCATTAACAAATTCCTAATTCAATCTTTATGAAACATTCATTCTTATATTTAATCACATCTTCCAAATAGGACCTTAAAATTGGGGTAGTTACATAACTTCCCAACTCTGCAAACAGTGACAAAAGGTGGGCATCGCGACCGCCTATCCTCTTTCCCCGCGCAATGGGGTGTAGGTGTCGTGCAGATGCAGAGACAAAGGGAGGGTGTTGTTATCAAAATGGCCGCGTGCATTTTGAATCCATTTTTTTATCTTTCAATTACTTAAATGCCCTTCATCTTTAAAAGTGCCCTTCATATTCACATGGCCCCATGCATTTTGAATCCTTATTTTAATTTCTAAAATGCCCTTCATATTCAAATGTTCATAACTTTTTCATCCGAACTCCATTTTCAGTGTTCTTTGTGGCATTAGACTCCATTTTTTGAATAGAATCTAATTATGTGAATATTATCAACAAATTCTTTCTTTTAAAATTAAAATTTATAAGGAATTCATCTTCCTGTTCAATCCAATCTTCCAAGTAGGACTTTATAATTTAGGTAGTTACATTACTTCTCAACGTAACAAATTGTGACTGCAAGTGGGTATCGTGATAGCCTACCTTCTTTCTTGGGGGAGACGTGAGATGGTGGGAGGGTGTCATCATCAAAATGATCCATACATTTTGACTCTTTTTTTTGAATCTTTCGATTACCAAAATGACCTTCAACATCAAATGCTCATAAATTTTTTATACAAACTCTGTTTTCAGTGTTCTTTAAGACATTGGATTCCATTAACAAATTCGTAATTTAATCTTTATAAAACATTCATCCTCCTATTTAATCCAATCTTCCAAATAGGACCTTAAAATTGGGGTAGTTACATTACTTCCCAACCCTGGAAACAGTGACAAGAGGTGGTCATCGCGACTGCCTATCGTTTTTCCCTACGCAATGGGGTGCAGATGTGGTGCAGATGCAAAGACAAAGGGAGGGTGTTGTTATCAAAATGGGCCCATGCATTTTGAATCCTTTTTAAAAATCTTTTAATTACTTAAATGCCCTCCATCTTTAAAAGTGCCCTTCATATTCAAATGGCCCCATGCATTTTGAATCCTTTTTTTATTTAATTTCTAAAATGCCCTTCATATTCAAATGTTCATGACTTTTTCATCCAAACTCCACTTTTAGTGTTCATTGTGACATTGGCCTCCATTTTTTGAATAGAATCTAATTATGTGAATATTATCAACAAATTCTATCTTCTAAAATTAAAATTGATAAGATAGTCATTTTCCTATTCAATTCAATCTTCAAAAAAGGAATTTAAAATTTCGGTAGTTACATTATTTCTCAAGGTAACAAACTGTGACTGGAGGTGGGTAGCGTGATAGCGTACCTTCTTTCTTGGGGGAGACATGAGATGGAGGGAGGGTGTCATCATCAAAATGCTCCCCAAATTTTGATACCTTTTTTTTTTTTCTTTGAATCTTTGGTTTAGGAAAATGACCTTCAACATCAAATGCTCATAAATTTTTTATACGAACTCTGTTTTTAGTGTTCTTTGAGCCGTCAGATTCCATTAACAAATTCCTAATTCAATCTTTATAAAACATTCATTATTATATTTAGTGACATCTTCCGAATAGGACCTTTAATTTGGCGTAGTTACATTACTTCCCAATGCTGCAAACAGTGACAAGAGGTGGGCATCGCGACCGCCTATCATGTTTCCCTGCACAATGGGGTGTAGATGTGGTGCAGATGCAGAGACAAAGGGAGGGTGTTGTTATCAAAAATGGCCCCATGCATTTTTAATCCTGTTTTTAAAAGTGCCCTTTATATTCAAATGTTCATAACTTTTTCATCCGAACTCCATTTTCAGTGTTCTTTGTGACATTGGACTCCATTTTTTGTATAGAATGTAATTATGTGAATATTATCAACAAATTCTATCTTCTAAAATTAAAATTTATACGACATTCATCTTCCTGTTCAATCCTATCTTCCAAATAGGACTTTATAATTTAGGTAGTTACATTATTTCTCAATGTAACAAACTGTAACTAGAAGTGGGTAGCGTGATAGCCTACCTTCTTTCTTGGGGGAGACATGAGATGGAGGGAGGGTGTCATCATCAAAATCCTCCCCACATTTTGATACCTTTTTTTTTTTTTTTTGAATATTTTGATTAGCAAAATGACCTTCAACATAAAATCCTCATAAATTTTTTATACGAACTCTGTTTTCAGTGTTCTTTGAGCCATTGGATTCCATAAACAAATTCTTAATTCAATCTTTATAAAACATTCATCCTCCTATTTAATCCAATCTTCCAAATAGGACCTTAAAATTGGGGTAGTTACATTACTTCCCAACGCTGCAAACAGTGACAAAAGGTGGGCATCGCGACCGCCTATCGTCTTTCCCCGCACAATGGGCTGCAGATGTGGTGCAATGCAGAGACAAAGGGAGGGTGTTGTTATCAAAATGGCTGCGTGCATTTTGAATCCTTTTTTTATCTTTTGATTACTTAAATGCCCTTCATCTTTAAAAGTGCCCTTCATATTCAAATGGCCCCATGCATTTTGAATCCTTATTTTACTTTTTAAATTGCCCTTCATATTCAAATGTTCATAACTTTTTCATCCGAACTCCATTTTCAGTGTCCATTGTGACATTGGACTCCATTTTTTGAATAGAATGTAATTATGTGTGTATTATGAACAAATTATGTCTTCTAAAATTAAAATTTATTAGACATTCATCTTCCTGTTCAATCCAACCTTCCAAATAGGACTTTATCATTTAGATAGTTACATTATTTCTCAAGATAAGAAACTGTGATTGGAGGTGAGTAGCATGGTAGCCTACCTTCTTTCTTGGGGGAGACGTGAGATGGAGGGAGGGTGTCATCATCAAAATGCTCCCCACATTTTGACACCTTTTTTCTTTTTTTTTAATCTTTTGATTAGCAAAATGACCTTCAACATCAAATCCTCATAAATTTTTTGTACGAACTCTATTTTCAGTGTTCTTTGAGCAGTTGGATTCCATAAACAAATTCTTAATTCAATCTTTATAAAACATTCATCCTCCTATTAGTCCAATCTTCCAAATAGGACCTTAAAATAGGGTAGTTACATTACTTCCCAGCACTGCAAACAGTGACAAGAGGTGGGCATCACGACTGCATATCATCTTTCCTTATGCAATGGGCTGTAGATGTGGTGCAGATGCAGAGACAAAGGGAGGGTGTTGTTATCAAAATGGGCCCATGCATTTTGAATCCTTTTTAAAAATCTTTTAATTACTTAAATGCCCTTCATCTTTAAAAGTGCCCTTCATATTCAAATGGCCCCATGCGTTTTGGATCCATTTCTAATTTAATTTCTAAAATGCCCTTCATATTCAAATGTTCATAACTTTTTCATCCGAACTCCACTTTCAATGTTCATTGTGACATTGGACTCCATTTTTTGAATAGAATCTAATTATGTGAATATTATCAACAAATTCTATCTTCTAAAATTAAAATTTATAAGACAGTCATCTTCCTGTTCAATCCAATCTTCCAAAAAAGACTTTAAAATTTTGGCAGTTACATTATTTCTCAACGTAACAAACTGTGACTGGAGGTGGGTAGCATAATAGTCTACCTTCTTTCATGGGGGAGACGTGAGATGGAGGGAAGGTGTCATCATCAAAATGCTCCCTACATTTTGACTCCTTTTTTCTCTTCCTTTTTTGAATCTTTTGATTACCAAAATAACCTTCAACATCAAATGCTCTTAATTTTTTTTATACGAACTCTGTTTTCAGTGTACTTTGAGCTATTGGCTTCCATTAACAAATTCTTAATTCAATCTTTATAAAACATTCATCCTCCTATTTAATCTAATCTTCCAAATGGGACCTTAAAATTGAGGTAGTGACATTACTTCCCAACGTTGCATACAGTGACATATCTTTCCAGACATATCTTTGTCATAAGCTCAAGGGTCTCTAAAGTGATCGGTACTTATCTACCTTTTGTTTTTAATCCAAGTCATCAGCATCTTTTAGACCCACAGTGATTTCTATGGTTTGTCATGGTATCTTTTCAGGTTTGGGAAAATCTTTCACATTGGTTTAGATCACTTCTTATTTTTGCTCCTATCTCGGTTGCAACTGTCCTCATCAACTAACCTCATACCCTCAAATGAATTTGTCTAACAAGTACTTCTTTCAAGGAAAACTCAAGTCTAAAGATTTATAACATCCCTCTGAGTATATAACTTCGACTTCTGTCTAATAGATACTAACATATTTGATTAAATAGGGTGAGACACTTTTATTTAGTCAACAATACACCAAAGGAAATGACTAATTGATGGCCTTAAGATACTTGCTCTTCCACTCTTCCTCTAAGATGTCATATTGATCCTTGATGACACCGGAGTTGCTGAAAAACAAATGGACTAGTCGCTGTCCTGTCCTAATTCCTTTTTCAATATAACTTTATTTACTCATGTAGTGGCAAGGTGAGATATCACCAAATTTTCCTTTTTATTATATCCATTGGTGTTCCCCATAAGCGAATGGATCTGAGAAGAATCTAATTGTAATAATTGATATCAAACCATTTGTAGAATTTATTTTTTAGTTGGTCGCCATTCTTCTTTGAAAATTTCTTGTCACATAATCTCTTGAAATTCGATACTCTACTCAAAGTCTTAAACCCCGTATGCTTTATTATACTCTTTTATAATAAAATCATCACCAACTCAACTATCATCATTCCTTCGAAGTTGATTGGTTTATCTTCTCACTCGATGAAAGATTTGTATGTATCTTCATAAAGTCATGATCTCCTTCTTTTGAATATTCAATATTCATTGAATACTGGTAGTTACATCTCTATCTCTTTCTTTCTTTTCTTCAAAATCCTCATTTTTGTCTACCTAGATCAATGACTTCATGTGCTTTGTTGCATATAATCGATACTGCATCTACTCCTTTTCTTAACAGATATGATAAACTGAATGCTTCTAAGATATTCTAAATTGTCTTAAGATCATTGAAATCCTCAATTGCCTATAGCCTCAATAAAATTCACACAATGTCTTAATGATGGCATTGACGTTTTGGTCATGCTACACTTCTCTTACAAGTTCATGTTAGGATCAATCTATTATCATCCTTAGTATTATCATCAAATTTTTTTGATAACTCAGTCGAATTCATTTCCCTATCATATTCATGTTATGTTTCTCTTAATCATGCACAAGTCACAGTTATCTCCTAATATCATCTTGCATTCTCATCCCTCTTAGATTATCATCAAAATCTTCTCAAAGTCTTTCTTTTACATCCCCTATCATACTCATATCACATCCCTTGTGATAGTGTACTCATATTCTAATATTCTTTATGATGGTAAGATAGCCATCTAGGTTTCTCTGATTTTCTCACCTTTGGTGAGATTGATCTATTATAAGTTAGAACTATCTACCAACAAGTTCACTAACATCCTCATTCCTCATTCTCATAATAATATGATCCATATATGAGTTTTCATATTTGCACCACACAACAATCCTTAATCCTTAAGTTGTCTTAGACTAGATTTTGGAAAAGGGTTGCACTATCCTCTGCCTAATTATTTGTGAAACCAAGCTGTGTTTCACCTATTTATTTATGGTGAACTGCCTTGAGCATTAATATTGTAATCCTCAAATAGAAGTAGTCATCTCTACTACTCCTATTTATACTACTCCTTCTTGATTTTCTCTATTGTTTATAACCCTTGGACATGCTGGACTGGCTGTGAAGGGATAAAACCTAGGCTCTGATACCAACTGCGACGACCTGGGTTTTGCCATGCATTTTTAAATGCAATATCTAATTCTTAAGGCGGGATGCATCTCTATTTGAAAACCATTTTATAAAAACCATGCAATGCAACAGAAAATCTTTTATTTTAAACTCATTTTGAAAACCCCGAGTGTCATTTGCTTTCACCACAATCAAAGTAGTTTTTGAAAAACTTCAGAAATCATAAATGTTATTCCTTAGGTCTATCTAGTCACAGCACACAGCCCAACTATAAATAAATACAAATACATGTCCAAAGGGTAGAGAGTTTACTTACATGTATAATTGTCTCCTTTTGTATTCACTTGCTCGTAGCACTAATATCTCCCGAGGCGTATTCTATTTGTGAGTGGAACTATCTTGAAAAATGTTAAGGATAGGGTGAGTATACACTCTACTCAGCAGGAGTCTATCACTACTAGTTTTACAATGCATGCTATGTTTAAAATCATATGCTCTTTAAAACATGTGCATGTTCGAACAACCATGTTCAATATCGATATTAAAAACCACTGTCGAATCGGAATACTGACGACTTAAAGAATAGCATAATCCAAGTTGAAAGTATCATATATCATAAACATAATGATATGCTTAACTGAATCCAACTCATGGATATATGGTATGGTCAACCAACCTCATGTCCTGCCATATGCAATGCAAGTAAATCATCAAACCATAGGGCCCAACTATGCCCATGACCTCACCACCGTGTGGTCCTCGGGTACCTAGGAACACAGGGTCATATGCCTCCACGGGACATATGACACTTCGACCCAGTGCCGTGACACCAATGGTAGCCCCCTGTACCACATGCAGTCGAAGCAGGGACATGTCCTTTTTGGGCTTGGTACCCATCCCACCTAATAGTGTTAGAGGCTGGAGGCCAACCTAGACCTCTCGGCATAGCGCCCATGAGCTTATCAGCCCAAATCATATAAGATCAAACAAGCGAAAACCTCTTTTTCAAAACCTGTCCTCTTTGGGTCCCTCACAACTGCCTACCTAGCGTCTTTTGGTAACCCTCAAGGACATGCAATTTTTCAAGAACTCAATGCTCACAAATCATGCAATATATGTAATTATTTGCAAAACATGTCTATGCATAATGTATTTATCATATGTATGCTGAATTAAGTCATGCTAAACAAGTCATATACTTATACCTAAAACCTGCATTTTCGAAACAATCATGGCTCTTTTAAAAGGTCTAGTAGCGATAGAGCACCTACCTCAAAGTCTCTTGGAGTCGCATCCTTTATCACTTCAACCCATCCTTGGGTCTCATTTATACAAGGAGTCCTTATTAATTTCATTCTATTTAGACATTAGATCGCTAGATCTGCCTTTTAGGGTCCATGGTCCTTGCCTAATTCATTGTCAGGCTAGATCCTATGATATGGATCTACTTATTAATAGTTAAACTTTGTAAATTGTCCTCTGATCCTAACTTTAAAGTCTCATTAGGTCTGTGTGTCCCAGTTCCCAGGACACCTGTGCATCCTGGTTGAACTGCGACTGCCTCACGTGTGTGTGCGCCAAAAGGCCCTGCCAGGGACAGCATTTTGCATGCGCACATGCATGCTCAAGCGACGCGCTATGACCCGCATCCTAAATGGCATCACACAGATGCACCTTTGGTGTAGCATGGCGCGTCTCAGCTCCCAGGGCACCCTGTGCATCTTGGTCGAGCCAGGCCCCGTGCGCCATGTCGCGCGCACACCCGAAGGCCACACCTGGGACATTGTACGCACTGTCGTATGCCCGAAACCCATCCCAGGCGTACATGGAGCATGGCGTCCTTGGGATGCCTTGTTTGTGTAGGACCGGATGGAACTGGCTTGGGGCATTTTCCGGCCAGGAATTTCGGCTGGAAAACAGCTGGAAACACTAGATCCAGTATGGATCTAGCCTGAGAGGAGGAAAAAAATGAAAAAGGAAAGAAGAATAGCTTACCTGGGTAGCCTGGGGAGTGCCCTTTTCCCGATGGGTGCTCCTGCTCTCCGAAAAACTCGAAGAAGGGACAAGGCCCATTGTTCCGGTGCGATCAGAGGAAGAAAGGGGCAAACAAGAGAGGGGAATGGGTAACTGGCAATGGCCAGCCTGACTTGGGCCTGGCCGTTGCCTGGAAACTCAGAGGGAATTGGGTTGAGACAGGTTTCCGGTTTTGCTGGAAACCCCAATCTCAAAATGGCCGAAAAACTCGTGTTTTTGAGAGCGGGAGATGGGGCTTTTTATAGCCCTGCTATGGCGGTGCCGCCCTTGGCGGTGGCAGATCTCTTTAGAAAAATCGGGAAAGGAGGGTTTCTAGAGAAGTCTGGAGGTGGAAGAAGACAGGGGGTGCCGTTATCAAAACGGCGCCCTGCGTTTTTCATTTTTTCTATTTAAATTACAGAACTACCCCTGATCTTTAAACGACCGTAACTTCTTCATACGAACTCTGTTTTTGGCGTTCTTTGAGGCGTTAAATTCCATTTTTTGAGTCGAATCTAATGGTATTAAGTTTCCTCACAAATTCCTTTGTTTACTATTTTAAATAAAGAGAAATATTTAACACAGTTCATGTCCTATAAGATGTCCAATGTTTGTTAAAAATGGCGTCAATTGCTCGGGCGTTACAAGGGGGCTACCATTGGTGTCACGGCACTAGGTTGAGGTGTCATATGCCCCGTGGAGGCTATGACCGAGTGTCCCCAAGTACCCGGGGACCACACGGCTAGGAGGTCATGGGCATAGTGGGCCCTATGTTTTGAGGATTTACTTGCATTGCATATGGCATGACATGAGGTTGGTCAACCATACCAGATATCCATGAGTTGGATTCAATGGAGCATCTTATGCATATCATTATGTTTATGATATATGATACTTTTGACTTGGATTATGTTATTCTTTAAGTCGTCAGTATTCCAGTTCGACAGTGGTTTTTAATATCGATATTGAACATGATTATTCGAACATGCACATGTTTTTAAGAGCATATGATTTTAAACATAGCCTGCATTGTAAAAATAGTAGTGATAGACTCCTATTGAGTATAGTATATACTCACCCTATCCTTAACATTTTTCAGGACAGCTCCACACACAGAGTAGAAGACGCCTCAGGAAATGTTAGTGCTACGAGCAAGAAAAATCAAAAGGAGACAATTATACATGTAAGTAAACACTCTACCCTTTGGACATGTATTTGTATTTATTTACAGTTGAGCTGTGAGCTATGACTAGATACACCTGGGAAGACATTTATGATTTCTGAAATTTTCAAAAACTACTTTGGTTGTTGTGAAAGCAAATGACACTCGGGGTTTTCAAAATGAGTTTAAAACAAAAGATTTTCCGCTGCATTGCATTGTTTTCATAAAATGGTTTTCAAATAGGGATGCATCCTGCCTTAGGAATTAGATATTACATTTAAAAATGCATGGGAAAACCCGAGTCGTCACAGTTGGTATCAGAGCCCAGGTTTTATCCTTTCACAGCCAATCCAGCATGTCCAAGGGTCATAGACAATCTAGAAAATTAAGAAGAAGTAGTAGAAATAGAAATAGTAGAGATGACTAGCATATTAATGCTCAAGGCATTTCACCATAAACAAATAGGTGAAAAAGGAGGTGGGTCTAGCAAATACTTAGATATTGGATGGCTTAAATTTTTATCAATAAGGATTGTTGTGCAGTGGTGCAAACAAGGAAACTCATATATAAATTAGATTATGATGAGAATGATGAATGAAGATGTTAGTGAACTTGTTAGTAGATAGTTCTGACCTATAATAGATTAATCTCACCAAAGGTGAGAAAATCGAAGAATCTAGATGGCTATCTTACCCTTCTAAAGAATATCAGAATATGAATATGATAGGAGATGTAAAAGACGGACTTTGAGAAGATTTTGATGATAATCTAATAGGAATGAGCATACAAGATGATATTAGGAATGAACTGTGACTCGTACTAGATCACAAAGGTATGGATCCTAAAAGACTTAGCTCAATTTTGGATACCTTAATTGGAGTCTTATGAAGAGTGAATTGAACACGAATATGATAAGGAACTGTATTCGCCAGAGTTACCAAAAGACTTTGACGATAATATTAGGGATGATAGATCTGTGATAATAGATTGATCCTAACATGAACTTGTAAGAAAACTATAGCATGATCAAAATGTCAATGTCATTATTAGGACATTATTGAGGCTACAGGCAATTGAGGATTTCAATGATCTTAAGATAGTTTAGAATTTCTTAGAAGCATTCAGTTTATCATATCTGTTAAGTAAAGGAGTAGATGTAGTATCAATTATATGCAACAAAGCACATGAAGACATTGATCTAGGTAGACAAAAATGAGGATTTTGAAGAAAAGAAAGAAAGAGATAGAGATGTAACTACCAGTATTCAATGAATATTGAATATTCAAAAGAAGAAGATCATGACGTTATGGAGATACATACAAATCTTTCATCTTGAATCGGGTGGGAAGATAAACCAATCAACTTCGAAGGAATGATGATAGTTGAGTTGGTGATGATTTTATTATAAAAGAGTATAATAGAGATAAAGCAGATGGGATTTAAAACTTTTAGTAGAGTAATGAATTTAAGGACATTATGCTGCAAGAAGATTCCGAAGAAGAATGATGAACAACTAGAAATTAAATTCTATAAATGGTTTGATGCCTATATCAAGTATTGCAATTAGAATCATATCGGATCCATTAGCTTATGAGGAACACCAATGGATATAGTCCATCCAAAGGACAAATTTTGTGATATCCTACCTTACCACTACATGAGTAAATAAAGTATATTGAAAAAGGAATTAAGCCAGGACAGTGACTTGTCCATTTGTCTTTCTTCCGCAAGTAGGGTACCATCAAGCATCAAATTGAGGTCTTGCTATCATAGATTAGGAAGAGCAAATATCTTAAGACCATTATTGAGTCATTACCTTTAGAGTACTATTGACTAAATAAAGGTATCCCACCCTATTTAATCAAATATGTTAGTATCTATTAGACAATAGTCGAAGTTATATACTCAGAGGGATGTTATAAGTCTTTGGACTTGAGTTTTCCTTGAAAGAAGTACTTGTTAGACTAAGTCATTTAAGGGTATGAGGTTAGTTGATTAGGCCACATCATGGAGGAGCTATGAGTACAATGAATACAGTAACAACTGAGACGGAAGAAAAAATAAGGAGCGATCTCCACCAATGAGATAGATTTTTCCAAACCTGAATAGATACCATGACAAACCATAGAAATCACTGTGAGTCTGAAAGATGCTGCTGACTTGGATTGGAAAGAAAGGCAGATAAGCATTGATCACTTTAAAGAGACCGTTGAGCTTGTAACCTATACATCTGGACAGAGATCAACAGGTAATCGAATAAATTCTCTTTCTATATGTCTACGAAAATGTTCCATTCTTACTTGAGTGTTTTTCAAATTTGATGATTTAACAGCTTCAGCATAACACTATTATTATAAGTTAAGTATGAGGAGGCACTTGAAAGATGAAATTTGAGGAATTGAGAAAACCACTACTTATGATGATGATACCCCCTGACAATTAAGACTGAATGGTTGACGATAAAGCATTAATAAAAGATTGAACAACATATTGATATAGGGAATGGAAGGAATTATAACAAGGATAAATTGAGAATGTGCCTAGGATTGGGTACAAGATAGTATGATTAGCATTTTAAGGACAACATTACTCCAAGTATTAACCCAATTAGAGTATTGGATAACGAAATAATGGATTCATCGACAACAGAAGCATGGAGTAATTTATACATGATGAGAAAAGTATAGGCATTTAAGGATTTCGAGATAGATGAATTACAGCTAGAAACCGGTATTGTTAAACTGGCACGTATAGGAGTATGCATTAGAGTACGCAGCAAAAGCGGCCCTTATAGGTAAGGCCTTATAAAAGGAATAATAAAAATGAAAAATTGAGGTTGAGCCTAGATTTGATTCCTAAGGGAGAATGCATTCACCAAGAAGTTATCTAAGAGACAAAATACCTTGAAGATGATAATTTATGGAATTTCAAGGATAAAATTCTTTTAAGAGGGTAATAATGTAATGCCCGAGCAATTTACACCTAATTTTGCATCCATTTAACAAAAATGAATTGGACATTCTATAGGAAATGTACTGTGTTAAATGTTTTACTTTATAGTAAATGAAGGAATTTGTAAGGAAACTTGATACCATTAGATTCTACTCTAAAATTGGAATCCAACGCTGAAAACGGAGTTCGTATGAAGAAGTTACGGCCGTTTAAAGATTAGGGGCATTTCTATAATTTAAATTAAAAACTAAAAAGACAGAAAACACAGGGGCCGTTTTGATAACGGCACCCCATCTTCTTCTTCCTCTAGATTTCTCCAGAAACCCTAGTTTCCAGAGGTTTCTGCCACTGCTAATGGCGGCACCGCCATTGGCAGCACCACCATAGCAAGGCTATAAAAAGCCCCTATTCCCTCCTCTTCGAATCACGATTTTTCCAGCCATTTGTGACTGGGATTTCCGGAAAAAATCGGAAACCCATCTCTAGCTTCCTTGTGATTTTCGGCAACAACCAGGTCCTTCAGGCTGACCATTTTCCCTTCTTTCTCTTCCCCATTTCTTCCCTGGAATCACCCAAAAACTGGTTTTTTCCCCTTTGTTGAGTTTTCTGGTGACATGGAGTTTTAGAACCGAAAAGGGGGTCTACCACCGACGATAAGCACTCCCTAGGCTACCCAAGTAAGCCCTTCTTTCCCTCTCTCTCTAGTTTTTCCTTCTTCCAGGCTAGATCCGTGTCAGATCTGGCCTTTCCCGGCCGAAAAACACACTAGGGAAAGACGGTTCCATCTAGCTCTGTGCGAACAAGGCATCCCAGGGACGCCATGCTTCACGTGCGCCTAGGACAGGGTCCCTTGGACGAGTTCCAGGCGTGCGACAGTGCGTACAGGGTCCCTGGTGCGGCCTTTGGGTGTGTGTGCAACATGGGGCATGGGTCCTGGCTCGACCAGGATGAACGGGGTGCCCTGGGAGCTGAGATGCGCCATGCTACGCCAAAGACGCACCTCGCTTGGGCATGCATGTGCGCGTGCAAACGCCGTCCCTGGCACGGCCTTTGAGTGTGCACGACGTGCAGGCATGGGTCCTAGTTCTACCAGGGCACGCACATGTCTTGGAAACCATGATGCACAAACCTAGTAAGACTATAAAATTAGGATCATAGGACCATTTATAGAGTCTAACCATTGAAAAGTAGATCCATATCATAGGATCTAGCCTGACAATGAATTAGGCAAGGACCCATGGACCCTAAACGGCAAATCTAGCGATCTAATTTCTAAATAGATCGAAATTGATAAGGACTCCTTGTTATCCATTCATATCCAGGAGTTTACAAATGAGACCCAGGGACGGGTTGAGTGATGAAGGACGCGACTCCAGGAGACTTTGAGGTAAGTGCTCTATTGCTACTAGACTTTTAAAAAGAGCCCACGATTGTTTTGAGAATGCATGTTTTAAGTATAAGTTATATGACTTGTTTAGCATGACTCAATTTTATAAATGAATTCAGCATGCATATGATAAATACATTATGCATAGACATGTTTTGCAAATGATTGCATAAATTGCATGATTTGTGGTTATTGAGTTTTGAAAAATTGCATGTCCTTGAGGTTTACCAAAAGACGTTGGAGTGCCCAAAAGACGTTGGGTAGGTAGTTGTGAGGGCTAGGTAGTTGTGAGGGACCCAAAAAGGACAAGTTTTGAAAAAGAGGTTTTTGCTTGATTGATCGTATATGATTTGGGCTAGTAAAGTCATGTGCGCTATCCTGAGAGGTCTGGGGTGGCCTCCCAGCCTCTACCACTATTAGGTGGAAAGGGTACCACGCTAAAAAAAAGGCATGTCCCTACATCGACTGCATGTGGTACAGGGGGCTACCACTAATGTCATGGCACTGGATCGAGGTGTCATATGCCTCGTGGAGGCTATGACCGAGTGTCCCCAGGTACCCGGGGACCACACAGCGAGGAGGTCGTGGGCATAATGGGCCCTATGGTTTGAGTATTTACTTGCATTGCATGTGGCATGACATGAGGTTGGTCGACCATACCATATATCCATGAGTTAGATTCAATTGAGCATCTTATGCATATCATTATGTTTATGATATATATGATACTTTCGACTTGGATTATGTGATTCTTTAAGTCGTCAGTATTCCAATTCGACAATGGTTTTTAATAATGATATTGAACATGCCCTTCATATTCAAATGTTCTTAACTTTTTCATCGGAACTCCATTTTCAGAGTTCTTTATGACATTGGACTCCATTTTTTGAATAGAATCTAATTATGTGAATATTATCAACAAATTATATCTTCTAAAATTAAAAATTATAAGACATTCATCTTCCTGTTCACTCCAATCTTCCAAGTAGGACTTTATAATTTAGGTAATTACATTATTTCTCAACGTAACAAACTGTGACTGGATGTGGGTAGCGTGACAGCCTACCTTCTTTCTTGGGGGAGAGGTGAGATGGAGGGAGGGTGTCATCATCAAAAAGCTTCCTACATTTTGACTTCCTTTTAATTTTTGAATCTTTTGATTACAAAAATTACCTTCAACATCAAATGCTCATAATTTTTTTTATACAAACTATGTTTTCAGTGTTCTTTGAGCCATTGGATTCCATTAAAAACTATTTAATTCAATCTTTATAAAACATTCATCCTCCCATGTAATCCAATATTCCAAATAGGACCTTAAAATTGGGGTATTTACATTGCTTCCCAATGTGGCATACAGTGACAAGAGGTGGGCATCGCGACCACCTATCATCTTTCCCTGTGCAATGGTGTGTAGATGCAAAGACAAAGGGAGGGTGCTGTTATCAAAATGGCCCCATGTATTTTGAATCCTTTTTTCTTATCTTTTAATTACTTAAATGCCCTTCACCATTAAAAGTTCCCTTCATATTCAAATGGCCCCATGCATTTTGAATCCTTATTTGAATTTCTAAAATGCCCTTCAAATTCAAATGTTCTGAACTTTTTCATCCGGACTACATTTTTAGTATTCTTTGTGGCATTGGACTCCATCTTTTGAATAGAATGTAATTATGTGAATATTGTCAAGAAATTATATCTTCTACACTTAAAATTTATAAGACATTCATCTTCCTGTTCACTCCAATCTTCCAAATAGGACTTTATAATTTAGGTAATTACATTATTTCTCAACGTAACAAACTGTGACTGGAGGTGGGCAGCATGATAGCCCACCTTCTTTCCTAGGGGAGACGTGACATGGAGGGAGGGTGTCATCATCGCAATGCTTCCTACATTTTGACTCCCTTTTTTTTTTTTGAATCTTTTGATTACAAAAATTACCTTCAACATCAAATGCTCATAAATTTTTTATACAAACTCTGTTTTCTGTGTTCTTTGAGCCATAAGATTCCATTAACAAATATTTAATTCAATCTTTATAAAACATTCATCCTCCTATG
The DNA here is from genome assembly GCA_035236585.1 of Warburgia ugandensis. Lineage (NCBI taxonomy): Eukaryota > Viridiplantae > Streptophyta > Magnoliopsida > Canellales > Canellaceae > Warburgia > Warburgia ugandensis. The sequence continues at coordinate 51,561,158 of CP141127.1, read as the reverse complement.
TAATCCAATCTTCCAAATAAGACCTTAAAATTGGGGTATTTACATTGCTTCGCAACACTGCATACAGTGACAAGTGGTGGGCATCACAACTGCCTATCCTCTTTCCCTGTGCAATGGGGTGTAGATGCAAAGACAAAGGGTGGATGTTGTTATCAAAATGGCCCCCATGCATTTTGAATCCTTTTTTTATTTATATTTTAATTACTTAAATGCCCTTCATCATTAAAAGTTCCCTTCATATTCAAATGGTCCCGTGCATTTTGAATCCTTATTTTAATTTCTAAAATGCCCTTCAAATTCAAATGTTCTTAACTTTTTCATATGAACTACATTTTTAGTGTTCTTTGTGGCATTGGACTGCATTTTTTGAATAGAATCTAATTATGTGAAATTGTCAACAAATTCTATCTGCTAAAATTAAAATTTATAAGACATTCATCTTCCTATTCACTCCAATCTTCCAAATAGGACTTTATAATTTAGGTAATTATATTATTTCTCAACTTAACAAACTGTGATTGGAGGTGGGTAGCATGATAGCCCACCTTCTTTCCTGGGGGAGACGTGACATGGAGGGAGGGTGTCATCATCACAATGCTTCCCACATTATGGCTCCCATTTTTTTTTTGAATCTTTTGATTACAAAAATTACCTTCAACATCAAATGCTCATAAATTTTTTATACGAACTCTGTTTTCAGTGTTCTTTGAGTCGTTGGATTCCATTAACAAATATTTAATTCAATCTTTATAAAACATTCATCCTCCTATTTAATCCTGTCTTCTAATTAGGACCTTAAAATTGGGGTATTTACATTGCTTCCCAATGCTGCAAACAGTGATTAGAGATGGGCATCGCGACCACCTATCATCTTTCCCTCTGTAATGGGGTGTTGATGTGGTGCAAATGCGGAGACAAAGGGAGGGTGTTGTTATCAAAATGGCCCCATGAATTTTGAATCATTTTTTTTTAAGCTTTCAATTACTTAAATGCCCTTCTTCTTTAAAAGTGCCCTTCATATTCAAATGGCCCCATGCATTTTGAATCCTTATTTTAATTTCTAAAATGCACTTCATATTCAAATGTTCATAACTTTTTCACCCGAACTCCATTTTCAGTGTTCTTTGCCACATTGGACTCCATTTTTTGAATAGAATCTAATAGTGTGAATATTATTAACAAATTCTATCTTCTAAAATTAAAATTTATATGACATTCATTTTCCTGTTCAATCCAATCTTCCAACTAGAACTTTATAAGTTAGGTAGTTACATTATTTCTCAACGTAACAAAATGTGACTAGTGGTGGGTAGTGTGATAGCCTACCTTCTTTCATGGGTGAGACATGAGATGGAGGGAGGGTGTCATCATCACAATGCTTCCTACATTTTGAATCCCATTTTTCTTTTAATCTTTTGATTACAAAAATTACCTTCAACATCAAATGCTCATAAATTTTTTATACGAACTCTATTTTCAGTGTTCTTTGAGTCGTTGGATTCCATTAACAAATATTTAATTCAATCTTTATAAAACATTCATCCTCCTATTTAATCCTGTCTTCCAATTAGGACCTTAAAATTGGGGTATTTACATTGCTTCCCAACGCTGCACACAGTGATTAGAGGTGGGCATCGCGACCACCTATCGTCTTTCCCTCCGCAATGGGGTGTTGATGTGGTGCAAATGCAGAGATAAAGGGAGGGTGTTGTTATCAAAATGGCCTCAAGCATTTTGAATCATTTCTTTTTTTTTATCTTTCAATTACTTAAATGCCCTTCTTCTTTAAAAGTGCCCTTCATATTCAAATGGCCCCATGTGTTTTGAATCCTTATTTTAATTTCTAAAATGCCCTTCATATTCAAATGTTCATAACTTTTTCACCTGAACTCCATTTTCAGTGTTCTTTGTCACATTGGACTCCATTTTTTGAATAGAATCTAATTATGTGAAAATTATCAACAAATTCTATCTTCCAAAATTAAAATTTATAAGACATTCATCTCCCTGTTCACTCCAATCTTCCAAATACCACTTTATAATTTACGTAAATACATTATTTCTCAATGTAACAAACTGTGACTGGAGGTGGGTAGCGTGATAGCCTACCTTCTTTCTTGGGGGTGACGTGAGATGGAGGGAGGGTGTCATCATCAAAATGCTCCGCACATTTTGACACTTTTTTTTTTTTTGTATCTTTTGATTAGCAAAATGACCTTCAACATCAAATCCTCATAAATTTTTTACACAAACTCTGTTTTCAGTGTTCTTTGAGCCGTTGGATTCCGTAAAAAAATTCTTAATTCAATCTTTATAAAACATTCATGCTCCTATGTAATCCAATCTTCCAAATAGGACCTTAAATTGGGGTATTTACATTGCTTCCCAACGCTGCATATAGTGACAAGAGGTGGGCATCACGACCGCTTATCGTCTTTCCTTTCGCAATGGGGTGCAGATCAAAGACAATGGGAGGGTGTTGTTATGAAAATGGCCCCATGCATTTTGAATCCTGTTTTTTTATCTTTTAATTACTTAAATGCCCTTCATCTTTAAAAGCTCCCTTCGTATTCAAATGGCCCCATGCGTTTTGAGTCCTTATTTTCATTTCTAAAATTCCCTTCATATTCAAATGTTCTTAACTTTTTCATCTGAACACCATTTTTAGTGTCCTTTGTGGCACTGGACTCCATTTTCTGAATAGAATCTAATTATGTGAATATTATCAACAAATTCTATCTTCTAAAATTAAAATTTATAAGACATTCATCTTCCTGTTCACTCCAATCTTCCAAATAGGACTTTATAATTTAGGTAATTATATTATTTCTCAACTTAACAAACTGTGACTGGACGTGGGTAGCGTGATAGCCCACCTTCTTTCCTGAGGGAGACGTGAGATGGAGGGAGGGTGTCATCATCAAAATGCTTCCTAGATTTTGACTCCCTTTTTCCTTTGTGAATCTTTGATTACAAAAATTACCTTCAACATCAAATACTCATAATTTTATTATACAAACTCTGTTTTCAGTGTTCTTTGATTAGTTGGATTCCATTAAAAAATATTTAATTCAATCTTGATAAAACATTCATCCTCCTATGTAATCTAATCTTCCAAATTGGTCCTTAAAATTGGGGTATTTACATTGCTTCCCAACGCTACATACAATGACAAGAGTTGGGCATCGCGATCGCCTATCGTCTTTCCCTGTGCAATGGGGTGCAGATGCAAAGACAAACGGCGGGTGTTTTTATCAAAAAGGCCCCAAACACTTTGAATCCTTTTTTTTTTTTCTTTTAATCACTTAAATGACCTTCATCTTTAAAAGTGCTCTTCATATTCAAATGGCCCCATGCATTTTGAATCCTTATTTTAATTTCTAAAATGCCCTTCATATTCAAATGTTCTTAACTTTTTCATCCGAACTCCATTTTCTGTGTTCTTTACGACATTGGACTCCATTTTTTGAATAGAATCTAATTATGTGAATATTATCAACAAATTCTATCTTCTCGAATTAAAATTTATAAGACATTCATCTTCCGATTCACTCCAATCTTCCAAATAGGACATTATAATTTAGGTAATTACATTATTTCTCAACGTAACTAACTGTGACTGGAGCTGGGTAGCGTGATAGCCTACCTTCTTTCTTGGGAGAGACATGAGATGGAGGGAGGGTGTCATGATCAAAATGTTTCCTAGATTTTGACTCTCTGGTTTTTTTTTAATCTTTTGATTACAAAAATTACCTTCAAGATCAAATGCTCATAAATATTTTTTACGAACTCTGTTTTCAGTGTTCTTGGAGCCGTTGGATTCCATTAACAAATATTTAATTCAATCTTTATAAAACATTCATCCTCCTATGTAATCCAATCTTCCAAATAGGACCTTAAGATTGGGGTAGTTACATTACTTCCCAACGCTGCAAATAGTGACAAGGGGTGGGCATCGCGACCACCTGTAGTCTTTGCCTGCGCAATGGGGTGCGGATGTGGTGCAAATGCAGAGATAATGGCAAGGAGTGGTTATCAAAATGGCCCCATGCATTTTGAGTCCTTTTCGTTATCTTTCAAATAGGACATTATAATATAGGTAATTACATTATTTCTCAACATAACAAACTGTCACTGGAGGTGGGTAGCGTGATAGTCTACCTTCTTTCTTGCGGGAGATGTGAAATGGAGGGAGGGTGTCATCATCAAAATGCTTCCTACATTTTTGACTCCCTTTATTTTTTTTTAATCTTTTGATTACAAAATATACCTTCAACATAAAATGCTCATAATTTTTATATGCAAACTCTGTTTTCAGTGTTCTTTGAGCTGTTGGATTCCATTAAAAAATATTTAATTGAATCTTTATAAAACATTCATCCTCCTATGTAATCCAATCTTCCAAATAGGACCTTAAAATTGGGGTAGTTACATTACTTCCCAACGCTGCAAATAGTGACAAGAGGTGCGCATCGCTACCACCTATAGTCTTTCCCTGCGCAATGGGGTGTAGATGTGGTGCAGATGCAGAGACAATGGCAGGGAGTGGTTATCAAAATGGCCCCATGCATTTTGAGTCCTTTTCTTTATCTTTCAATCACTTAAATGCCCCTCATCTTTAAAAGTACCCTTCATATTCAAATGGCCCCATGCATTTTGAATCCTTATTTTAATTTCTAAAATGCCCTTCATATTCAAATGTTCATAACTTTTTCACCTGAACTCCATTTTCAGTGTTCTTTGTCACATTGGACTCCATTTTTTGAATAGAATCTAATTATGTGAAAATTATCAACAAATTCTATCTTCCAAAATTAAAATTTATAAGACATTCATCTCCCTGTTCACTCCAATCTTCCAAATAGCACTTTATAATTTACGTAAATACATTATTTCTCAATGTAACAAACTGTGACTGGAGGTGGGTAGCGTGATAGCCTACCTTCTTTCTTGGGGTTGACGTGAGATGGAGGGAGGGTGTCATCATCAAAATGCTCCGCACATTTTGACACTTTTTTTTTTTTTGTATCTTTTGATTAGCAAAATGACCTTCAACATCAAATCCTCATAAATTTTTTACACAAACTCTGTTTTCAGTGTTCTTTGAGCCGTTGGATTCCGTAAAAAAATTCTTAATTCAATCTTTATAAAACATTCATGCTCCTATGTAATCCAATCTTCCAAATAGGACCTTAAATTGGGGTATTTACATTGCTTCCCAACGCTGCATATAGTGACAAGAGGTGGGCATCACGACCGCTTATCGTCTTTCCTTTCGCAATGGGGTGCAGATCAAAGACAATGGGAGGGTGTTGTTATCAAAATGGCCCCATGCATTTTGAATCCTGTTTTTTTATCTTTTAATTACTTAAATGCCCTTCATCTTTAAAAGCTCCCTTCATGTTCAAATGGCCCCATGCGTTTTGAGTCCTTATTTTCATTTCTAAAATTCCCTTCATATTCAAATGTTCTTAACTTTTTCATCTGAACACCATTTTTAGTGTCCTTTGTGGCACTGGACTCCATTTTCTGAATAGAATCTAATTATGTGAATATTATCAACAAATTCTATCTTCTAAAATTAAAATTTATAAGACATTCATCTTCCTGTTCACTCCAATCTTCCAAATAGGACTTTATAATTTAGGTAATTATATTATTTCTCAACTTAACAAACTGTGACTGGACGTGGGTAGCGTGATAGCCCACCTTCTTTCCTGAGGGAGACGTGAGATGGAGGGAGGGTGTCATCATCAAAATGCTTCCTAGATTTTGACTCCCTTTTTCCTTTGTGAATCTTTTGATTACAAAAATTACCTTCAACATCAAATACTCATAATTTTATTATACAAACTCTATTTTCAGTGTTCTTTGATTCGTTGGATTCCATTAAAAAATATTTAATTCAATCTTGATAAAACATTCATCCTCCTATGTAATCTAATCTTCCAAATTGGTCCTTAAAATTGGGGTATTTACATTGCTTCCCAACGCTACATACAGTGACAAGAGTTGGGCATCGCGACCGCCTATCGTCTTTCCCTGTGCAATGGGGTGCAGATGCAAAGACAAACGGAGGGTGTTTTTATCAAAAAGGCCCCAAACACTTTGAATCCTTTTTTATTTTTTCTTTTAATCACTTAAATGACCTTCATCTTTAAAAGTGCTCTTCATATTCAAATGGCCCCATGCATTTTGAATCCTTATTTTAATTTCTAAAATGCCCTTCATATTCAAATGTTCTTAACTTTTTCATCCGAACTCCATTTTCAGTGTTCTTTGTCACATTGGACTCCATTTTTTGAATAGAATCTAATTATGTGAAAATTATCAACAAATTCTATCTTCCAAAATTAAAATTTATAAGACATTCATCTCCCTGTTCACTCTAATCTTCCAAATACCACTTTATAATTTACGTAAATACATTATTTCTCAATGTAACAAACTGTGACTGGAGGTGGGTAGCGTGATAGCCTACCTTCTTTCTTGGGGGTGACGTGAGATGGAGGGAGAGTGTCATCATCAAAATGCTCCGCACATTTTGACACTTTTTTTTTTTTTTTTTGTATCTTTTGATTAGCAAAATGACCTTCAACATCAAATCCTCATAAATTTTTTACACAAACTCTGTTTTCAGTGTTCTTTGAGCCGTTGGATTCCGTAAAAAAATTCTTAATTCAATCTTTATAAAACATTCATGCTCCTATGTAATCCAATCTTCCAAATAGGACCTTAAATTGGGGTATTTACATTGCTTCCCAACGCTGCATATAGTGACAAGAGGTGGGCATCACGACCGCTTATCGTCTTTCCTTTCGGAATGGGGTGCAGAACAAAGACAATGGGAGGGTGTTGTTATCAAAATGGCCCCATGCATTTTGAATCCTGGTTTTTTATCTTTTAATTACTTAAATGCCCTTCATCTTTAAAAGCTCCCTTCGTATTCAAATGGCCCCATGCGTTTTGAGTCCTTATTTTCATTTCTAAAATTCCCTTCATATTCAAATGTTCTTAACTTTTTCATCTGAACACCATTTTTAGTGTCCTTTGTGGCACTGGACTCCATTTTCTGAATAGAATCTAATTATGTGAATATTATCAACAAATTCTATCTTCTAAAATTAAAATTTATAAGACATTCAATTTCCTGTTCACTCCAATCTTCCAAATAGGACTTTATAATTTAGGTAATTATATTATTTCTCAACTTAACAAACTGTGACTGGACGTGGGTAGCGTGATAGCCCACCTTCTTTCCTGAGGGAGACGTGAGATGGAGGGAGGGTGTCATCATCAAAATGCTTCCTAGATTTTGACTCCCTTTTTCCTTTGTGAATCTTTTGATTACAAAAATTACCTTCAACATCAAATACTCATAATTTTATTATACAAACTCTGTTTTCAGTGTTCTTTGATTCGTTGGATTCCATTAAAAAATATTTAATTCAATCTTGATAAAACATTCATCCTCCTATGTAATCTAATCTTCCAAATTGGTCCTTAAAATTGGGGTATTTACATTGCTTCCCAACGCTACATACAGTGACAAGAGTTGGGCATCGCGACCGCCTATCGTCTTTCCCTATGCAATGGGGTGCAGATGCAAAGACAAACGGAGGGTGTTTTTATCAAAAAGGCCCCAAACACTTTGAATCCTTTTTTATTTTTTCTTTTAATCACTTAAATGACCTTCATCTTTAAAAGTGCTCTTCATATTCAAATGGCCCCATGCATTTTGAATCCTTATTTTAATTTCTAAAATGCCCTTCATATTCAAATGTTCTTAACTTTTTCATCCGAACTCCATTTTCTGTGTTCTTTACGACATTGGACTCCATTTTTTGAATAGAATCTAATTATGTGAATATTATCAAAAAATTCTATCTTCTCAAATTAAAATTTATAAGACATTCATCTTCCGATTCACTCCAATCTTCCAAATAGGACATTATAATTTAGGTAATTACATTATTTCTCAACGTAACTAACTGTGACTGGAGCTGGGTAGCGTGATAGCCTACCTTCTTTCTTGGGAGAGACATGAGATGGAGGGAGGGTGTCATGATCAAAATATTTCCTAGATTTTGACTCTCTGTTTTTTTTTTAATCTTTTGATTACAAAAATTACCTTCAAGATCAAATGCTCATAAATATTTTTTACGAACTCTGTTTTCAGTGTTCTTGGAGCCATTGGATTCCATTAACAAATATTTAATTCAATCTTTATAAAACATTCATCCTCCTATGTAATCCAATCTTCCAAATAGGACCTTAAGATTGGGGTAGTTACATTACTTCCCAACGCTGCAAATAGTGACAAGGGGTGGGCATCGCGACCACCTGTAGTCTTTGCCTGCGCAATGGGGTGCGGATGTGGTGCAAATGCAGAGATAATGGCAAGGAGTGGTTATCAAAATGGCCCCATGCATTTTGAGTCCTTTTCTTTATCTTTCAAATAGGACATTATAATTTAGGTAATTACATTATTTCTCAACATAACAAACTGTCACTGGAGGTGGGTAGCGTGATAGTCTACCTTCTTTCTTGCGGGAGATGTGAAATGGAGGGAGGGTGTCATCATCAAAATGCTTCCTACATTTTTGACTCCCTTTATTTTTTTTTTAATCTTTTGATTACAAAATTTACCTTCAACATAAAATGCTCATAATTTTTATATGCAAACTCTGTTTTCAATGTTCTTTGAGCTGTTGGATTCCATTAAAAAATATTTAATTGAATCTTTATAAAACATTCATCCTCCTACGTAATCCAATCTTCCAAATAGGACCTTAAAATTGGGGTAGTTACATTACTTCCCAACGCTGCAAATAGTGACAAGAGGTGCGCATCGCTACCACCTATAGTCTTTCCCTGCGCAATGGGGTGTAGATGTGGTGCAGATGCAGAGACAATGGCAGGGAGTGGTTATCAAAATGGCCCCATGCATTTTGAGTCCTTTTCTTTATCTTTCAATCACTTAAATGCCCCTCATCTTTAAAAGTACCCTTCATATTCAAATGGCCCCATGCATTTTGAAAAACAGGTTTTGAAAAAGAGGTTTCCCCTTGTTTGAATCCTTATTTTAATTTCTAAAATGCCCTTCATATTCAAATGTTCTTAACTTTTTCATCTGAACTCCATTTTTAGTGTTCTTTGTGACATTGGACTCCATTTTTTGAAGAGAATCTAAGTATGAGAATATTGTCAACAAATTCTATCTTCTAAAATTAAAATTTATAAGACATTCATCTTCCCATTCACTCCAATCTTCCAAATAGGACTTTATAATTTAGGCAATTACATTACTTCTCAACGTAACTAACTATGACTGGAGGTGGGTAGCGTGATAGCCTACCTTCTTTCTTGGGGGAGACATGAGATGGAGGGAGGGTGTCATGATCAAAATGCTTCCTACATTTTTGACTCCCTTTATTCTTTTTGAATCTTTTGATTACAAAAATTACCTTCAACATAAAATGCTCATAAATTTTTTTACACAAACTCTGTTTTCAGTGTTCTTTGAGCTGTTGGATTCCATTAAAAAATATTTAATTCAATCTTTATAAAACATTCATCCTCCTATGTAATCCAATCTTCCAAATAGGACCTTAAAATTGGGGTAGTTACATTACTTCCCAACGCTGCAAATAGTGACAAGGGGTGGGCATCGCGACCACCTATAGTCTTTGCCTGCGCAATGGGGTGCAGATGTGGTGTAGATGCAGAGATAATGGCAAGGAGTGGTTATCAAAATGGCCACATGCATTTTGAGCCCTTTTCTTTGTCTTTTAATTACTTAAATGCCCTTCATCTTTAAAAGTACCCTTCATATTCAAATGGCCCCTTGCATTTTGAATCCTTACTTTAATTTCTAAAATGCCCTTCATATTCAAAATGTTCAGAACTTTTTCATCCTAACTCCATTTTCAGTGTTTTTTGTAACATTGGACTCCATTTTTTGAATAGAATCTAATTATGTGAATATTATCAACAAATTCTATCTTCTAAAATTAAAAATTATAATACATTCATCTTCCTCTTCAATCTAATCTTCTAAATAGGACTTTAAAATTTAGGTAGTTACATTATTTCTCAACGTAACAAACTGTGACTGGAGGTGGGTAGCGTGATAGCCTACCTTCTTTCTTGGGGGAGATGTGAGATGGAGGGAGGGCGTCATCATCAAAATGCTCCCTACATTTTGACTCCTTTTTTTTTTTTTGAATCTTTTGATTACCAAAACGAGCTTCAACATCAAATGCTCATAAATTTTTTATACGAACTCTGTTTTCAGTGTCCTTTGAGCCGTTGGATTCCCTTAACAAAATCTGAATTCAATCTTTATAAAACATTCATCCTCCTATTTAATACAATCTTCCAAATAGGACCTTAAAATTGGGGTAGTTACATTACTTCCCAACGCTGCAAACGTTGAGAAGAGGTGGGCATCGCGACTTCCTATCGTCTTTCCCTGCGCATTGGGGTGCAGATGCAAAGACAAAGGGAGGGTGTTGTTATCAAAATGGCCCCATGCAATTTGAATCCTGTTTTTTTAACTTTTAATTACTTAAATGCCATTCACATTTAAAAGTTCCCTTCATATTCAAATGGCCCCATGCAGTTTGAATCCTTATTTTAATTTCTAAACAGCCCTTCAAATTCAAATGTTCTTAACTTTTTCATCCGAACTCCATTTTCAGTGTTCTTTGTGACATTGGACTCCATTTTTTGAATAAAATCTAATTATGTGAATATTATCAACAAATTCTATCTTCTAAAATTAAAATTTATAAGACATTCATCTTCCTGTTCACTCCAATCTTCCAAATAGGCCTTGATAATTTAGGTAATTACATTATTTCTGAACGTAACAAACTGTGATTGGAGGTGGGTAGCGTGATAGCCTACCTTCTTTCTTGGGCGAGACGTGAGATAGAGGGAGGGTGTCATCATCAAAATTCTTCCTACATTTTGACTCCCTTTTTTATTTTGAATCTTTTGATTACAAAAATTACCTTCAACAACAAATGCTCATAAATTTTTTATATGAACTCTATTTTTAGTGTTCTTTGAGCCGTTGGATTCCATTAACAAATATTTAATTCAATCTTTATGAAACATTCATCCTCCTATGTAATCCAATCTTCCAAATAGAACCTTAAAATTGGGGTATTTACATTGCTTCCCAACTGTGACGACCCGGGTTTTCATATGCATTTTTAAATGCAATATTTAATTCCTAAGGCGGGATGCATCTCTATTTGGAAACCATTTTATAAAAACCATGCAATGCAATGGAAAATGTTTTATTTTAAACTCATTTTGAAAACCCCGAGTGTCATTTGCTTTCACAACAATCAAAGTAGCTTTTGAAAAACTTCAGAAATCATAAATGTTTTTCCCTAGGTCTCTCCAGTCACAGCACATAGCCCAACTGTAAATAAATACAAATACATGTCCAAAGGGTAGAGAGTTTACTTACATGTATAATTGTCTCCTTTTGTATTCACTTGCTCGTAGCACTAATATCTCCCGAGGCGTCTTCTATTTGTGAGTGGAACTATCTTGAAAAATGTTAAGGATAGGGTGAGTATACACCCTACTCAGTAGGAGTCTATCACTACTAGTTTTACAATGCATGCTATGTTTAAAATCATATGCTCTTTAAAACATGTGCATGTTCGAACAACCATGTTCAATAGCGATATTAAAAACCACTGTCGAATTGGAATACTGACGACTTAAAGAATAGCATAATCCAAGTCGAAAGTATCATATATCATAAACATAATGATATGCTTAAGATGCTCAACTGAATCCAACTCATGGATATATGGTATGGTCGACCAACCTCATGTCATGCCATATACAAATGCAAGTCAATCATCAAACCATAGGGTCCAACTATGCCCACGACCTCGCTGTCGTGTGGTCCCCGGGTACCTAGGAACACAGGTTCATATGCCTCCACGGGACATATGACACTTCAACCCAGTGCCGTGACACCAGTGGTAGCCCCCTGTACCACATGCAGTCGAAGCAGGGACATGCCCTTTCTGGGTGTGGTACCCATCCCACCTAATAGTGGTAGAGGTTGGAGGCCAACCCAGACCTCTCGGCGTAGCGCCCACGAGCTTATCAGCCAAAATCATATATGATCAAACAAGCGAAAACCTCTTTCTCAAAACCTATCCCCTTTGGGTCCCTCACAACTACCTACCCAGCGTCTTTTGGGTACTCCAGCATCTTTCGGTAACCCTCAAGGACATGCAATTTTTTAAGAACTCGATGCTCACAAATCATGCAATATATGCAATTGTTTGCAAAACATGTTTGTACATAATGTATTTATCATAGGTACGCTGAATTAAGTCATGCTAAACAAGTCATATACTTATACTTAAAACATGCATTTTCAAAACAATCATGGTTGTTTTTAAAAAGTCTAGTAGCGATAGAGCACCTACATCAAAGTCTCCTGGAGTCACGCCCTTTATCACTTCAACCCGTCCCTGGGTCTCATTTATAAACTCCTGGGTATGAATGGATACAAGGGGTCCTTATTAATTTCATTCTATTTAGACATTAGATCGCTAGATCTGCCTTTTAGGGTCCATGGGTCCTTGCCTAATTCATTGTCAGGCTGGATCCTATGATGTGGATCTACTATTCCATGGCTAACTCTGTAAATTGTCCTCTAAGCCTAACTTTAAAGTCTCATTGGGTCCCCATGTCCCAGTTCCCAGGACACCTGTGCATCCTGGTTGAACTACGTTCGCCTCACGTGCGTGCGCGCCCAAAGGCTATGCCAGGGACTGCGTTTTGCACACGCACATGCATGCTCAAGTGACGTGCTATAATGTGCATCATCGCATGGACACACCTTGGTGTAGTATGGCGTGTCTCAGCTCCCAGGGCACCCCGTGCATCCTGGTTGAGCCAGGACCGGTGCCCCATGTCGCGTGCGCACCCGAAGGCTGCACCTGGGACAGTGTACGCACTGTCGTACGCTCGGAACCCATCCCAGGGACCGAGTCCCAGGCGTACGTGGAGCATGGCGTTCGTGGGATGCCTTGTCCGTGTAGAGCTGGTTGGAACCGGTCTTGGAGAGTTTTCCGACCAGGAAATTCGGCTGGAAAACGTCTGGGAATGCTAGATCCAGCATGGATCTAGCCTGAAAAGGGGAGGAACCAAGGAAAGACGGCTTACATGGGCAGCTAGGGAGCACTTATCGTCAGTGGCAGAGCCCGTTCTGGTTCTGGAAATCCTCTGTCGCCGAAAATCTCGATGAAGGGGAAAAACCCCAATGCCTAGATCGGAAAAGAGAAGAGAGGGGAAATGGGGAGACGGGAACGGAATGGCCGGACTGACTAAGGCCTGGCCGTTGCCGAAAAAATGCAAAGAGACGGGTTTGAGATGGGTTTCTAGTTTTTGCCAGAAACCCTAGTCCCAAACTAGCCGAAAATCCGTGTTTTGGAGAGCAGGCGAGATGGGGCTTTTTTATAGCCCTGCTATGGCGGTGCTGCCATTGGTGGTGATAGAAACCTCTGGAAATGGGGTTTCTAGAGAGATTTGGAGGTGGAAGACGAGAGGGGGTGCCGTTATCAAAACTACCCCTGTGTTTTTCGTTCATTTTCGTTTTCTTTTTAATTTACAAAAATACCCCTGATCTTTAAACGGCCGTAACTTTGTCATATGAACTCCGTTTTTGGCGTTCTTTGAGGCGTTGGATTCCATTTTTCTACTAGAATCTAATGGTACCATGTTTCCTTACAAATTCCTTCATTTACTATTTTAAATAAAATGAAACATTTAACTCAGTTCATTTCCTATAGAATGTCCAATTTTTGTTAAAAAAATAGTGTAAATTGCTCGTGCATTAACCCAATGCTGCATATAATGATAAGAAGTGGACATCGCGATCGCCTATCATCTTTCCCTGCGCATTGGGGTGCAGATGCAAAGACAAAGGGAGGGTGTTGTTATCAAAATGTCCCCATGCATTTTGAATCCTTATTTTAATTTCTAAAATGCCCTTCAAATTCAAATGTTCTTAACTTTTTCATCCGAACTCCATTTTTAGTGTTCTTTGTGGCATTGGAGTCCATTTTTTGAATAGAATCTAATTATGTCAATATTATCAACAAATTCTGTCTTCTAAAATTAAAATTTATAAGACATTCATCTTCCTGTTCACTCCAATCTTCCAAATAGGACTTTATAATTTAGGTAATTACAATATTTCTCAACATAACAAACTGTGACTGGAGGTGGGTAGCGTGCTAGCCCACCTTCTTTCATGGGGGAGATGTGAGATGGAGGGAGGGTGTCATCATCAAAATGCTTCCTAGATTTTGACTCCCTTTTTGTTTTTTGAATCTTTTGATTACAAAAATTGCCTTCAACATCAAATGCTCATAATTTTTTTTATACAAACTCTGTTTTCAATGTTCTTTGATTCGTTGGATTCCATTAAAAAATATTTAATTCAATCTTTATAAAACATTCATTCTCCTACGTAATCCAATCTTCCAAATAGGACCTTAAAATTGGGGTATTTGCATTGCTTCCCAATGCTGCATACAGTGACAAGAGGTGGGCATCGTGACCGCCTATCGTCTTTCCCTGCGCAATGGGGTGCAGATGCAAAGACAAAGGGAGGGTGTTGTTATCAAAATGGCCCCAAGCACTTTGAATCCTTTTTTTTTTTATCTTTTAATCACTTAAATGACCTTCATCTTTAAAAGTGCTCTTCATATTCAAATGGCCCCATGCATTTTGAATCCTTATTTTAATTTCTAAAATGCCCTTCATATTCAAATGGCCCCATGCATTTTGAATCCTTATTTTAATTTCTAAAATGCCCTTCATATTCAAATGTTCTTAACTTTTTCATCCGAACTCCATTTTTAGTGTTCTTTGTGGCATTGGAGTCCATTTTTTGAATAGAATCTAATTATGTGAATATTATCAACACATTCTATCTTCTAAAATTAAAATTTATAAGACATTCATCTTCCTGTTCACTCCAATCTTCCAAATAGGACTTTATAATTTAGGTAATTATATAATTTCTCAACTTAACAAACTGTGACTGGACGTGGGTAGCGTGATAGCCCACCTTCTTTCCTGAGGGAGACGTGAGATGGAGCGAGGGTGTCATCATCAAAATGCTTCCTAGATTTTGACTCCCTTTTTCTTTTGTGAATCTTTTGATTACAAAAATTACCTTCAACATCAAATGCTCATAATTTTATTATACAAACTCTGTTTTCAGTGTTCTTTGATTCGTTGGATTCCATTAAAAAAATATTTAATTCAATCTTAATAAAACATTCATCCTCCTATGTAATCTAGTCTACCAAATTGGTCCTTAAAATTGGGGTATTTACATTGCTTCCCAATGCTGCATACAGTGACAAGAGGTGGGCATCGCGATCGCCTATCGTCTTTCCCTACGCAATGGGGTGCAGAAGCAAAGACAAACGGAGGGTGTTTTTATCAGAAAGGCCCCAAACACTTTGAATCCTTTTTTTTTTTTTTTTCTTTTAATCACTTAAATGACCTTCATCTTTAAAAGTGCTCTTCATATTCAAATGGCCCCATGCATTTTGAATCCTTATTTTAATTTCTAAAATGCCCTTCATATTCAAATGTTCTTAACTTTTTCATCCGAACTCCATTTTTAGTGTTCTTTGTGGCAGTGGAGTCCATTTTTTGAATAGAATCTAATTATGTGAATATTATCAACAAATTCTATCTTCTAAAATTAAAATTTATAAGACATTCATCTTCCTGTTCACTCCAATCTTCCAAATAGGGCTTTATAAATTAGGTAATTACATTATTTCTCAACGTAACAAACTGCGACTGGAGGTGCGTAGCATGATAGAATACCTTCTTTCTTGGGGGAGATGTGAGATGCAGGGAGGGTGTCAACATCAAAATGCTTCCTATATTTTTGACTCCCTTTATTTTTTTTGAATGTTTTGATTACAAAAATTACCTTGAACATAAAATGCTCATAATTTTTTTTACACAAACTCTATTTTCAGTGTTCTTTGAGCTGTTGGATTCTATTAAAAAATATTTAAGTCAATCTTTATAAAACATTCATCCTCCTATGTAATCCAATCTTCCAAATAGGACCTTAAAATTGGGGTAGTTACATTACTTACCAACTTTGCAAATAGTGACAAGAGGTGGGCATCGCAACCACCTATAGTCCTTCCCTGAGCAATGGGGTGTAGATGTGGTGCAGATGCAAAGACAATGGGACGAAGTGGTTATCAAAATGGCCCCATGCATTTTGATCCCTTTTCTTTATCTTTTAATTACTTAAATACCCTTCATCTTTAAAGGTACCCTTCATATTCAAATGGCCCCTTGCATTTTGAATCCTTACTTTAATTTCTAAAATGCCCTTCATATTCAAATGTTCATAACTTTTTCATCCGAACTCCATTTTCAGTGTTCTTTGTGACAATGGACTCCATTTTTTGAATAGAATATAATTATGTGAATATTATCAGCAACTTCTATCTTCTAAAATTGAAAATTATAATACATTCATCTTCCTCTTCAATCCAATCTTCCAAATACGACTTTAAAAATTTAGGTAGCTACAGTATTTCTCAACGTAAAAAATTGTGACTGGAGGTGGGTAGCGTGATAGCCTACCTTCTTTCTTGGCGGAGATGTGAGATGGAGGGAGGGTGTCATCATCAAAATGCTCCCTAAATTTTGACTCCTCTTTTTTTTTTTTGAATCTTTTGATTACAAAAATGAGCTTCAACATCAAATGCTCATAAATTTTTTATACGAACTCTGTTTTCAGTGTTCTTTGAGCCGTTGGATTCCATTGACAAAATCTTAATTCAATCTTTATAAAACATTCATCCTCCTATTTAATACAATCTTCCAAATAGGACCTTAAAATTGGGGTAGTTACATTACTTCCCAATGCTGCAAACAGTGACAAGAGGTGGGCAATGGAGTGCAAATGTAAAGACAAAGGGAGGGTGTTGCTATCAAAATGACCCCATGCATTTTGAATCCTATTTTTTTAACTTTTAATTACTTAATTGCCCTTCATCTTTAAATGTTCCCTTCATATTCAAATGGCCCCATGCATTTTGGAGCAAATTAGAAGATATATACAAGTTTAGAATTTCTGAGAAGCATTCAGTTTATCATATCTATTAAGTAAAGGAGTAGATGTAGTATCGATTATATCCAACAAAGCACATGAAGACATTGATCTAGGAAGACAAAAATGAGGATTTTAAACAAAAGAAAGAAAGAGATAGAGATGTAACTATAAGTATTCAATGAATATTGAATATTCAAAAGAAAAAGGTCATGACTTTATTGAGGAAAGAATAGATCCATAGAAATCTTTCATCCTAAAAGATAAACCAATCAAATTTGGAGGAATAATAATAGTTGAGTTGGTGATGATGTTAATGGAGAGAGCATATGGAGTTTAAGACTTTGAGTAGAGTATCAAATTTTGGGAGATTATGCGACAAGAAATTTTTGAAGAGGAATGGTGACCAACTAGAAATTAAAATTGTACAAATGGTTTGATATCAATTATTACAGATCCATTAGCTTATGGGGAACACCAATGGATATAGTCCATAAAAAGGAAAACTTGGTAATATCCTACCTTGCCACTACATGAGTACATAAAGTCTATTGAAAAAGAAAACAAGACAGGACAGTGACTTGTCCATTTAGCAAGTAGGGTACCATCAAGGATCAAATTGAGGTCTTACTATCATAGATTGGAAGACCAGAAATCTTAAGACCATTATTTAGTCATTACCTTTAGAGTACTGTTGACTAAATAAAGGTATCCCACCCTAATTAATCAAGTATGTTGGTATCTATGAGTTAGTAGTCGAAGTTATATACTCAGAGGGATATTATAAGTATTTGGACATAAGTTTTACCTAAAAGAAGTTACTTGCTAGACTAAGTCATTTGAGGGTATGAGGTCAGTTGATTAGGCCACATCATGAAGTTGATCAGGCGACATCATGGATGAGCTACAAGAACAATAAATACAGTAGCAACTGAGATAAGAGCAAAAATAAGGAGCGATCTCCACCAATGACACATATTTTTCCAAATAGAAAAGAAAGGTAGATAAGTACCGATCACTTTAGAGATGCTTGAGCTTATGACAAAGATATATCTGGAAAGAGATTAATAGGTAATAGAATAAATTCTCTCTCTATATGTCTAAGAAAATGTTCTATGCTTACCTGAGTGTTTTTTAGATTTGATGATTTAACAGCTTCAGCATAACTTGATGTAATAGCTATCAAATGAGAATTGCTATTATAAGCTAAGTATGAGGAGGCACTTAAAGGATAAATTTTGAGGAACTGAGAAAACCACTACTTACAGTGATGATACCCCTTGACAATTAAGACAAAATGGTTGATGATAAAGCATTAATAAAAGATTGAACGACATAATTGATATAGGGAATGGAAGGAGAAAAGATGAGGTGCTCAGCACATTATAAGGTGAGATACGATGTTACGTTGCCTTTGGACAAAAAAGTTAGTTGTTATGTATACCAAGTACGAAAAATCAATTGAAGGAATTTCCTAAGGACTAACCCTACTAGATTGAGTATAGAACTTTTGGACTGAAAGGTTACGAAGAAAACCATCAAGCAAAGAAAGGACAAAGAGGATGATGACAAAGGATTCAACCATGACCTAGTAAGAGTACTCGGTTATTAATAAGAGACTTTTTGCTTTGCATAAATAGGAACATTTGAAAATCCTAATGACAAATTGATGTGAATAGTGAGATAGGCCTCTAGACGAGAACATTTGATCCATGATGATGAATCGACTTGAGTTTGGATAAAATCTTCACAGAGGAAAGCGTTTAATGAATTCAATAATTATGAAAATGGATATAGAGTTAGGACATTTTACTTTCAGTATATGATAAGGTCCTCGATGGAAGATGCTACTAATTGGCTTTCATGATCTTATTTTGAATGTAACCTTGGTCAAGGAAATCAAGTCACATATGGAAAATGACAGACAGTTCAAATTCAAAGTTAATTAAGAGTTTGGCTGTAGAGCACATGATACCATATTAGTTATTGAAGTATCTTGGGTACAAATATAAAAGATAAGAAGCAAAGTTAGACACAATAGAAAGAAGGTAACTTTTTTTGGACTCTTACTAATGACATATAACCAACCATTAGAAGGAGATATGGATGATGAAGAGATCACCAGATGAATGACAAGAAGAAAAAGGGATTATCCTATGATATTCAAAATGAAATAGGAGAAATAAGATAATATGATCTCAAAGAAGTATGGAGTAATTTATACATGAATAAAGAAGCATGATCCTACAAGGAGACTATCCTATACCTGATGAGAAAAGTATAGGCATCTAAGGATTTCGAGATAGATGAATTACCGATAGAAACCGGTATTGTTAAAACTGGTATGTATGGGAGTATGCATTAGAGTACGCAGCGAAAGCGGCCCTTATAGGTAAGGCCTTGAAGAAGGAACAATAAAAATGATAAATTAAGGATGAGCCTGGATTTGATTCCTAAGGGGAGAATGCATTCACCAAGAAGTTATCTAAGAGACAAAATACCTTGAAGATGATAATTTATGGAATTTCGAGGACGAAATTCTTTTAAGGGGGTAATAATGTAACGCCCGAGCAATTTACGCTATTTTGGACATTCTATAAGAAATGAACTGTGTTGAATATTTTACCTTATTTAAAATAGTAAACAAATGAATTTGTGAGGAAACTTAGTACCATTAGATTCTACTCGAAAAATGGAATCCAACGCCTCAAAGAATGCGAAAACGGAGTTCGTATGAAGAAGTTACGGCCGTTTAAAAATTAGGGGTATTTTTGTAAATTAAACAGAAAACGAAAAAGAACGAAAAATGTAGGGGGCCGTTTTGATAACGGCACCCCCTACAATCTTCCACCTCCAGATCTCTCCAGAAACCCTTTTCTCCCAATTTCTCCAGAACACACTAGGGGAAATGGCGGCATTGCCATTGAGGGGCACCGCCTTCTCCCCTCTATAAAAGCCCCATCTCCCCCTCTCCAAAAACACGGTTTCCGGCAATTTTGGGACTAGGGTTTCCGGCAAAAACCGAAAACCCATCTCAAACCCGTCTCCCTGCATTTTCCAGCAACGGCCAGGCCCGAGTCAGGCCAGCCATTGCCATCTCCCCATTTCCCCTCTTCTCCTTTCCGGTCTGGCATTGGGGTTTTCCCCTTCTTCGTGGGTTCCGACAACATGGATTTTCGGCAGAGGGAAGTGCATCACTGGGAAAAAGGGTATCCCCAGGCTACCCAGGTAAGCCCCTTCTTACCTTCTCTCCGTCTTGCTTCCCCCAAGCCAAGATCCATGCCGGATCTGGTGTTTTTCCCAGCTGAAGAAGACCCAGCCGGTTCCAACCAGCTCTGCACGAATAAGGAGTCCCAGGGATGCCATGCTTCACCTGCGCCTGGGACTGGGTCCCTGGGACGGGTTCCAGACATACGATAGTGTGAACACTGTCCCTGGTGCAGCCTTCAAGTGCGCGCGCGACATGGGGCACGAGTCCAGGCTCGACCAAGATGCACGGGGTGCCCTGGGAGTTGAGACACCATGCTACACCAAAGGTGCGTCCGTGCGATGATGCGTGTTATAGCACGTCACTTGAGCATGCATGTGCGCGTGCAAAACGCGGTCCTTGGCACGGCCTTGGGGCGGGCAAGCACGTGAGGCGGTCGCGATTCAACCAGGATGCACGGGTGTCCTAGGAACTGGGACACAAGGACCTAATGAGACTTTAAAGTTAGGATCAGAGGACAATTTATGGAGTTTAACTATTGAATAGTAGATCCATATCATAGGATCTAGCCTGACAATGAATTAGGCAAGGACCATGGACCCTAAAAGGCAGATCTAGCAATCTAATGTCCAAATAGAATGAAATTCATAAGGACTCCTTGTATCCATTCATACCCAGGAGTTTATAAATAAGACCCAGGGACGGGTTGAAGTGATAAAGGACGCGACTCCAAGAGACTTTGAGGTAGGTGCTCTATCGCTACTAGACTTTTAAAAAGAGCCATGATTGTTTTGAGACTGCATGTTTTAAGTGTAAGTTATATGACTTGTTTAGCATGACTTAATCCTATAAACGAATTCAGCATGCATATGACAAATACATTATGCATAGACATGTTTTGCAAATAATTGCATATATTGCATGATTTGTGAGCATTGAGTTCTTGAAAAATTGCATGTCCTTGAGGGTAACCAAAAGACGTTGGAGTGCCAAAAGGACGCTGCGTAGGCAGTTGTGAGGGACCCAAAGAGGATAGGTTTTGAAAAAGAGGTTTTTGCTTGTTTGATCTTATATGATTTGGGCTAATAAGCTTGTGGGCGCTATGCCGAGTGGTCTGGGCTGGCCTCCAGCCTCTACCACTATTAGGTGGAAAGGGTACCATGCCCAAAAAGGACAATGTCCCTGTGTCGACTGTATGTGGTACAAGGGGCTACCACTAGTGTCACGGCACTGGGTCGAAGTGGCATATGCCTCGTGGAGGCTATGTGTAATGCCCGAGCAAATTACGCTATATTTAACAAAAATTGGACATTTTATGGGAAATAAACTGTGTTAAATGTCTTACTTTATTTAAAATAGTAAACAAAGGAATTTGTGAGGAAATTAGTACCATTAGATTCTACTCGAAAAATGGAATCTAATGCCTCAAAGGATGCCGAAAACGAAGTTCGTATGAAGAAGTTACGGCCTATTAAAGATCAGGGGCAGTTCTGTAATTTAAACTAAAAACGAAAAAGAACGAAAACGTAGGGGGCCGTTTTGATAACGGCACCCCCTGTCGTCTTCCACCTCCAGATCTATCCAGAAACCCTCCTGTCACGATTTTTCTAGAAGTTTGCAACCGCTAATGGCGGCACCACCATTGGCAGCACCACCATAGCAGGGCTATAAAAAGCCCTATCTCCCTCGCTCCAAAACACAAGATTTTTCGCCCATTTTGAGACTGGGGTTTTCGAAAAAATTGGAAACCCGTCTCAGCCCAGCTCATCTGCATTTTTCGGCAACGGCCAGGCCCTACTTAGGCCGGCCATTCCTGTCTCCCCATTCCCCTCTCTTCTCTTCTTTCCGGTCATGGCAAGGGGGTTTCCCCCTTCTTCGAGTTTTCCAGCAATCCAAATTTTTGGTAGGCATGGAGGAAAATGCACCACCGGCAATAGGCTCTGCCAGACCACCCAGGTGAGCCACCCACCCCTTTCCTATTTAGTTTGCCTTCTTCCCCGCCCAGATCCAAGCCAGATCTGGGTGTTTTTCGGCTGGGGAGATACTGTTGAAACCGAAGAAGACGGGTTTCCTCTGAAACCCATCCAAAACCAGTTGTCACGGGACGCACCCCGTGACGTACACGAGTGACGCGATAGGTTTTGACTCATTCAGGATTCGCAGGGCATCCTGGGCACCAAGATGCGGCCCGCCTGCGTCAAAGACACATTCGCATGACGTTGAGTGGGACGCGTGCTGTAGCGCTACCTGGGCATACATGCACGACAGTGCGTACACTATCCCAGGTGTGGCCTTCGGGTGCACGCGCAACATGGGGCACAGGTCCTAGCTCGACCAGGATGCATGAGGTGCCCTGGGAGCTGAGACAAGCCATGCTACACCAAAGGTGCGTCCGTGCGATGCCATTCAGGATGCGCTTCATAGCGCGTCGCTTGAGCATGCATGTGCACATGCAAAACGGGGTCCCTAGCATGGCCTTTGGGCGTGCACACATGTGAGGCGGTCGTGGTTCAACCAAGATACACAGGTGTCCTGGGAACTGGGACACACGGACCTAATGAAACTTTAAAGGTAGGATTAGAGGACAATTTACAGAGTTAACCATGGAATAGTAGATCCACATCACAGGATCTAGCCTGACAAATGATTTAGGCAAGGACCATGGACCCTAAAGGCAGATCTAACGATCTAATGTCTAAATAGATTGAAATTGATAAGGACTCCTTGTATCCATTCATATCCAGGAGTTTATAAATGAGACCCAAGGACGGGTTGAGTGATAAAGGACGCGACTCCAGGAGACTTTGAGGTAGGTGCTCTATCGCTACTAGGCTTTTTAAAAGAACCCATGATTGTTTGAGAATGCATGTTTTAAATGTAAGTTATATGACTTATTTAGCATGACTTAATCTTATAAACGAATTCAGTATGCATATGACAAATACACTATGCATAGACATGTTTTGCAAACAATTGCATATATTGCATGATTTGTGAGCATTGAGTTCTTGAAAAAAATTGCATGTCCATGAGGGTTACCAAAAGACGCTGGAGTGCCCAAAAGATGTTGGGTAGGCAGTTGTGAAGGACCGAAAGAGGACAGGTTTTGAAAAAGAGGTTTTCGCTTGTTTGGTCTTATATGATATATGATACTTTTGACTTGGATTATGCTATTTCTTTAAGTCGTCAGTATTCCAATTGGACAGTGATTTTTTATATCGATATTGAACATGATTGTTCGAACATGCACATGTTTTAAAGAGCATATGATTTTAAACATAGCATGTATTGTAAAACTAGTAGTGATAGACTCCTACTGAGTACAGTATATACTCGCCCAATCCTTAACATTTTTCAGGATAGCTCCATTCACGAGTAGAAGACGCCTCGGGAAATGTTAATGCTACAAGAAAAAAAATTTAAAAGGAGACAATTATACATGTAAGTAAACACTCTACCCTTTGGACATGTATTTGTATTTATTTACGCTTGAAATTTGTGTGGATTGGATAGACCTGGGAAAACATTTATGATTTCTAAATTTTTTCACAAACTACTTTGATTGTTGTGAAAGCAAATGACACTCGAGGTTTTCAAAACAAGTTTAAAACTAAAGATTTTCTGCTGCATTACATGGTTTTTATAAAATGGTTTTCAAATAGGGATGCATCTCGCCTTAGGAATTAGATATTGCATTTAAGAATGCATGACAAAACCCAGGTTGTCACAATTGGTATTAGAGCCCAAGTTTTATCCTTTCACAGCCAATCCAGCATGTCCAAGGGTCATAGACAATAGAGAAAATCAAGAAGTAGTATAAATAGAAGCAGTAGAGATGACTACTTCTAATTGAGGATTACAATATTAATGCACAAGGCAGTTCACCATAAATAAATAGGTGAAACACAGCTTGGTCTAACAAATAATTAGGCAAAGGATAGTGCAACCCTTATCCAAAATCTAGTCTAAGACGACTTAAGGATTAAGGATTGTTGTGTGGTGCAAATATAAAAACTCATATATGGATCATATTATGAGAATGATGAATGAGGATGTTAGTGAACTTGTTAGTAGATAGTTCTGACCTATAATAGATTAATCTCACTAAAGATGAGAACATCGAAAACCCTAGATGGCTATCTTACCATCATAAAGAATATCAGAATATGAGCACATTATCACAAGGGATATGATATGAGTTTGATAGGGAAATGAATTCGACTGAGTTATCAAAAGATTTTGATGATAATACTAGGAATGATATTAGATTGGTCCTAACATGAACTTGTAAGAGAAGTATAGCATGACCAAAATGTTAAGGCCATTATTAAGACATTGTATGAATTTTATTGTGACTCGTGCTAGATCACAAAGGTATGGATCCTGAAGGACTTAGCTCAATTTTGGATACCTTCATTGGAATCTCATGAAGAGTGAAGTGATATCGAATAATAACTACCTAAGTATTATGGAGCAAATCAAAAGATGTATACAAGTGACATATTATGTGATTAAGAGAAACTAACACGAATATGATAGGGAAATGAATTCGACCGAGTTATTAAAAGGTTTTGATGATATACTAAGAATGACAATAGATTGATCCTAACATGAACTTGTAAGAAAAGTATAGCATGATCAAAACATCAATGTCATTATTACGACATTGTATAAATTTTATTGAGGCTATAGGCAATTGAGGATTTCAATGATCTTAAGACAGTTTAGAATTTCTGAGAAGCATTCAGTTTATCATATCTATTAAGTAAAGGAGTAGATATAGTATCGATTATATGCAACAAAGCACATGAAGACATTGATCTAGGAAGACAAAAATGAGGATTTTAAAGAAAAGAAAGAAAGAGATAGAGATGCAACTATAAGTATTCGATGAATATTGAATATTCAAAAGAAAAAGATCATGACTTTATTAAGGAAAGAATAGATCCATAGGAATCTTTCATCTTAAAAGATAAACCAATCAAATTCGAAGGAATAATAATAGTTGAGTTGGCGATGATGTTATTGGAGAGAAAGCATATGGGGTTTAAGACTTTGAGTAGAGTATCGAATTTCAGGAGATTATGCGACAAGAAATTTTCGAAAAGGAATGGTGACCAACTAGAAATTAAAATTCTACAAATGGTTTGTTATCAATTATTACAGATCCATTAGCTTATCGGGAACACCAATGGATATAGTCCATAAAAAGGAAAACTTGGTAATATCCTACCTTGCCACTACATGAGTACATAAAGTCTATTGAAAAAGAAAGCAAGACAGGATAGTGACTTGTCCATTTAGCAAGTAGGGTACCATCAAGGATCAAATTGAGGTCTTACTATCATAGATTGGAAGACCAGAAATCTTAAGACCATTATTTAGTCATTACCTTTAGAGTACTGTTGACTAAATAAAGGTATCCCACCCTAATTAATCAAGTTTGTTGGTATCTATGAGTTAGTAGTCGAAATTATATGCTCATAGGGATATTATAAGTATTTGGACATGTGATGACCCAGGTTTTCCCATGCATTTTTAAATGCAAGATCTAAATTCCTAAGGCGGGATGCATCCCTATTTGAAAACCATTTTATAAAAACCATGCAATGCAGTGGAAAATCTTTTGTTTTAAACTCATTTTGAAAACCCCGAGTGTCATTTGCTTTCACAATAGTCAAAGTAGTTTTTGAAAAACTTCAGAAAACATAAATGTTTCTCCCTAGGTCTATCCAGTCACAGCACATAGCCCAACTATAAATAAATACAAATACATGCCCAAGTAAGCCCCTCCTTACCTTCTCTCCGTCTTGCTTCCCCCAGGCCAAGATCCATGCCGGATCTGGTCTTTTTCCCAACCAGTTTTTCTAGCCAGAGAAGACCCAGCCGGTTCCAACCAGCTATGCACGAACAAGACGTCCTAGGGACGCCATGCTTCACCTGCGCCTGGGACTGGGTCCCTAGGACGGGTTCCAGACATACGATAGTGTGAACACTATCCCTGGTGGGGCCTTCGGGTGCGCGCGTGACATGGGGCATGGGTCCTGGCTCGACTAGGATGCACAAGGTGCGCTGGGAGCTGAGACGCGCCATGCTACACCAAAGGTGCGTCTGGGCGACGATGCGCGTTATAGCACGTCACTTGAGCATGCATGTGCGCATGCAAAACGCAGTCCCTGGCACGGCCTTGGGGTGCGCACGTATGTGAGCGCGGTCGCTGTTCAACTAGGATGCACAGGTGTCCTAGGAACTAGGACAGGCAGACCTAATGAGACTTTAAAGTTAGGATCAAAGGACAATTTACAAAGTTTAACTATTGAATAGTAGATCCACATCATACAATCTAGCTTGACAATGAATTAGGGAAGGACCATGGACCCTAAAAGGCAGATCTAACAATCTAATGTCTAAATAGAAAGAAATTGATAAGGACTCCTTGTATCCATTCATACCCAGGAGTTTATAAATGAGACCCAGGGACGGGTTGAAGTGATAAAGGACGCGACTCCAGGAGACCTTGAGGTAAGTGCTCTATCGCTATTAGACTTTTAAAAAGAGCCATGATTGTTTTGAGACTGCATGTCTTAAGTATAAGTTATATGACTTGTTTAGCAGGACTTAATTTTATAAACGAATTCAGCATGCATAAGACAAGTACATTATGCATAGACATGTTTTGCAAATAATTGCATATATTGCATGATTTGTGAGCATTGAGTTCTTGAAAAATTGCATGTCCTTAAGGGTTACCAAAAGACGCTAGAGTGCCCAAACGATGTTGGGTAGGCAATTGTGAGGGCCAAGCAGTTGTGAGGGACCCAAAGTGGACAGGTTTTGAAAAAGAGGTTTCCCCTTGTCTGAATCCTTATTTTAATTTCTAAAATGCCCTTCATATTCAAATGTTCTTAACTTTTTCATCCGAACTCCATTTTCAGTGTTCTTTGTGACATTGGACTCCATCTTTTGAATAGAATCTAATTATGTGAATATTATCAACAAATTCTATCTTCTAAAATTAGAATTTATAAGTCATTCATCTTCCTGTTCACTCCAATCTTCCAAATAGGACTTTATAATTTAGATAATTACATTATTTCTCAACGTAACAAACTATGACTGGAGGTAGGTAGCGTGATAGCCTACCTTCTTTCTTGGGGGAGATGCGAGATGGAGGGAGGGTGTCATCATCAAAATGCTCCCCACATTTTGTCTCCTTTTTTTTTTAAAAAATCTTTTGATTACCAAAATGAGCTTCAACATCGAATGCTCATAATTTTTTTATACGAACTCTGTTTTTAGTGTTCTTTGAGCCGTTGGATTCCATTAACAAAATCTTAATTCAATCTTTATAAAAAATTCATCCTCTTATTTAATACAATCTTCCAAATAGGCCCTTAAAATTGCGGTAGTTACATTACTTCCCAACGCTGCAAACGGTGATAAGAGGTGGCCATCGCCACCGCCTATCGTCTCTCCCTGTGCAATGGGGTGCAGATGCAAAGACAATGGGAGGGTGTTGTTATCAAAATGGCCCCATGCATTTTGAATCCTGTTTTTTTATCTTTTAATTATTTAAATGCCCTTCATCTTTAAAAGTTACCTTCATATTCAAATGGCCCCATGCATTTTGAATCCTTATTTTAATTTCTAAAATGCCCTTCAAATTCAAATGTTCCTAACTTTTTCATCCAAACTCCATTTTCAGTGTTCTTTGTGACATTGGACTCCATTTTTTGAATAGAATATAATTATGTAAATATTATGTAATGAATCCAATTTTTTAATATTGAAATTCAAAGTTAAGCAATGAAAAGATCAGTTTTTGAAGATAAGGGCGTTTTAGTCATTTCACTATTCACCTTGACTGAACCCAGAAAGTTGGTCTTGAAAATGGTACCATTAGGTGAATCGCAGGAAAAGGAATCCAACGAGACCAAAATCACCCAAAACGAAGTTAAAATGAGCAAGTTATGGCCCTTTGAAGTTCAGGGGCAAAAATGTAATTTTATTAAAAAACGAATTTACTCCGCAAAAACGCAGGGGTCCGTTTTGATACAGGCACCCTTCATCTTCAACCTCTAGAGGGTTGTAGAATGGCGGTGATTGGAGGAGAAATCATCGCCATTCTGGAGGTTTCTCCACCGCTATTCAAAGGCGGTGAGAGCCCCCTCCAGAACCCTCTGTTAGCTCTATAAATAGAGCTCTTGGGCGCCTCTAATGGCAGCCCAAAACGTTGAAGAAAACCCATTGACGAGCAGTGACTTAGAGGAGAAAACAAGGAGAAAAACCCAGCAATGAGTCAGGTATGCCCAAGATCCCTCAAAACCCATCTCCACCATAGTTCCAAAAACAATTTCCCTAGGTTTTTGCATGAGAAACCATGCAAAAAGGAGCCCTGGAGACTCACCAAGGACCCAAGGACGTTCCCTGGGCCGCACTGGTTTGATAGGGTAGAACTAGGGTGTCCTGAGGACGCCCCGGTTCCCCAACGAACAGGACGTTCCAGTCCACGTCGATCGCAGTTTGAAAAACCAAACGGGCGCATCCAGGGACGCGCCCGCAAAAGAGACAGTCGGGCAGAAAACCCGGCACGTCTGCAGACGCGCCGGCTGAGGCGCACGTTGCAAACGCGTAGCGTGCTAGCGATACGCGGGTTTTTCGTTTCTTAAGGAAGCTAGGGCGCACGATGCAGACGCGCAGCGCCATAGCATTCCGTCTTTTCATTCTTGAGACCCTTATGTACGTGCGACACTAAAACGCTTATAACTTGAGATCTAGAGCTCCGATTGAGGCTCCGCAAAAGGCGTTGTGTTCGTGTCGACGACGCGGACACATCCAAACTATAAAATTCCTGATCAAGGCCCAATAAAATGTGGGCATGACCCTTAGAATAGGATGGTGGCACGTGGCTGCTAGACCTTTGGAAAACTGAGGATACCAAGGCCTAATTAGGACCTTAGGACACCCATAGGCATAGGAATGGACCCCTAATGCCTAAGTAATAAGACCAACCACTCTAAAACCCATAAAAGATAGGTCAAACTAACCTTGATTTTCCAAACCATGTTCAGGAGCATACGAGGACAAGGGGTTAGCACGACCTAGCCAAGTAGGTGCTCTATCGCTACTAGATTCTTTAAAAGAACTATGATTGTTTGAGAATACATGATTTAAGTATATGACTTGCTTAGCATGACTTAATTCAGCATGAATGTGATAAATGCTTTGTGCATAGACATGTTTTGTAAATGATTGCATATACATTATGCATATATATGTTTTGCAAACAAGTGCATACATTGCATGATTTAAGTACTTGCAAAGATTGCATGTCCTTGAGGGTTGCCAAAAGACGCTGGAGTGCCGAGGGTCAGGCAGTTGTGAGGGACCCAAAGAGGACAAGTTTTGAAAAGAGGTTTTGGCTTGTTTGATCTTATGTGATTTGGGTTAGTAAGCTCATGGGTGCTATGCCGAGGGGTCTAGCTTGGCCACCCAGCCTCTACCACTATTAGGTGGATGGGTACCATGCCCAAAGAGAGGCAAGTCCCTACGTTGACTGCATGTGGTACAGGGGGCTACCACTAGTGTCACAACACTGGGTCGACGTGTCATAGGCCCCGTGGAGGCTATGACCGAGTGTCCTCAGGTACTCGGGGACCACACGGCGAGGAGGTCGTGGGCATAGTTGGACCCTATGGTTTTGTCGAGTTATGTGCATTGCATATGGCATGATATGAGGTTGCTCAACCATACCATACTAGAGATCCATGAGTTGGATTCCATGAAGCATCTAATGCATATCATAATGTTATCATATATATGTATATGATACTTTCAATTTTGGATTATGTGATCCTTTAAGTCATTAGTATTTCAGTTTGATAACGGATTCTTATATTGATATTGAGCTTGAGTATTTAGACATGCACATGTTTATGAAAGATTGTTTTCCAAAAGAAAAAGATTTTCATGCATTTCATACTTATAAAACAAGAGATCTTGCCTGTTTAGTGAAAATTACTTTTTTGCCTCTGAACTTCAAAGGGCCATAACTTGCTCATTTTAACTCCGTTTTGGGTGATTTTGGTCTTGTTGGATTCGTTTTTCCGAGACGCACCTAATGGCACCATTTTCAGGACTAAATTTCTGGGTTCAGTCAAGGTGAATAGTGAAATGACCAAAATACCCTTATCCTCAAAAACTAAACTTTTCATTATTAACTTAGGATTTTAATGTTACAAAATTGGAGTCATTACACTTCCCAAAGATGCAAACAGCGATAAGAAGTTAGCATTGGGACCACCTACTGTCTTTCCCTGTGCAATGGGTTGCAGATGTGGTGCAGATGCAGAGACAAAGGGAGGGTGTTGTTATCAAAATGACCCCAGGCATTTTGAATCCTTATTTTAATTTATAAAATGCCCTTCATATTCAAATGTTCATAACTTTTTCAGCTAAACTCCATTTTCAGTGTTCTTTGTGACATTGGACTCAATTTTCCAAATAGAATCTAATTATGTGAATATTATCAACAAATTCTATCTTCTAAAATTAAAATTTATAAGACATTTATCTTCCTGTTCACTCCAATCTTCCAAATAGGCCTTTATAATTTAGTTAATTACATTATTTCTCAACGTAACAAACAGTGACTGGAGGTGGGTAGCGTGATAACCTACCTTCTTTCTAAGGGGAGACGTGGGATGGAGGGAGGGTGTCATCATTAAAATGCTCCCTACATTTTGACTCCTTTTTCTTTTTTGAATCTTTTGATTACCAAAATGAGCTTCAACATCAAATGCTCATAAATTTTTTATACGAACTCTGTTTTCAGTGTTCTTTGAGCCGTTCGATTCCATTAACAAATTCTTAATTCAATCTTTATAAAACGTTCATCCTCTTATTTTATCCAATCTTCCAAATAGGACCTTAAAATTCTGGTAGTAACATTACTTCCCAACGTTGCAAACAGTGACAATAGGTGGGCATCGCGACCGCCTAATGTCTTTCCCTTCGCAATGGGTTGCAGATGTGGTGCAGATACATAGACAAAGGGAGGGTGTTGTTATCAAAATGGCCCCATGCATTTTGAATCCTTTTTTTTATCTTTTAATTGCTTAAATGCCCTTCATGTTTAAAAGTGCCCTTCATATTCAAATGGCCCCATGCATTTTGAATCCTTATTTTGATTTCTAAAATGGCCTTCGTATTCAAATGCTCATAACTTTTTCAGCCGAACTTCATTTTCAGTGTTCTTTGTGACATTGGTCTCAATTTATTGAATAGAATCTAATTATGTGAATATTATCAACAAATTCTATCTTCTAAAATTAAATTTTGGAAGACATACATCTTCCTGTTCAATCCAATCCTCCAAATAGGACTTTAAAATTTACGTAGTTACATTATTTCTCAACGTAACAAATTGTGACTGGAGGTGGGTAGCGTGATAGCCTACCTTCTTTCTTGGGGGAGACGTGAGATGGAGGGAGGGTGTCATCATCAAAATACTCCCTACATTTTGACACCTTTTTTGTTTTTTGTTTTTTGAATC
This sequence comes from Warburgia ugandensis, assembly GCA_035236585.1. Classification (NCBI taxonomy): domain Eukaryota; kingdom Viridiplantae; phylum Streptophyta; class Magnoliopsida; order Canellales; family Canellaceae; genus Warburgia; species Warburgia ugandensis. The sequence continues at coordinate 51,529,244 of CP141127.1, read as the reverse complement.
TTTTGATAACCAAAATGTGCTTCAACATCAAATGCTTATAAATTTTTTATACATACTCTGTTTTCAGTGTTCTTTGAGCCGTTGGATTCCATGAACAAATTCTTAATTCAATCTTTATAAAACGTTCATCCTCCTATTTTATCCAATCTTCCAAATAGGACTTTAAAATTGTAGTAGTAACATTACTTCCCAACGCTGCAAACAGTGACAAGAGGTGGGCATCGTGACTGCCTACAGTCTTTCCCTGCACAATGGGTTGCAGATGTGGTGCAAATGCAAAGACAAAGGGAGGGTGTTGTTATCAAAATGGCCCCATGCATTTTGAATCCTTTTTTTTTATCTTTTAATTACATAAATGCCCTTCATCTTTAAAAGTGCCCTTCATATTCAAATGGCCCCATGCATTTTGAATCCTTATTTTGATTTCTAAAAGGGCCTTCATATTCAAATGCTTATAACTTTTTTAGTCGAACTTCATTTTTAGTGTTCTTTGTGACATTGGACTCAATTTATTGAAAGGAATCTAATTATGTGAATATTATCACCAAATTCTATCTTCTAAAATTAAATTTTGGAAGACATGCATCTTCCTGTTCAATCCAATCTTCCAAATAGGACTTTGAAATTTAGGTAGTTACATTATATCTCAACGTAGCAAACTGTGATTGGAGGTGGGTAGCGTGATTGCCTACCTTCTTTCTAAGGGGAGACATGGGATGGAAGGAGGGTGTCATCATCAAAATGCTCCCTACATTTTGACTCCTTTTTTTTTTTTTTTTTGAATCTTTTGATTACTAAAATGAGGTTCAACATCAAATGCTCATAAATTTTTTATACGAACCCTGTTTTCAGTGTTCTTCGAGCCATTGGATTCCATTAACAATTTCTTAATTCAATCTTTATAAAACATTCGTCCTCCTATTTTATCCAATCTTCCAAATAGATCATAAAATTGTGGCAGTTACATTACTTCCCAACGCTGCAAACAATGACAAGAGGTGGGCATCGCGACCATCTACCGTCTTTCACTGCGCAATGGGTTGCAGATGCAGAGACAAAGGGAGGGTGTTGTTATGAAAATGGCCCCATGCATTTTGAATCCCTTTTTTATCTTTTAATTACCTAAATGCCCTTCATGTTTAAAAGTGCCCTTCATATTCAAATGGCCCCATCCAAGAAACCAAGTGGAAAGGGGCTAAAGCTAGAGAAATAGATGGGTATAAATTATGGTACGTAGGAAAGGAAAATAATAGAAATGGCGTGGGAATAATAGTGGATAAGGAATTAAAGGATAAAGTTGTGGACGTTAAAAGAATCAGTGATAGAATTATAATAATAAAAATGATTCTAGGAGAGCAGATTATAAATATTATAAGTGCATATGCACCACAAGTAGGGCTACAAGATATAATTAAGAGACAGTTTTGGGAAGATATGGAGGGAGTCATGCAAGAAATTCCCAATACTGAGGGAATATTTATAGGAGCAGACTTAAATGGCCATGTAGGAAAAGATAAGGAAGGATATGATAGAATACACGGAGGGTATGGTATAGGTGAACGAAACGAGATGGGGGAGAATATCCTCGATTTTGCTTTGTCATATAACCTATCCATTGCAAACACACTCTTTAAGAAGAGGGATGAACACTTAATAACCTTTAAAAGTGGACTTCATAAAAGCCAAATAGACTTTTTTCTACTTAGGAATAATGAACGATCTATATGTAAGGATTGTAAGGTGATACCCGGTGAGAGTTTAACCTCACAACATAGGTTAATGGTTATGGATATTCATATCAAAAGATGGAGTAAAAGAACTGAACTTAATACACATCCAAAAACTAAGTGGTGGAACTTAAAAGGAGAGAAAATAACCTCATTAAAAAATAAGTTGATGGTAGACGGAAATTGGAATTATGAAACAGAAGTAAATACCATGTGGACTAATATGGTTGAGTCCATTAAGAAAGTGGCAAAAGATGTCTTAGGAGTATCTAAAGGTAAAAAGCTATTAGCAAAGGAAACATGGTGGTGGAATGAAACAGTGCAAAAAGCTATTAAAGAAAAACGAATGCATTTTAAAGCATGGCAGAAGATTAGAAATAATGAAAACTATGAACAATATAAGAATGCTAAAAACGTTGCTAAGAGAATAGTAAGTGAGGCTAAACTTAAAGCATATGATGAGCTCTATAATAGACTAGGAACAAGAGAAGGTGAGAAAGATGTGTTTAAACTTGCAAAGGTAAGAGAACAGAAGAGTAAGGACTTAGAGCATGTTAGGTGCATTAGAAGCGATGATCAAAGGGTATTAGTCAAAGACGCTGAGATCAAACAAAGGTGGGAAATATACTTCCAAAAATTGTTAAATGACAATAGCCCTAAGAATATAGGAATTGAAAATATTATAAATCTAAATAACACTGGATATTATAGATATGAACATAGGATTAGAATGCTTGAAGTAAAAGAGGCCTTGAGAAAGATGAAATCAGGAAAGGCCATGGGGCCTGATAGTATACCAATAGAGGTTTGGAAGCACATGGGAGATATTGGGGTAGTTTGGTTGACCAAGTTGTTTAACAAGATTATAAAATCAAAGAAAATGCCTGATGAGTGGAGGAAAAGCTCTATTGTACCAATCTATAAGAATAAAGGAGACATTCAGAGCTGCACTAATTATCGAGGGATCAAACTTATGAGCCACACCATGAAACTTTTTGAAAGAGTGATTGAGAAGAGGCTACGACATGAAACAAGTGTATCGGAGAATCAGTTTGGTTTCATGCCTAGGAGGTCTACCATGGAAGCTATTTTCTTATTAAGACAATTAGTAGAGAAATATAGGGAGAGGAGAAAAGACCTACACATGGTCTTTATTGACTTAGAGAAGGCTTATGATAGAGTCCCTAGAGAGTTAATATGGAGGGTGTTAGGTGTTAAAGGGGTTTCTCAGGGGTATATAGACATAATTAAAGATATGTATGAGGGAGCAAGTAACAAATGTTAAGACCACTAGTGGCGTGGTAGTGATTTTTCTGTCACTGTCGGATTGCACCAAGGATCGGCATTGAGTCCATACCTTTTCACATTAGTTATGGATGAGTTAACAAAACATCTGCATGAGGAGATTCCCTGGTGCATGCTATTTGCAGACGATATAGTCCTACTTGATGAGATAAGGGAGGGTGTCAACATAAAGCTAGAGCTATGGAGAGAAGCATTAGAATCGAAAGGATTTAAAATTAGCCGAACTAAGACAGAATATATGGAATGTAATTTTAGCAAGGAGAGTAGGAGTGGAGCACCAGTCAAGATTGATAACCAAGAGGTCCCCATGAGAGACCACTTCCGATACTTAGGATCATTGATCCATGAGAGTGGAGAGATTGAGAGGGAGGTTACCTAGAGAATCCAAGTGGGTTGGAACAAATGGAGATGTGCATCGGGGGTTTTATGTGATCGGCGAGTGCCACTCAAACTAAAGGGAAAATTCTATAGGATGGCTATAAGGCCGGCCATGCTCTATGGATCAGAGTGTTGAGCAGTTAAGGAACATCATACTCATAGGCTGAGTGTTGCAGAAATGAGGATGTTGAGATGGATGAGTGGTAAGACAAGAAAGGATAGAATTAGAAATGAAAATATTAGAAGAAATTTAGGGATAGCACCAATAGGTAACAAGATGAGGGAGATTAGACTTAGATGGTTTGGACATTTTCAAAGGAGGCCAACAACGGCACCAGTTAGAAGGAGTGAGGCAATACAAGTTGAAGGTTCTAAAAGGGCAAGGGGAAGGCCCAAAAGAACGTGGATAGAAGTGGTGAGGAAAGATTTAAAAACTTTAGGACTAAATGAAGCCATGGTATTTAATAGAGTGGAATGGAGGAATAAGATTCATGTGGCTGACCCCTAATTGGGATAAGGTCTTGATGATGATGATGATGATGATGATGATTTTAATTTGTAAAATGCTCTTCATATTCAAATGTTCATAACTTTTTCATCTGAAATCGATTTTCAGTGTTCTTTGTGACATTGGACTCCATTTTTTGAATAAAATCTAATTATGTGAATATTATCAACAAATTTATCTTCTAAAATTAAAATTTATAAGACATTAATCTTCGTGTTCAATCCATTCTTCCAAATAGGACTTTATAATTTTGGTAGTTACATTATTTCTCAACGTAACAAACTGTGACTGGAGGTGGGTAGCGTCGTAGCCTACCTTCTTTCTTGGGGGAGACGCGAGATGGGCGGAGGGTGTCATCATCAAAATGCTCCCTACATTTTGACTCCATTTTTTTTTTGAATCTTTTGATTACCAAAATGAGCTTCAACATCAAATGCTCAATAATATTTTATACGAACTCTGTTTTCAGAGTTCTTTTAGCCGTTGGATTCCATTAACAAATTATTAATTCAATCTTCATAAAACATTCATCCTCCTATTTAATCCAATCTTCCACATAGGACCTTGAAATTGTGGTAGTTACATTACTTCCCAACGATAGAAACAGTGACAAGAGGTGGGCATCGCCATCGCCTACCGTCTTTCCCTGCAATGGGTTGCTGATGTGGTGTAGTTGTAGAGACAAAGGGAGGGTGTTGTTATCAAAATGGCCCCATGCTTTTTTAATCCTTTTTTTTTTATCTTTTAATTACTTAAATGCCCTTCATATTTAAAAGTGCCCTTCATATTCAAATGGCCCCATGCATTTTCAATTCTTATTTTAATTTCTAAAATGCTCTTCAAATTCAAATGTTCATAACTTTTTCATCCGAAATCGATTTTCAGTGTTCTTTGTGACATTGGACTCCATTTTTTTAATAGAATCTAATTATGTGAATATTATCAAAAAATTCATCTTCTAAAATTATAATTTATAAGATATTAATCTTCCTGTTCAATCCATTCTTCCAAATAGGACTTTATAATTTTGGTGGTTACATTATTTCTCAACGTAACAAACTGTGACTAGAGGTGGGTAGCGTGAGAGCCTACCTTCTTTCTTAGGGGAGACGTGAGATGGAGGGAGGGTGTCATCATCAAAATGCTCCCTACATTTTGACTCCATTTTTTTTTTGAATCTTTTGATTACCAAAATGAGCTTCAACATCAAATGCTCAATAATATTTTATACGAACTCTGTTTTCAGAGTTCTTTTAGCCGTTGGATTCCATTAACAAATTATTAATTCAATCTTCATAAAACATTCATCCTCCTATTTAATCCAATCTTCCACATAGGACCTTGAAATTGTGGTAGTTACATTACTTCCCAACGATAGAAACAGTGACAAGAGGTGGGCATCGCCATCGCCTACCGTCTTTCCCTGCAATGGGTTGCTGATGTGGTGTAGTTGTAGAGACAAAGGGAGGGTGTTGTTATCAAAATGGCCCCATGCTTTTTTAATCCTTTTTTTTTTATCTTTTAATTACTTAAATGCCCTTCATATCTAAAAGTGCCCTTCATATTCAAATGGCCCCATGCATTTTCAATTCTTATTTTAATTTCTAAAATGCTCTTCAAATTCAAATGTTCATAACTTTTTCATCCGAAATCGATTTTCAGTGTTCTTTGTGACATTGGACTCCATTTTTTTAATAGAATCTAATTATGTGAATATTATCAAAAAATTCATCTTCTAAAATTATAATTTATAAGATATTAATCTTCCTGTTCAATCCATTCTTCCAAATAGGACTTTATAATTTTGGTGGTTACATTATTTCTCAACGTAACAAACTGTGACTAGAGGTGGGTAGCGTGAGAGCCTACCTTCTTTCTTAGGGGAGACGTGAGATGGAGGGAGGGTGTCATCATCAAAATGCTCCCTACATTTTGACTCCATTTTTTTTTCTTTTTTTTTTTTAATCTTTTGATTACCAAAATGTGCTTCAACAGCAAATGCTCATAAATTTTTTATACAAACTCTGTTTTCAGTGTTCTTTGAGCCCTTGGATTCCATTAACAAATTCTGAGTTCAATCTTTATAAAACATTCATCCTCCTATTTTATCCAATCTTCCAAATAGGACATTAAGATTGTGGTAGTTACATTACTTTCCAATGCTGCAAACAGTGACAAGAGGTGGGCATCGCGACTGCCTACTATCTTTCCCTTCGCAATGGGTTGTAGATGCGGTGCAGATGCAGAGACAAAGGGAGGGTGTTGTTATCAAATGTGATGACCTGGGTTTTCCCATGCATTTTTAAATGCAATATCTAATTCCTAAGGAGGGATGCATCCCTATTTGAAAACCATTTTATAAAAACAATGCAGTGCAGCAGAAAATCTTTTGTTTTAAACTCATGTAGAAAACCCCGAGTGTCATTTCCTTTCAGAACAACCAAAGTAGTTTTTGAAAATTTGAAAAATCATAAATGTCTTCCCTGGTGTATCCAGTCACAGCTCATAGCCCAATTGTAAATAAGTACAAATACATGTCCAAAGGGTAGAGTGTTTACTTATATGTATAATTGTCTCTTTTTGATTTACTTGCTCGTAGCACTAACATTTCCTGAGGCATCTTCCACTCGTGAGTGGAGCTGTCCTGAAAAATGATATATTTGGGTGAATATACACTATACTCACTAGGAGTCTATCACTACTAGTTTTACAATGCATGATATGTTTTTTCTTTAAACCATGTGCATGTTTGGACACTCATGTTCAATATCGATATTGGAAGCCAATGTCAAAATAGAATACTAACGACTTAAAGAATCGCATAATCCAAGTCAAAAGTAACATAGATATCATAAACATATACTATGATATGCATACGATGCTCAACTGAATCCAACTCATGGATCTATGATCGACCATACTCATGTCATATCATATGCAATGCAAGTAAATCCTCAAAAACATAGGGCACACTATGCCCATGACCTCATCACCATGTGGTCCCCAGGTACCTAGGGACTTTGGTCATAGCCTCTATGGGGCATATGACACTTCGACCCAGTGGCGTGACACTAGTGGTAGTCCTCTGTACCACATGCAATCGAAGTAAGGACATGCCTTTTTGGCGTGGTACCCTTTCCACCTAATAGTGGTACAGGCTGGGAGGCCACCCCGAACCTCTCGGCATAGCGCCCACGAGCTTACTAACCCAAATCATATATGAGCAAACAGGCAAAAACCTCTTTTTCAAAATATGTCCTCTTTGGATCCATCACAACTGCCTGGCCCTCACAACTGCCTACCCAGTGTCTTTTGGGCACTCCAACGTCTTTTGATAACCCTCAAGGATATGCAATTTTTCAAAACTCAATAATCACAAATCATACAATTTATGCAATCATTTGCAAAACATGTCTATGCATAATGTATTTTTCATATGCATGCTAAATTCATTTATGAAATCAATTCATGCTAAACAGGTCATGTAACTTAAAACTTAAAACATGCATTCTCAAAGCAATCATGGGTTCTTTTTCAAAAGTCTAGTAGCGATAGAGCACCTACCTCGATTGTCGTCACTTAGCTCGTGTCCCTCTTGCAGACGAGTCCTAGAGTACCTTTATGGCTCCTGTATATCATTTAAACATGAAAAAATGGATTTTTAGTGTTACAATGTCACGGAAAAGCCAACTTTTGCCTATGTGGACCCTGCGCGTACTGTTCCTGGGATGCACGCTTGCCCTGGTAGATTAGGACTCGCACCCGTACGTCATGCACGCCCGAAGGCTACACTAGGGACTGCATTCGCACGCCACATGCATGCCCAAACGACGCACTATGATAAGCGTACTAGATGGCGCCTCGCAGACGCGTCTTTGGCCAAGGCACAGTGCACCTCAGCTGCCGAGGCACTCGTGTGTCCCGATTGAAACTGGGACTACGCCCACACGCGGCATGCACGAAAGTGACCTCCCCAGGGAGCGTGCTACACCTAGCGTCCTTGGGTCATCTTCTTTGATGGGTTATCAGACCCATAAGGAATCTGGCATTTTTAGGCCAGAAAAATGACCAGATCTGGCATGGATCCAGCTTGAGGAAGGAAAAACGGAGAGAGGGGAAAGAGGGCTTACCTTGGGTAGCCTAGGGAGAACCCATCGCCGGTGGTAGACCCCCTTTCTAGTGGTGTGGCTCCCCTATTTCATCTGCCTAATTCCCAGGTCGGCGAAAAACACATGAAGGGGAAAACCATTGTTCGGTGCTTCCATGGGAAAACAGGGGAGAGAGGAGAGAGGAGAGGCTGGCCCGAAGGAAAGGCCTGGCCCTTCCAGAATCTACATGAAAAATCGAAGGAGGGTTTTTTTATTTTCGCCAGAAACCCCAAACCCAAATAGCCGGGGAAAATGTGATTCGAAGAGGAGGGAATGAGGCTTTTTATAGAGGGTGAAGGGGGTGCCGCCATTTGTTGCCGCCCTTCAGAGGCGGTGGTGGAAGCCTCCCGAAAAATCGGGAGGGAGGGCTGGAGAAGGAAGAAGATGAGGGGGGTCGTTATCAAAACGGTCCCCTCCAATTTTCGTCCTTTTTTTGGTGTTCTTTGAGGCGTTGGATTCCATTTTTTGAGTAGAATCTCATGGTACCATGTTTTCTTACAGATTCCATCGTTTAATATTTTAAATAAAGTAAAACATTTAACACGGTTCAATTCTGATAGAATGTCCAATTCATTTTAGTTAAATGGATGCAAAATTAGTGTAAAATGCTCGGGGCATTATATCAAAATGGCCTCATGCATTTTGAATCCTTTTTTTTTATCTTTTAATTACTTCAATGCCCTTCATCTTTAAAAGTTCCCTTCATATTCAAATGGCCCCATGCATTTTGAATCCTTATTTTAATTTCTAAAATGCCCTTCATATTCAAATGTTCATAACTTTTTCATCCGAACCCCATTTTCAGTGTTCTTTGTGACATTGGATTCCATTTTTTGAATAGAATCTAATTATGTGAATATTATCAACAAATTCTATCTTCTCAAATTAAAATTTATAACACATTAATCTTCCTGTTCAATCCCATCTTCCACATAGGACTTTATAGTTTAGGTAGTTACATTATTTCTCAACGTAACAAATTGTGACTGGAGGTGGGTAGCGTGATAGCCTACCTTCTTTCTAAGGGGAGACGTGAGATGGAGGGAGGGTGTCATCATCAAAATGCTCCCTACATTTTGACTCCTTTTTCTTTTCTTTTTTTTTGAATCTTTTGATTACCAAAATGACCTTGAACATCAAATGCTCATAAATTTTTTATACGAACTCTGTTTTCAGTGTTCTTTGAGCTGTTGGATTCCATTAACAAATTCTTAATTCAATGTTTATAAAACATTCATCCTCCTATTTTATCCAATCTTCCAAATAGGACCTTAAAATTGTGGTAGTTACATTAGTTCTCAACATTGCAAACAGTGACCAGAGGTGGGCATCGCGACCACCTACCGTCTTTCCCTGCGGAATGGGTGGCAGATGTGGTGCAGATGCAGACACAAAGGGAGGGTGTTGTTATCAAAATGGCCCCATGCATTTTGAATTCCTTTTTTTTTATCTTTTAATTACTTAAATGCCCTTCATCTTTAAAAGTGCCCTTCATATTCAAATGGCCCCATGCATTTTGAATCCTTATTTTAATTTCTAAAATGCCTTCCATATTCAAATGTTCATAACTTTTTCATCCAAACACCATTTTCAGTGTTCTTTGTGACATCGGACTCCATTTTTTGAATAGAATCTAATTATGTGAATATTATCAACACATTCTATCTTCTAAAATTAAATTTTAGAAGACATTCATCTTGAGGTGGAGACGTGAGATGGCCTACCTTCTTTCCTGGGGGAGACGTGAGATGGAGGGAGGGTGTCATCATCAAAATGCTCCCCACATTTTGACTCCTTTTTATTTTTTTGAATATAATATGATTACCAAAATGACCTTCAACATCAAATGCTCATAAATTTTTTATACGAACTCTGTTTTCAGTGTTCTTTGAGCCGTTGGATTCCATTAACAAATTCTTAATTCAATCCTTATAAAACATTTATCCTCCCATTTTATCCAATCTTCCAAATAGGACCTTCAAATTGTGGTAGTTACATTACTTCCCAACGCTGCAAACAGTGACAAGAGGTGGGCATTGAGGCCACCTACCGTCTTTCCCTGCGCAATGGGTTGCAAATGCGGTGCAGATGCAGAGACAAAGGGAGGGTGTTGTTATCAAAATGGTCCCATGCATTCCGAATCCTTTTTTTTATCCTTTAATTACTTAAATGCCCTTCATCTTCAAATGGAAACATGCATTTTTAATCCTTATTTTAATTTCTAAAACGACCTTCATATTCAAATGTTCATAACTTTATCATCCGAACCCCATTTTCAGTGTTCTTTGTGACATTGGAGTCCAGTTTTTGAATAGAATCTAATTATGTGAATATTATCAACAAATTCTATCTTCTAAAATAAATTTTTTTAAGACATTAATCTTCCTATTCAATCCAATCTACCAAATAGGACTTTATAGTTTAGGTAGTTGCATTATTTCTCAACATAACAAACTGTGACTGGAGGTCGGTAGCGTGATAGCCTACCTTCTTTCTAGGGGGAGACGTGAGATGGAGGGAGGGTTTCGTCATCAAAATGCTTCCTAGATTTTGACTCTCCATTTCTTTTTTGAATCTTTTGATTACAAAAATTACCTTTAAGATCAAATGCTCATAAATATTTTGTACGAACTCTATTTTCAGTGTTCTTTAAGCCGTTGGATTCCATTAACAAATTCTTAATTCAATCTTTATAAAACATTCATCCTCCTATTTTATCCAATCTTCCAAATAGGACCTTCAAATTGTGGTAGTTGCATTACTTCCCAACAATGCAAACAGTGAGCATCACGACCGCCTACCGTCTTTCCCTGTGCAATGGGTTGCAGATGCAGAGACAAAGGGAGGGTGTTGTTATCAAAATGGCCCCATGCATTTTGAATCCTTTTTTTTATCCTTTAATTACTTAAATGCCCTTCATCTTTAAACGTGCTCTTCATATTCAAATGGCCCCATGCATTTTTAATCCTTGTTTTAATTGCTAAAATGCCCTTCATATTCAAATGTTCATAACTTTTTCATCCGAACTCCATTTTCAGTGTTCTTTGTGACATTGGACACAATTTTTTGAATAGAATCTAATTATGTGAATATTATCAACAAATTATATCTTCTAAAATTAGAATTTACAAGCATTCATCTTCCTGTTCAATCCAATCTTCCAAATAAGACTTTTAAATTTAGGTAGTTACATTATTTCTCCACGTAAAGAACTGTGACTAGAGGTGGGTAGCGTGGTAGCCAACCTTCTTTCTTGGGGGAGACGCGAGATGGAGGGAGGGTGTCATCATCAAAATGCTTCCTAGAATTTGACTCTCCGTTTTTTTTTTTTTTTGAATCTTTTGATTACAAAAATAACCTTCAAGATCAAATGCTCATAAATATTTTATACGAACTCTCTTTTCAGTGTTCTTTGAGCCGTTGGATTCCATTAACAAATTCTTAATTCAATCTTTATAAAACATTCATCCTCCTATTTTATCCAATCTTCCAAATAGGACATTAAAATTGTGGTAGTTACATTACTGTCCAATGCTGCAAATAGTGACAAGAGGTGGGCATCGCGACTGCCTACTATCTTTCCCTTCGCAATGGGTTGCAGATGCTGAGACAAAGGGAGGGTGCTGTTATCAAATGTTAGAAGACATTTGTGTTCCTATTAAATCCAATCTTCTAAATAGGACATTAAAATTTAGGTAGTTACATTGTTTCCCAACGTAACAACCTGTGATTGGACGTGGGTAGTGTGATAGCCTACGTTCTTTCTTGGGGGAGACACGAGATGGGGGGAGGGTGTCATCATCCAAATGCTCCGAATATTTTGGCTCCTTTTTCTTTTTGTTTGAATTTTTTGATTACCAAAATGACCTTCAACATCCTTGCCACCACCTATCGTCTTTTCCTGCGCAATGGGTTGCAGATGCAGAGACAAAGGGAGGGTGTTGTTATCAAAATGGCCCCATGCATTTTGAATCCCTTTTTTATCTTTTAATTACCTAAATGCCCTTCATATTCAAAAGGCTCCATGCATTTTGAATCCTTATTTTAATTTCTAAAATGCCCTTCATATTCAAATGTTCAAAACTTTTTCATCCGAACTCCATTTTCAGCGTTCTTTGTGACATTGGACACAATTTTTTGAATAGAATCTAATTATGTGAATATTATCAACAAATTCTATCTTCTAAAATAAAATTTTAGAAGACATTCATCTTCCTATTGAATCCAATCTTCCAAATAGGACTTTCAAATTTAGGCAGTTACATTGTTTCCCAACGTAACAAACTCTGACTGGAGGTGGGTAGTGTGATAGCCTACTTTCTTTCTTGGGGGAGACGCGAGATGGGGGGATGGTGTCATCACCAAAATGCTCCCTACATTTTGACTCCTTTTTCTTTTTGCTCAAATCTTTTGACGACGAAAATGACCTTCAAAATCCAATGCTCATAAATTTTTTACACGAACTCTGTTTTCATTGTTCTTTTAGCCAGTGGATTCCACTAACAAATTGTTAATTCAATCTTTATAAAACATTCACCCTCCTATTTAATCCAATCTTCCAAATAGGACCTTAAAATTGTGGTAGTTACATTACTTCCCAATGCTGCAAACAGTGACAAGAGGTGGGCATCGCCACCGCCTACCGTCTTTCCCTGCGCAATGGGTTGCAGGTGCAGAGACAAAGGGAGGGTGTTGTTATCAAAATGGCCCCATGCATTTTGAATCCCTTTTTTATCTTTTAATTACTTAAATGCCCTTCATATTCAAATGGCCCCATGCATTTTGAATCCTTATTTTAATTTCTAAAATTCCCTTCATATTCAAATGTTCATAACTTTTTCATCCGTACTCCATTTCCAGTGTTCTTTACGACATTGGACTCCATTTTTTGAATAGAATCTAATTATGTTAATATTATCAACAAATTCTATCTTATAAAATTAAAATTTACAAGGCATTCATCTTCCTATTCAATCCAATCTTCCAATTAAGACTTTTAAATTTAGGTAGTTACATTATTTCTCCATGTAAAGAACTGTGACTAGAGGTGGGTAGCGTGATAGCCTAACTTCTTTCTTGGGGGAGACGCGAGATGGATGGAGGGTGTCATCATCAAAATGCTCCCCACATTTTGAGTCCTTTTTTTTTTGGAATCTTTTGATTACCAAAATGACCTTCAACAGCAAATGCTCATAAATGTTTTATACGAACTCTATTTTTTGTGTTCTTTGAGCCGTTGAATTCCATTAACAAATTATTAATTCAATCTTTATAAAACATTCACCCTCCTATTTAATCCAATCTTCCAAATAGGACCTTAAAATTGTGGTAGGTACATTACTTCCCAATGCTGCAAACAGTGACAAGAGGTGGGCATCGCCACCGCCTACCGTCTTTCCCTGCACAATGGGTTGCAGATGCAGAGACAAAGGGAGGGTGTTATTATCAAAGTGGCCCCATGCATTTTGAAGCCCTTTTTTATCTTTTAATTACTTAAATGCCCTTCAGCTTTAAAAGTGCCCATCATATTCAAATGGCAACATGCATTTTCAATCCTTATTTTAATTTCTAAAATGCCCTTCATATTCAAATGTTCATAACTTTTTCTTCCGAACCCCATTTTCAGTGTTCTTTGTGACATTGGACTCCATTTTTTGAATAGAATCTAATTATTTGAATATTATCAACAAATTCTATCTTCTAAAATAAAAATTTATAAGACATTAATCTTCCTGTTCAATCCAATCTTCCAAATAGGACTTTATAGTTTTGGTAGTTACATTATTTCTCAACGCAACAAACTGTGACTGGAGGTGGGTAGTGTGATATCCTACCTTCTTTCTAGGGGAAGACGTGAAATGGAGTGAGGGTGTCATCATCAAAATGCTTCCTAGATTTTGACTCTACTTTTTTTTTTTGAATCTTTTGATTAGAAAAATTACCTTCAAGATCAAATGCTCATAAATATTTTATACGAAGTCTCTTTTCAGTGTTCTTTGAGCCGTTGGATTCCATTAACAAATTCTTAATTCAATCTTTATAAAACATTCATCCTCTTATTTAATCCAATCTTCCAAATAGGACCATAAAATTGTGGTAGTTACATTACTTCCCAACTGTAATGCCTCGCGCAATTTATGCTATTTTTAACAAAAAATGAATTGGACATTCTATAGGAAATGAAAAGTTCCCTCTTTGGAGATAAGGGTATTTTGGTGATTTCACCGTTCACCCTTACTAGACCTAGAAATTTGGTCTTGAGAATAGTACCCTTAGGTGCATCTCGGAAAAAGGAATCCAACAAGACCAAAATCACCCAAAATGGAGTTAAAATGAGCAAGATATGACCCTTTGATGTTCAAGGGCAAAAGTGTAAATTAATTCAAAAACGGATTTGGCCTGAGAAAATGGGGACCTGTTTTGATACGGGCACCCCTCTTCTTCCCAAACCACCTGGATGGTTTTAGAACGGTGTGTGCAGGGGAGAAACCACCGCCATTCTGGAGGTTTCTCCACCGCCATTCCATGGTAGTAAGAAGCCCCTCTAGAAGCCTCTTCAAGCTCTATAAATAGAGCTCTTGGGCGCCTCCAATGGCAGCCCAAAAGCCTAGGAAAAACCCATCATAGCGAAGCAAACAAGAGGAGAAAATGTGAAAAAAACTCGGCCACAAACCACATATGCCCAAAACCCCTCCAAACCCATCTCCCACTTAGTCTTAGGATGAGTCCCCCAAGATTGTGCATGAAAAACCATGCAAAAAGGGGCTCTAGGGAGCCACAAAGGACCCAGGGACGGTGCCTGGGGCATATTGGTTCAACAGGGTCAAACCAAGGCGTCTCGAGGATGCCCCAGTCACCACAAGACGAAAATGCATCTTGTGCATTGAGGAAACCCAATGGGCGCGTCCACGAACACGCCCGCAAATGAGAATGACGGGCGGAAGCCCGGTGCGTCTGTAGATGCACCCGCTAGGACGCGGGACGCGTTAGCGTCCCAGGCTTCCACCTCTTATGGGCCTACTATGTACACTCGATATTAAAATGCCCATAACTTGAGTTCTAGGGCTCCGATTGAGGCGCCGCGAAAAGCATTGTGTCCGTATCAACGACGCGAACACACTCAAACCACATAATACCTGATCAAGGCCCTATGTAAGGTGGGCACGACCCTTAAAATATGATAGTAGCGCAGAGCCACTAAACCTTTGTAAACCTGATGATACCAAGGCCCAATAAGGAGCTTAGGAGACCCATAGGCATGGGAATGAACCCCTAATGCCTAAGTAGTGATGAAAAATAGGCCAAGCTAACCTTTTTCCCTAAACCATGTTCAGAAGCGTACGAGGACAAGAGGACTAGCGTGATCAAACCAGGTAGGTGCTCTATCGCTGCTAGACTTTTAAAAAGGAGCCCATGATTGTTTTGAGAATGCATGTTTTAAGTATAAGTTAGATGACTTGTTTAGCATGACTTAATTTTATGAATGAATTTAGCATGCATATGATAAATACATTATGTATAGACATGTTTTGCAAATGATTGCATAAATTGCATGATTTGTGGTTATTGAGTTTTGAAAAATTGCATATCCTTGAGGGTTACCAAAAGATGCTCATGTTCAGGAGCGTACGAGGACAAGAGGACTAGCATGATCTAACCAGGTAGGTGCTCTATCGCTGCTAGACTTTTAAAAAGTAGCCCATGATTGTTTTGATTCGCATGTTTTAAGTATAAGTTAGATGACTTGTTTAGCATGACATAATTTTATAAATGAATTCAGCATGCATATGATAAATACATTATGCATAGACATGTTTTTGCAAACGATTGCATAAATTGCATGATTTTCGGTTATTGAGTTTTGAAAAATTGCATGTCCTTGAGGGTTACCAAAAGACGTTGGAGTGCCCAAAAGACACTGGGTAGGCAGTTGTGAGGGACCCAAAGAGGACAGGTTTTAAAAAAGAGGTTTTTGCTTGATTTGATCGTATATGATTTGGGCTAGTAAGCTCGTGGGCGCTATGCCGAGAGGTCTGGGGTGGCCTCCCAGCCTCTACCACTATTAGGTGGAAAGGGTACCATGCCAAAAAAAAGGCATGTCCCTACGTCGACTGCATGTGGTACAGGGGGCTACCACTGGTGTCACGGCACTGGGTCGAGGTGTCATATGCCCCGTGGAGGCTATGACCAAGTGTCCCCAGGTACCCGGGGACCACACGGCTAGGAGGTCGTGGGCATAGTGGGCCCTATGTTTTGAGGATTTACTTGCATTACTACGAGCAAGAAATGTTAGTGCTACGAGCAAGAAAAATCAAAAGGAGACAATTATACATGTAAGTAAACACTCTACCCTTTGGACATGTATTTGTATTTATTTACAGTTGGGCTATGAGCTGTGACTGGATAAACCTGGCAAGACATTTACGATTTCTGAAAATTTCAAAAACTACTTTGGTTGTTGTGAAAGCAAATGGCACTCGGGGTTTTCAAAATGAGTTTAAAAGAAAAGATTTTCTGCTGCATTGCATTGTTTTCATAAAACAGTTTTCAAATAGGGATGCACCCCGCCTTAGGAATTAGATATTGCATTTAAAAATGCATGGAAAAATCCGGGTCATCACACCAACTCTACAAACAGTGAGAAGAGCTAGGCATTGTGACTGCCTACCGTCTTTCCCTATGCAATGCCCTTCATATTCAAATGTTTATAACTTTTTCATCCGAACTCCATTTTCAGTGTTCTTTGTGACATTGGACTCCATTTTTTGAATAGAATCTAATTATGTGAATATTATCAAAAAATTCTATTTTCTAAAATTAAAATTTATAAGACATTCATCTTCCTGTTCACTTCAATCTTCCAAATAGGACTTTATAGTTTAGGTAGTTACATTATTTCTCAACATAACAAACTGTGACTAGAGGTGGGTACCGTGATACCTTCTTTCTAGGGGGAGATGTGAGCTGGAGGGAGGGTGTCATCATCAAAATGCTCCCCACATTTTGACTCCTTTTTATTTTTCTCTGAATCTTTTGATTACCAAAATGAGCTTCAACATCAAATGCTCATAAATATTTTATATGAACTCTGTTTTCAGTGTTCTTTGAGCCATTGGATTCCATTAACAAATTCTTAATTCAATCTTTATAAAACATTCATCCTCTTATTTTATCCAATCTTCCAAATAGGAACATAAAATTGTGGTAGTTACATTACTTCCCAATGCTGCAAATAGTGAGAAGAGGTGTGCATCGAGACCGCCTACCGTCTTTCCCTGCCAAGACCGCCTACTGTCTTTCCCTGTGCAAAGGGTTGCAGATGTGGTGCAAATGTAGAGACAAAGGGAGGGTGTTGTTATCAAAATGGCCCCATGCATTTTGAATCCTTTTTCTTATCTTTTAATTAATTAAATGCCCTTCATATTGAAATGGCGCCATGCATTTTGAATCCTTATTTTAATTTCTAAAATACCCTTCATATTCAAATGTTCATCACTTTTTCATCCGAACTTCATTTTCAGTGTTCTACGTGACATTGGACTCCATTTTTTTAATAGAATCTAATTATGCGAATATTATCAACAAATTCTATCTTCTAAAATTAAAATTTATAAGACATTCATCTTCCTGTTCAATCCACTCTTCCAAATAGGACTTTAAAATTTAGGTAGTTGCATTATTTCTCAACGTAACAAACTGTGACTGGAGAGTGGGTAGCGTGATAGCCTACATTATTTTGTGGGGGAGACGTGAGATGGAGGGAGGGTGTCATCATCAAAATGCTCCCAACATTTTGACTCCTTTTTCTTTTTTCTTGAATCTTTTTCAGTACCAAAATGACCTTCAACATCGAATGCTCATAAATTTTTTATACGAACTCCGTTTTCAGTGTTCTTTTACTCGTTGGATCCCATGAAGAAATTATTTATTCAATCTTTATAAAACATTTATGCTCCTATTTAATCCAATCTTCCAA
This sequence comes from Warburgia ugandensis, assembly GCA_035236585.1. NCBI lineage: Eukaryota > Viridiplantae > Streptophyta > Magnoliopsida > Canellales > Canellaceae > Warburgia > Warburgia ugandensis. The sequence continues at coordinate 51,511,202 of CP141127.1, read as the reverse complement.
ATAGGACCTTAAAATTGGGGTAGTTACATTACTTCCCAACGCTGCAAATAGTGAGAACAGGTGGGCATCACGACCGCCTACCGTCTTTCCTGCGCAATGGGGTGCAGATGCATAGACAAAGGGAGGGTGTTGTTATCAAGATGGCCCCATGCATTTTGAATCCTTTTTTTTAATCTTTTAATTACTTAAATGCCCTTCATCTTTAAAAGTGCCCTTCATAGTCAAATGGCCCCATGCATTTTGAATCCTTATTTTAATTTCTAAAATTCCCTTCATATTCAAATGTTCATAACTTTTTCATCCGTACTCCATTTCCAGTGTTCTTTACGACATTGGACTCCATTTTTTGAATAGAATCTAATTATGTTAATATTATCAACAAATTCTATCTTATAAAATTAAAATTTACAAGGCATTCATCTTCCTATTCAATCCAATCTTCCAATTAAGACTTTTAAATTTAGGTAGTTACATTATTTCTCCATGTAAAGAACTGTGACTAGAGGTGGGTAGCGTGATAGCCTAACTTCTTTCTTGGGGGAGACGCGAGATGGATGGAGGGTGTCATCATCAAAATGCTCCCCACATTTTGAGTCCTTTTTTTTTTGGAATCTTTTGATTACCAAAATGACCTTCAACAGCAAATGCTCATAAATGTTTTATACGAACTCTATTTTTTGTGTTCTTTGAGCCGTTGAATTCCATTAACAAATTCTTAATTCAATCTTTATAAAACATTCGTCCTCCTATTTAATCTAATATTACAAATAGGACCTCAAAATTGTGGTTGTTACATTCCTTCCCAACGCTGCAAACAGTGACAAGAGGTGGGCATCGCGACCGCCTACCATCTTCCCCTGCGCAATGAGGTGCAGATGCAGAGACAAAGGGAGGGTGCTGTTATCAAGTTGGTCCCATGCATTTTGAATCCTTTTTTTTTTATCTTTTAATTACTTAAATGCCCTTCATCTCTAAAAGTGCCCTTCACATTCAAGTGGCCCCATGCATTTTGAATCCTTATTTTATTTTCTAAAATTCCCTTCATATTCAAATGTTCATAACTTTTTCATTCGAACTCCATTTTCAGTGCTCTTTGTTGCATTGCACTCCATTTTTTGAATATAATCTAATTATGTGCATATTACAAAAAAATTCTATCTTATAAATTTAAAATTTACAAGGCATTCGTCTTCCTGTTCAATCCAAACTTCCAAATAAGACTTTTAAATTTAGGTAGTTACATTATTTCTCCACGTAAAGAACTGTGACTGGAGGTGGGTAGCGTGATAGCCTACCTTCTTTCTTGGGGGAGACGCGAGATGGAGGGAGGGTGTCATCATCAAAATGCTCCCCACATTTTCAGTCCTTTTTTTTTTTTTTTGAATCTTTTGATTACCAAAATGACCTTCAACATCAAATGCTCATAAATGTTTTATACGAACTCTATTTTTAGTGTTCTTTGAGCCGTTGGATTCCATTAACAAGTTCTTAATTCAATCTTTATAAAACATTCGTCCTCCTACTTAATCTAATATTCCAAATAGGACCTTAAAATTGTCGTAGTTACATTCCTTCCCAACGCTGCAAACAGTGACAAGAGGTGGGCATCGCGACCGCCTACCATCTTTCCCTGCGCAATGACGTGCATATGCAGAGACAAAGGGAGGGTGCTATTATCAAGATGGCCCCATGCATTTTGAATCCTTATTTTAATTTCTAAAATTCCCTTCATATTCAAATGTTCATAACTTTTTCATCCGAACTCCATTTTCAGTGCTCTTTGCGACATTGGACTCCATTTTTTGAATATAATCTAATTATGTGAATATTATCAACAAATTCTATCTTATAATATTAAAATTTACAAGGCATTCGTCTTCCTGTTCAATCCTATCTTCCAAATAAGACTTTTAAATTTAGGTAGTTGCATTATTTCTCCACGTAAAGAACTGTGACTGGAGGTGGGTAGCGTGATAGCCTACCTTCTTTCTTGGGGGAGACACGAGATGGAGGGAGGGTTTCATCATCAAAATGCTCCCCACATTTTGAGTCTTTTTTTTTTTTTTTTTGAATCTTTTGATTTCCAAGATGACCTTCACCATCAAATGCTCATAAATGTTTTATACGAACTCTGTTTTTAGTGTTCTTTGAGCGGTTGGATTCCATGAACAAATTCTTAATTCAATCTTTATAAAACATTCATCCTCCTACTTAATCTAATCTTCGAAATAGGACATTAAAATTGGGGTAGTTACATTACTTGCCAATGCTACGAACAGTGACAAGAGGTGAGCATCGCGACCGCTTACCATCTTTCCCTGCGCAATGGGGTGCAGATGCAGAGACAAAGGGAGGGTGTTGTTATCAAGATGGACCCATGCATTTTGAATCCTTTTTTTTTTATCTTTTAATTACCTAAATGCCCTTCATTTTTAAAAGTCCCCTTCACATTCAAATGGCCCCATGCATTTTGAATCCTTATTTTAATTTCTAAAATGCCCTTCATATTCAAATGTTCAGAACTTTTTCATCCGAACTCCATTTTTAGTGTTCTTTGCGACATTGGACTCCCTTTTTTGAATAGAATCTAATTATGTGAATATTATCAACAAATTCTATCTTCTAAAATTAGAATTTACAAGGCATTCATCTTCCTGTTCAATCCAATCTTCCAAATAAGACTTTCAAATTTAGGTAGTTACATTATTTCTCCACATAAAGAACTGTGACTAGAGGTGGGTAGCGTGGTAGCCTACCTTCTTTCTTGGGGGAGACGCGAGATGGAGGGAGGGTGTCATCATCAAAATGCTCCGCACATTTTGAGTCCTTTTTTTTTTTTTTTGAATCTTTTGATTACCAAAATGACCTTCAACATCAAATGCTCATAAATGTTTTATACGAACTCTATTTTTAGTATTCTTTGAGCCATTGGATTCCATTAACAAATTCTTAATTCAATCTTTATAAAACATTCATCGTCCTATTTAATCTAATATTCCAAATAGGACCTTAAAATTGTGGTAGTTACATTCCTTCCCAACGCTGCAAACAGTGACATGAGGTGGGCATCGCAACCGCCTACCATCTTTCCCTGTGCAATGGATTGATGATGTGGTGCCGATGCAGTGACAAAGGGAGGGTATTGTTATCAAAATGGCACCATGCATTTGGAATCCTTTTGTTTTATCTTTTAATTACTTAAATGCCCTTCATCTTTAAAAGTGCCCTTCATATTCAAATGGCCCCATGTATTTTGAATCCTTATTTTAATTTCTAAAATGCCCTTAATATTCAAATGTTCATAACTTTTTCATCCGAACACCATTTTACGTGTTCTTTGTGACATTGGACACAATTTTTTGTATAGAATCTAATTATGCGAATATTATCAACAAATTCTTTCTTCTAAAATTAAATTTTAGAAGACATTCATCTTCCTGTTCTATACAATCTTCCAAATAGGACTTTAAAATTTAGGTAGTTACATTATTTCTCACCGTAAAAAACTATGACTAGAGGTGGGTAGCGTGATGCGACGACCCGGGTTTCATATGATGCAAATTTGATAAAAAGGAGAGATCTCTTGTTTTATAAATATGAAATGCATGAAAATCTTTTTGTTTTGGAAAACCATCTTTCATATAAAACCCCGAGTGTCAAAACACATTTTCAAATTATCTAGCCATGGCATAGTTTTAAATTGGGTCTATTCCGAAGAAGGTGTTAGTCACAGCCTCAGCTATAGAGAGTAACTACAATCAAGTAACATTGAAAGATAAGGTAGGTGTTTACTTACTTGTACTTGATCTGGGTGTCTTATGTCACAAGCGTACCTTGTCCTCAAATATTTACTTTGTGTCTAAAAAATGTTCAGGATTGGGTGAGTATATACTATACTCAGTAGGAGTCCATCACTACTAGTTTTATAATGCATGCTATGTTTAAAATCATATGCTTTTTCAAAACATGTGAATGTTTGAACACTGAAGTTCAATATCGAGATTAAAAATCATTATCGAATTGGAATGCTGACGACTTAAGGAAATCACATAATCCAAGTCGAAAGTACCATATATATATATATATCATAACATAATGATGTGCATAAGATGCTCCACTGAATCCAACTCATGGATATATGGTATGATCGACCAACCTCATGTCATGCCATATGCAATGCAAGTAAATCCTCAAACCATAGGGCCCACTATGCCCACGACCTCACCGCCGTGTGGTCCCCGGGTACCTAGGGACATAGGGTCATATGCCTCCATGGGACATATGACACTTCGACCCAGTGCCGTGACACCAGTGGTAACCCCCTATACCACATGTAGTCGAAGTAGGGACATGCCCTTTTTGGGCGTGGTACCCATCCACCTAATAGTGGTAGAGGCTGGGAGGCCACCCTACACCTCTCGGTATAGTGTCCACAAGCTTATTAGCCCAAATCATATACGATCAAACAGGCCAAAAACCTCTTTTTCAAAACCAAGTCATGCTAAACAAGTCATATACTTATACTTAAAACATGCATTCTCAAAACAATCATGGCTCTTTTAAAAAGTCTAGTAGCGATAGAGCACCTACCTTGCTAGGTCGCGCTAATCCCCTTGTCCTCGTATGCTCCTGAACATGGTTTAGGGAACAAGGTTAGTTTGGCCTATTTCTATAGCTTTTAGAGTAGTTGACCTTACTACTTAGGCATTAAGGGTTCATTCCCATGCCTATGGGTGTCCTAAGGTCCTAATTGGGCCTTGGTATCATCAAGTTTCCAAAGGTTTAGTGGCCCCGCAGCACCATCATAGTCTAAGGGTCATGCTTACCTTAGATTGGGCCTTGATAAGGTATTTTATAGTTTGGGTGTGTCCGCGTCGTCGATACGGACACAATGCCTTTTGCGGAGCCTCAATCGGAGCCCTAAGTATTCCATCCATCTTCTTTGTCGCATGTTTAAGTCTTGTTGGGAAAAGATATATTTAAGACTCTTATGATCTATAAAAACTTCAAACTTTTCCCCATATAAATAATGTCTCCAGATTGGAAAGGCAAATACTGTGGCCGCTAATTCCAAGTCATGGGTCGAGTAATTGACTTCATGCTTCTTGAGTTGTCGAGAAGCATAAGCAATTACCTTCCCATGTTGCATAAGTACGCAACCTAGTCCTTGTTGTGAGGCATCGCTGTATATCTCAAATCTGCCACTTCCTGAAGGTAAGGTAAGGACAAGTGCTGTAGTTAACCTTCTCTTTAGTTCCTGGAAGCTTTCCTCACATTTATCAGTCCATTCAAATCTTGTGTCTTTCCTGGTCAGCTTAGTTAGAGGGAAAGCAATTTGTGAAAAACCCTCAATGAATCTCTTGTAATATCCGGCAAGTCCTAAGAAGCTTCTTATTTCTGTGACTGTCTTAGGTCTTTCCCATTTCTATACTGATTCAACCTTAGCGGGGTCAACTGCTATGCCATCCTGAGAAATAATGTGTCCTAAGAAATTAACCTTTTCCAGCCAAAACTCACACTTACTGAATTTTTCATATAACTTGTGTGCCCGTAGGGTGCTTAATGTTATCCTTAGATGTTCCTTATGATCTTCAGGAGTTTTTGAATATATCAAGATATCATCCACAAACACTGAATTTATCTAAGTACTCCTTAAACACCCTATTCATGAGGTCCATAAACACTGCTGGAGCATTAGCTAAACCAAAGGACATCACTTTGAATTCATAATGGCCGTATCGAGTCCTGAAGGCTGTTTTGGGAATATCTTCTTCTCTAACTCGAAGTTGATGGTATCTGGATCGTAGATCAATCTTAGAGGAGACCCTGGCTGACTGAAGTTGATCGAAAAGATCATCAATTCGAGGAAGGGGGTACTTATTCTTAATGGTGACCCTATTTAGCATCCGATAGTCTACGCACAATCTCATGGAGCCATCCTTTTTCTTAACAAAAAGGACTGGAGCTCCCCACGGAAATATGCTAGGTCATATGAACCCTTTGTCAAGTAGTTCCTGTAACTGGGTCTTCATTTCTTTTAGTTCTGTAGGAGCCATTCGGTAAGGAGCTTTGGAAATGGGGGAAGTACCGGGTATAAGGTCAATGATAAACTCAATTTCTCTTCGGGGAGGTAGACCTGGTAAGTCCTCAAGGAATACATTAGGAAATTCTCGGACTACCTCGACATCCTCTAGCTTTGGTTGGAGACTCTGGACAGATTCAATCTTGGCTAAGAAGAAGGGGCATCCCTGAGCAATGTGCTTAACTGCTTTCATGGCAGAAATAACACACGCTCCAGAATAATCCTTTCTTCCTTAGAGGTTGAAAGTGTCTCCATTAGGTAGGGTAAAAGTGACACGTTTCTGGTGGCAATCAACAAAGGCTTGATGAAAGGCTAGCCAGTCCATACCTAGGATGATGTCGAAGTCATTCATATCTAAGTGAATAAGATTGGCATATAGCAAATGATCCTTGATCAAAATGGGGACATCCTAGAGATAAGAATAGGTGGGAAGTGCCTGGCCTACAGGAGTCATGACTTCTAGAGTGAAGTCCAGGTCCTGTGGTATAATGTCCAAGGATGATGCAAACTCTCGGGATATGAAAGAATGAGTGGAGCCTGTATCGAATAGAACTTTAGCAAGTGTATCATAGATAGAAAGAATACTTTCAACTATTGCATTTGAAGCCTGGGCTTGACTGGAAGTGAGGGCAAAGACACATCCTTGGCTTTTTGGAACTTGGTCTCTTTTATGCTCTTCAACATTTTTTTAGGACAATCCCTAGCAAAATGTTATAATTCTCCACAAAGATAGCAAGTGATGTTGAAAATGGGACATGTTTTGCCTGAATGATTCCTGTTACACTTAGGGCATGTCTTCTAGTCTGGTCTTCTTCCTTTGTTTTCAAACGGCTTCTTGAAAGGTGGGCTAGGTCTAGATGACTGAAATGGTCTCTTTCCTTTATTTCTCATGGTGTTGATGTTCTTAGTTTCCTTTATTGCCTGGTTCCTTTGATAATCTTTTTCATATAGGGAGGCCATCTCTACAGCTTTGGCTACTGTGGAAGGTTGGAAACCTAGAACTCTATTCCTGAGTCTTAGGTTAAGCCCATCTACAAATCGTTCTGCCACATCTTCCTCATCAGCATAGGCATGTGGTGCAAATTTTCGAAGGCTGGTGAATCTATTTTCATATGTTGAACAGTCATATTTCCTTGTTGTAAGTCCATAAATTCCTTTTCCTTCTGTTTTCTTACGTGTTTAGGATAATATTTGTCCTTAAAGACCTTTTTAAACTCTTCCCATCCAATTGTTTCTTGCTAGTCAAAATAAGTCCTTTCTGCTATTTCCCACCAAAAGGTAGCCTCTCCCCTAAACACAAATGTGGCCATGGTTACCTTTCTTTCTTTAGCTATGTTCATGGCTTTAAATGTCTTTTCAATATCAATTAACCACTTTTCAGCTATAGATGCTTCACCTTCTCCTGTGAATGAGGGAGCTAATTTCTGAAACCTTTCTAATTGGACCTCAGTCCTATCTATTACTTTATCAGGGGAAGGATCTCGAGTGGTAGGGGTTTGGCTTTGACTACCCATGTATTGTCCCATATGCTCTAGGAATTGCAGGAACAATTCAACCATCCCATTGCCCAACCCAGTGGAGTCCACTGGTCGGGCTTCAAGTCTTGGAACATTGCTTCCTTTCTTCTTAGGCATCTATAATCACGAGGTAATTTAACAGACCTTAGTATGTGTTATCCTATTACCCCTTACTCTTCCATAGATGAAACTTGATTATAAGTTATTCTCCTCATAACTGGGCTATGAGTAACGTTAAACTGCGCTCTGATACCAAGTGTGACGACCCGGGTTTTATATGATGCAAATTTGATAAAAAAAGGTGAGATCTCTTATTTTATAAATATGAAATGAATGAAGATCTTTTTGTTTTGGAAAACAATCTTTCGTATAAAACCCCGAGTGTCAAAACACATTTTCAAATTATCTGGCCATGGCATATTTTTAAATTGACTCTATTCCCAAGAAAGTGTTAGTCACAGCCTCAACTACAGAGAGTAACTGCAATCAAGTAACATCGAAAGATAAGGTAGGGGTTTACTTACTTGTACTTAATCTGGGTGTCTTCTGTCACAAGCGTACCTTGTCTTCAAATGTTTACTTTGTGTCTAAAAAAGGTTGAGGATTGGGTGAGTATATACTATACTCAGTAGGAGTCCATCACAACTAGTTTTATAATGCATGCTATGTTTAAAATCATATGCTCTTTCAAAACATGTGCATGTTTGAACACTAAAGTTCAATATCAAGATTAAAAATCATTATCGAATTGGAATATTGACGACTTAAGGAAATCACATAATCCAAGTTGAAAGTATCATATATATATATATATATATATCATAACATAATGATGTACATAAGATGCTCCACTGAATCCAACTCATGGATATATGGTATGCTCGACCAACCTCATGTCATGCCATATGCAGTGCAAGTAAATCCTCAAACCATAGGGCCCACTATGCCCACGACCTCACCGCTGTGTGGTCCCAACGTTTTGACTCCCTTTTCTTTTTGCTTGAATCTTTTGATTACCAAAATGACCTTCAACATCCAATGCTCAGAAATTTTTTATAGGAACTCTGTTTTCTATGTTCTTTTAGCCGTTGGATTCCATTAACAAATTATTAATTCAATCTTCATAAAACATTCATCCTCCTATTTAATCCAATCTTGAAAATAGCACCTGAAAATTGGGGTAGTTACATTACTTCCTAAGGCTGCAAAGAGTGAGAAGAGTTGGGCATCGCGACCGCCTACCATCTTCCCTGCGCAATGGGTTGCTGATGTGGTGCAGTTGCATAGACAAAGGGAGGGTGTTGTTATCAAAATGGCCCCATGCATTTTGAATCCTTATTTTAATTTTTAAAATGCCCTTCATATTCAAATGTTCAAAACTTTTTCATCCAAACTCCATTTTCAGTGTTCTTTGCGACATTGGACTCTATTTTTCGAATAGAATAGAATTATGCTAATATTATCCACAAATTCTATCTTCTAAAATTAGAATTTATAGGACATTCATCTTCCTGTTCAATCCAATCTTCCAAATAGGACTTCAATATTTAGGTAGTTACATTATTTCACAACGTAACAAACTGTGACTAGAGGTGGGTAGCGTGATAGCCTACCATCTTTCTTGTGAGAGATGCGAGATGGGGGGAGGGTGTCATCATCAAAATGCTCCCAATGTTTTGACTCCTTTTTTTTTTTGCTTGAGTCTATTGATTACCAAAATGACCTTCAACGTCCAATGCTCATAAATTTTTTATAGGAACTCTGTTTTCTGTGTTCTTTTAGCTGTTGGATTCCAGTAACAAATTATTAATTCAATCTTTATTAAACATTCATCCTCCTATTTAATCCAATCTTTCAAATAGGACCTTAAAATTGTGGTAGTAACATTACTTCCCAAAGCTACAAACAGTGACAAGAGGTCTGCATTGCGACAGCCTACTGTCTTTCCCTGTGCAATGAGTTGCAGATGCAGCGACAAAGGGAGGGTGTTGTTATCAAAATTGCCCCATGCATTTTGAATCCCTTTTTTATCTTTTAATTACTTAAATGCCCTTCATCTTTAAAAGTGCCCTTCATATTCAAATGGCCCCATGCATTTTGAATCCTTATTTTAATTTCCAAAATGCGCTTCATATTCAAATGTTCATAACTTTTTCATCCGAACTCCATTTTCAGTGTTTTTTGTGACATTAGACTCAATTTTTTGAATAGAATCTAATTATGTGAATATTATCAACAGATTCTATCTTCTAAAATAAAAATTTATAAGACAGTAATCTTCTTTTCAATCCAATCTTCCAAATAGGACTTTATAATTGAGGTAATTACATTATTTCTCAACGTAACAAACTGTGACTGGAGGTGCGCAACATCATAGCCTACCTTCTTTCTTAGGGGAGACGCGAGATTGGGGGAGGGTGTCATCATCAAAATGCTCCCTACATTTTGACTCCATTTTCTTTTTGCTTGAATCTTTTGATAGCCAAAATGACCTTCAACATCAAATGCGCATAAATTTTTTATACGAACTCTATTTTCAGTGTTCATTTAGCTGTTGGAATCCATTAACAAATTATTAATTCAATCTTTATAAAACATTCATCCTCCTATTTAATCCAATCTTCCAAATAGGACCTTAAAATTGTGGTAGTTACATTACTTCCCAACGCTGCAAATAGTGACTAGAGGCGGGCATCACGACAGCCTAGGGTCTTTCCCTCTGCAATGGGTTATAGATGCAGAGACAAAGGGAGGGTGTTGTTATCAAAATGGCCCCATGCATTTTGAATCCCTTTTATATCTTTTAATTACTTAAATGCCCTTCATCTTTAAAAGTGCCCATCATATTCAAATGGCCCCATGCATTTTGAATCCTTCTTTTAGTTTCTAAAATGACCTTCATATTCAAATGTTCATAACTTTTTCATCCGAACTCCATTTTCAGTGTTCTTTGTGACATTGGACACAATTTTCTGAATAGAATCTAATCATGTGAATATTATCAACAAATTCTATCTTCTAAAATTAAATTTTAGAAGACATTCATCTTCCTGTTCCATCAAATCATCCAAATACGACTTTAAAATTTAGGTAGTCACATTATTTCTCAACGTAGCAAACTGTGACTGGAGGTGGGTTGCGTGATAGCCTACTTTCTTTCTTGGGGGAGACGTGAGATTGGGGGAGGGTGTCATCAGCAAAATGCTCCCTACATTTTGACTCATTTTTGTTCTTGCTTGAATCTTTTGAGTACCAAAATGACCTTCAACATCAAATCCTCATGAATTTTTTATACGAACTCTGTTTTCAGTGTTCTTTTAGCCGTCGGATTCCATTAAAAAATTATTAATTCAATCTTTATAAAACATTCATCCTCCTATTTAATCCAATCTTGCGAATAGGACCTCAAAATTGTGGTAGTTACATTACTTCCCACCGCTGCAAACAGTGAGAAGAGCTGGGCATCGCGACGACTTACCGTCTTCCCTACGCAATGGGTTGCTGATGTGGTGCAATTGCATGGACAAAGGGAGGGTGTTGTTATCAAAATGGCCCCATGCATTTTGAATCCTTTTTTTTATCTTCTAATTACTTAAATGCGCTTCATCTTTAAAAGTTCGCTTCATATTCAAATGGCCCCATGGATTTTGAATCCTTATTTTAATTTCTAAAATGCCCCTCATATTCAAATGTTCATAACTTTTTCATCTGAACACCATTCTCAGTGTTTTTTGTGACATTGGACACAATTTTTTGAATAGAATCTAATTATGCGAATATTATCAACAAATTCTATCTTCTAAAATTAAATTTTAGAATATATTCATCTTCTTGTTCAATCCAATCTTCCACAAAGTACTTTAAAATTTAGGTAGTCACATTATTTCTCAACGTAACAAACTGTTACTAGAGGTGGGTAGCATGATAGCCTACTTCCTTTCTTGGGGGAGACGCGAGATGGGGGGAGGGTGTCATCATCAAAATGCTCCCTACATTTTGACTCATTTGTGTTTTTTCTTGAATCTTTTGATTACCAAATGACCTTCAACATCAAATGCTTATAAAAATTTTATACGAACTCTGTTTTCAGTGTTCTTTTAGTTGTTGGAATCCATTAACAAATTATTAATTCAATCTTTATAAAACATTCAACCTCCTATTTAATCCAATCTTCCAAATAGGACCTTAAAATTGGGGTAGTTACATTACTTCCCAACGCTGCAAACAGTGACAAGAGGTGGGCATCGCGACTACCTACCGTCTTTCCCTGTGCAATGGGTTGCAAATGCAAAGACAAAGGGAGCGTGTTGTTATCAAAATGGCCCCATGCATTTTGAATCCCTTTTTTATCATTTAATTACTTAAATGCCCTTCATCTTTAAAAGTGCCCTTCATATTCAAATGGCCCCATTCATTTTGAATCCTTATTTTAATTTCTAAAATGCACTTCATATTCAAATGTTCATAACTTTTTCATCCGAACTCCATTTTCAGTGTTCTTTGTGACATTGGACTCAATTTTTTGAATAGAATCTGATTATGTGAATATTATCAACAGATTCTATTTTCTAAAATAAAAATTTATAAGACATTAATCTTCCTTTTCAATCCAATCTTCCAAGTAGGACTTTATAGTTAAGGTTGTTACGTTATTTCTCAACGTAACAAACCGTCATTGGAGGTGGGCAGCGTCATAGCCTACCTTCTTTCTTGGGGGAGACGCGAGATGGGGGGAGGGTGTCATCATCAAAATGCTGCCAAAATTTTGACTCCTTTTTCTTTTTGCTTGAATCTTTTGTTTACGAAAATGACCTTCAACATCAAATGCACATAAATTTTTTATACGAACTCTATTTTCAGTGTTCATTTAACCGTTGGAATCCATTAACAAATTATTAATTCAATATTTATAAAACATTCATCCTCCTATTTAATCAAACCTTCCAAATAGGACCCTAATATTGGGGTAGTTACATTACTTCCCAACACTGCAAACAGTGAGAAGATCTGGGCATCGCAACCGCCTACCGTCTTCCCTACGCAATGGGTTGCTGATGCAGAGACAAAGGGAGGGTGTTGTTATCAAAATGGCCCCATGCATTTTGAATCCCTTTTTTATCTTTTAATTACTTAAATGCCCTTCATATTTAAAAGTGCCCTTCATATTCAATGGCCCCACGCATTTTGAATCCTTATTTTAATTTCAAAAATGCACTTCATATTAAAATGTTCATAACTTTTTCATCGGAACTCCATTTTTAGTGTTCTTTGTGACATTGGACTCAATTTTTTGAATAGAATCTAATTACGTAAATATTATCAACAGATTCAATCTACTGAAATAAAAATTCATAAGACATTAATCTTCCTGTTCAATCCAATCTTCCAAGTAGGACTTTATAGTTAAGGTTGTTACATTATTTCTCAACGTAACAAACCGTCATTGGAGGTGGGCAGCGTCATAGCCTACCTTCTTTCTTGGGGGAGACGCGAGGTGGGGGGAGGGTGTCATCATCAAAATGGTCCCTACATTTTGACTCCTTTCTTTTTTTGCGTGAATCTTTTGATTACCAAAATGACCTTCAACATCTAATGCTCACTAATTTTTTATACGAACTCTGTTTTCTGTGTTCTTTTAGCTGTTGGATTCCATTAACAAATTATTAATTGAATCTTTATAAAACATTCATCCTCCTATTTAATCCAATCTTCCAAATAGGACCTTAAAATTGGGGTAGTTGCATTACTTCCTAACGTTGCAAATAGTGACAAGAGCTGGGCATCGCGACCGCCTACCGTCTTTCCCTGTGCAATGGGTTGCAGATGCAGAGACAAAAGGATGGTGTTGTTATCAAAATGGGCCCATGCATTTTGAATCCCTTTTTTAACTTTTAATTACTTAAATGCCCTTCATCTTTAAAAGTGCCCTTCATATTCAAATGGCCCCACGCATTATGAATCCTTATTTTAATTTCAAAAGTGCACTTCATATTAAAATGTTCATAACTTTTTCATCGGAACTCCATTTTTAGTGTTCTTTGTGACATTGGAGTCAATTTTTTGAATAGAATCTAATTATGTGGATATTATCAACAGATTCTATCTTCTAAAATAAAAAATTTATAAGGCATTAATCTTCCTTTTCAATCAATTCTTCCTAATAGGTCTTTATAATTGAGGTAGTTACATTATTTCCCAACGTAACAAACTGTGACCGGAGGTGGGTACCATCATACCCTACCTTCTTTCTTAGGGGAGATGTGAGATGGGGGGAGGGTGTCATCATCAAAATGCTCCCTACATTTTGACCCCTTTTTCCTTCTGCCTGAATCTTTTGATTACCAAAGTGACCTTCAACATCAAATGCTCATAAATTTTTTATACGAACTCTATTTTCAGTGTTCATTTAGCCATTGGAATCCATTAACAAATTATTAATTCAATCTTTATAAAACATTCATCCTCCTATTTAATCCAATCCTCCAAATAGGACCTTAAAATTGGGGTGGTTACATTACTTCCCAACGCTACAAACAGTGAGGAGAGCTGTGCATCACAACGGCCTACCGTCTTCCCTGCGCAATTGGCTGCTGATGTGGTGTAGTTGCATAGACAAAGGGAGGGTGTTGTTATCAAAATGGCCGCATGTATTTTGAATCCTTTTTTTTTATCTTTTAATTACTTAAATGCCCTTCATCTTTAAAAGTGCCCTTCATATTCAAATGGCCCCATGCATTTTGAATCCTTATTTTAATTTCTAAAATGCGCTTCACATTAAAATGTTCATAACTTTTTCATCCGAACTCCATTTTCAGTGTTCTTTGTGACATTGGAGTCAATTTTTTGAGTAGAATCTAATCAAGTGAATATTATCAACAGATTCTATCTTCTAAAATAAAAAATTTATAAGACATTAATCTTCCTTTTCAATCAATTCTTCCTAATAGGTCTTTATAATTGAGGTAGTTACATTATTTCCCAACGTAACAAACTGTGACCGGAGGTGGGTAGCATCATACCCTACCTTCTTTCTTAGGGGAGATGCGAGATGGGGGGAGGGTGTCATCATCAAAATGCTCCCTACATTTTGACCCCTTTTTCTTTCTGCATGAATCTTTTGATTACCAAAGTGACCTTCAACATCAAATGCTCATAAATTTTTTATACGAACTCTATTTTCAGTGTTCATTTAGCCATTGGAATCCATTAACAAATTATTAATTCAATCTTTATAAAACATTCCTCCTCCTATTTAATCCAATCCTCCAAATAGGACCTTAAAATTTGGGGTAGTTACATTACTTCCCAATGCTACAAACAGTGAGGAGAGCTGTGCATCGCAACGGCCTACCGTCTTCCCTGCGCAATGGGCTGCTGATGTAGTGCAGTTGCATAGACAAAGGGAGGGTGTTGTTAGCAAAATGGCCGCATGTATTTTGAATCCTTTTTTTTTATCTCTTAATTACTTAAATGCCCTTCATCTTCAAAAGTGCCCTTCATATTCAAATGGCCCCATGCATTTTGAATCCCTATTTTAATTTCTAAAATGCGCTTCATATTAAAATGTTCATAACTTTTTCATCCGAACTCCATTTTCAGTGTGCTTTGTGACATTGGACTCAATTTTTTGAGTAGAATCTAATCAAGTGAATATTATCAACAGATTCTATCTTCTAAAATAAAAAGTTATAAGACTTTAATCTTCCTATTCAATCCAAACTTTCAAATAGGACTTTATAATTGAGGTTGTTACAATATTTCTCAACGTAACAAACTGCCACGGAAGGTGGGTAGCGTCACAGCCTACCTTCTTTCTTGTGGGAGATGCGAGATGGGGGGAGGGTGTCATCATCAAAATGGTCCCTACATTTTCTCTCTCTGTTTTTAAGCGAATCTTTTGATTACCAAAATGACATTCAACATCAAATGCTCATAAATTTTTTATACGAACTCTGTTTTCTGTGTTCTTTTAGCTGTTGGATTCCATTAGCAAATTATTAATTCAATCTTTATAAAACATTCATCCTCCTATTTAATCCAATCTTCCAAATAGGACCTTAAAATTGGGGTAGTTGCATTACTTCCCAACACTGCAAACAGTGACAAGAGCTGGGCATCGCGACCGCCTACGGTCTTTCCCTGTGCAATGGGTTGCAAATGCAGAGACAAAGGGAGGGTGTTGTTATCAAAATGGCCCTATGCATTTTGAATCCCTTTTTTACCTTTTAATTACTTAAATTCCCTTCATCTTTAAAAGTGCCCTTCATATTCAAATGTCCCCATGCATTTTGAATCCTACCGTCTTTCACTGCGCAATGGGTTGCAAATGCAGAGACAATGGGGGGGTGTTGCTATCAAAATGGCCCCATGCATTTTGAATCCCTTTTTATCTTTTAATTACTTAAATGCCCTTCATCTTTAAAAGTACCCTTCATATTCAATGGCCCCATGCATTTTGAATCCTTATTTTAATTTCAAAAATGCACTTCATATTAAAATGTTCATAACTTTTTCATCCGTACTCCATTTTCTATGTTCTTTGTGACATTGGACTCAATTTTTTGAATAGAATGTAATTATGTGGATATTATCAACAGATTCTATCTTCTAAAATAAAAAATTTATAAGACATTAATATTCCTTTTCAATCCAATCTTCCAAATAGCTCTTTATAATTGAGGTAGTTACATTATTTCCCAATGTAACAAACTGTGACTGGAGGTGGGTAGCATCATACCCTACCTTCTTTCTTGGGGGAGATGCGAGATGGGGGAAGGGTGTCATCATCAAAATGATCCCTACATTTTGACACCTTTTTCATTATGCTTGAATCTTTTGATTACCAAAATGACCTTCAACATCAAATGCACATAAATTTTGTATACGAACTCTATTTTCAATGTTCATTTAGCCATTCAAATCCATTAACAAATTATTAATTCAATCTTTATAAAACATTCATCCTCCTATTTAATCCAATCTTCCGAATAGGACCTTAAAATTGGTGTAGTTACATTACTTCCCAACGCTGCAAACAGTGAGAAGAGCTGGGCATTGCGACCGCCTACCATCTTCCCTGCGCAATGGGTTGCTGATGTGGTGCAGTTGCACACACAAAGGGAGGGTTTTGTTATCAAAATTGCCCCATGTATATTGAATCCTTTTTAATATCTTTTAATTAATTAAATGCCCTTCATCTTTAAAAGTGCCCTTCATATTCAAATGGCCCCATGCATTTTGAATCCTTATTTTAATTTCTAAAATGCCCTTCATATTAAAATCTTCATAACTTTTTCATCCGAGCCCCATTTTCAGTGTTCTTTGTGACATTGGACTCAATTTTTTGAGTAGAATCTAATCAAGTGAATATTATCAACAGACTCTATCTTCTAAAATAAAAATTTATAAGACTTTAATCTTCCTATTCAATCCAATCTTTCAAATAGGACTTTATAATTGAGGTTGTTACAATATTTCTCAACGTAACAAACTGCCACTGGAGGTGGGTAGCGTCATAGCCTACCTTCCTTCTTGGGGGAGATGCAAGATGGGGGGAGGGTGTCATCATCAAAATGGTCCCTACATTTTGACTCCTTTTTGTTTTTAAGTGAATCTTTTGATTACCAAAATGACCTTCAACATCTAATGCTCATTAATTTTTTATACGAACTCTGTTTTCTGTGTTCTTTTAGCTGTTGGATTCCATTAACAAATTATTAATTGAATCTTTATAAAACATTCATCCTCCTATTTAATCCAATCTTCCAAATAGGACCTTAAAATTGGGGTAGTTGCATTACTTCCTAACGTTGCAAATAGTGACAAGAGCTGGGCATCGCGACCGCCTACCGTCTTTCCCTGTGCAATGGGTTGCAGATGCAGAGACAAAAGGATGGTGTTGTTATCAAAATGGGCCCATGCATTTTGAATCCCTTTTTTAACTTTTAATTACTTAAATGCCCTTCATCTTTAAAAGTGCCCTTCATATTCAAATGGCCCCACGCATTATGAATCCTTATTTTAATTTCAAAAGTGCACTTCATATTAAAATGTTCATAACTTTTTCATCGGAACTCCATTTTTAGTGTTCTTTGTGACATTGGAGTCAATTTTTTGAATAGAATCTAATTATGTGGATATTATCAACAGATTCTATCTTCTAAAATAAAAAATTTATAAGGCATTAATCTTCCTTTTCAATCAATTCTTCCTAATAGGTCTTTATAATTGAGGTAGTTACATTATTTCCCAACGTAACAAACTGTGACCGGAGGTGGGTACCATCATACCCTACCTTCTTTCTTAGGGGAGATGCGAGATGGGGGGAGGGTGTCATCATCAAAATGCTCCCTACATTTTGACCCCTTTTTCTTTCTGCTTGAATCTTTTGATTACCAAAGTGACCTTCAACGTCAAATGCTCATAAATTTTTTATACGAACTCTATTTTAAGTGTTCATTTAGCCATTGGAATCCATTAACAAATTATTAATTCAATCTTTATAAAACATTCATCCTCCTATTTAATCCAATCCTCCAAATAGGACCTTAAAATTGGGGTAGTTACATTACTTCCCAACGCTACAAACAGTGAGGAGAGCTGTGCATCGCAACGGCCTACCGTCTTCCCCTATGCAATTGGTATGTGGTGTAGTTGCATAGACAAAGGGAGGGTGTTGTTATCAAAATGGCCGCATGTATTTTGAATCCTTTTTTTTTATCTTTTAATTACTTAAATGCCCTTCATCTTTAAAAGTGCCCTTCATATTCAAATGGCCCCATGCATTTTGAATCCTTATTTTAATTTCTAAAATGCCCTTCATATTAAAATCTTCATAACTTTTTCATCCGAACTCCATTTTCAGTGTTCTTTGTGACATTGGAGTCAATTTTTTGAGTAGAATCTAATCAAGTGAATATTATCAACAGATTCTATCTTCTAAAATAAAAAATTTATAAGACATTAATCTTCCTTTTCAATCAATTCTTCCTAATAGGTCTTTATAATTGAGGTAGTTACATTATTTCCCAACGTAACAAACTGTGACCGGAGGTGGGTAGCATCATACCCTACCTTCTTTCTTAGGGGAGATGCGAGATGGGGGGAGGGTGTCATCATCAAAATGCTCCCTACATTTTGACCCCTTTTTCTTTCTGCTTGAATCTTTTGATTACCAAAGTGACCTTCAACATCAAATGCTCATAAATTTTTTATACGAACTCTATTTTCAGTGTTCATTTAGCCATTGGAATCCATTAACAAATTATTAATTCAATCTTTATAAAACATTCATCCTCCTATTTAATCCAATCCTCCAAATAGGACCTTAAAATTTGGGGTAGTTACATTACTTCCCAATGCTACAAACAGTGAGGAGAGCTGTGCATCGCAACGGCCTACCGTCTTCCCTGCGCAATGGGCTGCTGATGTAGTGCAGTTGCATAGACAAAGGGAGGGTGTTGTTAGCAAAATGGCCGCATGTATTTTGAATCCTTTTTTTTTATCTCTTAATTACTTAAATGCCCTTCATCTTCAAAAGTGCCCTTCATATTCAAATGGCCCCATGCATTTTGAATCCCTATTTTAATTTCTAAAATGCGCTTCATATTAAAATGTTCATAACTTTTTCATCCGAACTCCATTTTCAGTGTGCTTTGTGACATTGGACTCAATTTTTTGAGTAGAATCTAATCAAGTGAATATTATCAACAGATTCTATCTTCTAAAATAAAAAGTTATAAGACTTTAATCTTCCTATTCAATCCAAACTTTCAAATAGGACGTTATAATTGAGGTTGTTACAATATTTCTCAACGTAACAAACTGCCACTGAAGGTGGGTAGCGTCATAGCCTACCTTCTTTCTTGTGGGAGATGCGAGATGGGGGGAGGGTGTCATCATCAAAATGGTCCCTACATTTTGAATACTCTCTTTCTTTTACTTGAATCTTTTGATTACCAAAATGACATTCAACATCAAATGCTCATGAATTTTTTATACGAACTCTGTTTTCTGTGTTCTTTTAGCTGTTGGATTCCATTAGCAAATTATTAATTCAATCTTTATAAAACATTCATCCTCCTATTTAATCCAATCTTCCAAATAGGACCTTAAAATTGGGGTAGTTGCATTACTTCCCAACACTGCAAACAGTGACAAGAGCTGGGCATCGCGACCGCCTACGGTCTTTCCCTGTGCAATGGGTTGCAAATGCAGAGACAAAGGGAGGGTGTTGTTATCAAAATGGCCCTATGCATTTTGAATCCCTTTTTTACCTTTTAATTACTTAAATTCCCTTCATCTTTAAAAGTGCCCTTCATATTCAAATGTCCCCATGCATTTTGAATCCTACCGTCTTTCACTGCGCAATGGGTTGCAAATGCAGAGACAATGGGGGGGTGTTGCTATCAAAATGGCCCCATGCATTTTGAATCCCTTTTTATCTTTTAATTACTTAAATGCCCTTCATCTTTAAAAGTACCCTTCATATTCAATGGCCCCATGCATTTTGAATCCTTATTTTAATTTCTAAAATGCCCTTCATATTCAAATGTTCATAACTTCTTCATCCGTACTCCATTTTCTATGTTCTTTGTGACATTGTACTCAATTTTTTGAATTGAATCTAATTATGTGAATATTATCAACAAATTCTATCTTCTAAAATAAAAAATTTATAAGACATTAATCTTCCTTTTCAATCCAATCTTCCAAATAGCTCTTTATAATTTAGATAGTTACATTATTTCTCAATGTAACAAAGCGTATTTGGAGGTGGGTAGCATCATACCCTACCTTCTTTCTTGGGGAGATGCGAGATGGGGGAAGCGTGTCATCATCAAAATGATCCCAACATTTTGACACCTTTTTCATTATGCTTGAATCTTTTGATTACCAAAATGACCTTCAACATCCAATGCTCATAAATTTTTGTATAGGAACTCTATTTTCAATGTTCATTTAGCCGTTGGAATCTATTAACAAATTATTAATTCAATCTTTATAAAACATTCATCCTCCTATTTAATCCAATCTTCCAAATACGCCCTTAAAATTGGGGTAGTTATATTACTTCCCAATGCTGCAAACAGTGACAAGAGCTGGGCATTGCGATCGCCTACTGTCTTTCCCTGTGCAATGGGTTGCAGATGCAGAGACAAAGGGAGGGTGTTATTATAAAAATGGCCCCATGCATTTTGAATCCTTTTTTTTAACTTCTAATTAATTAAATGCCCTTCATCTTTAAAAGTGCCCTTCATATTAAAATGGCCCCATGCATTTTGAATCCTTATTTTAATTTCTAAAATGCCCTTCATATTCAAATGTTCATAACTTTTTCATCCAAGCTCCATTTTCAGTATTCTTTGTGACATTCGACTCAATTTTTTGAATGGCATCTAATTATGTGAATATTATCAACTGATTCTATCTTCTAAAATAAAAATTTATAAGACATTAATCTTCCTGTTCAATCCAATCTTCCAAATAGGACTTTATAATTGAGGTTGTTACATTATTTCTAAACGTAACAAACTGTGACTGGAGCTAGGTAGCGTCATAGCCTACCTTCTTTCTTGGGGAAGACGCGAGATGGGGGGAGGGTGTCATCATCAAAATGGTCCCTACATTTTGACTCCTTTTTGTTTTTAAGTGAATCTTTTGATTACCAAAATGACCTTCAACATCAAATGCTCATAAATTTTTTATAGGAACTCTGTTTTCTATGTTCTTTTAGCTGTTGGATTCCATTAGCAAATTATTAATTCAATCTTTATAAAACATTCATCCTCCTATTTAATCCAAACTTCCAAATAGGACCTTGAAATTGGGGTAGTTGCATTACTTCCTAATGCTGCAAACAGTGACAAGAGCTGGGCATTGCGACCGCCTACCGTCTTTCCCTGTGCAATGGGTTGCAGATGCAGAGACAAAAGGATGGTGTTGTTATCAAAATGGGCCCATGCATTTTGAATCCCTTTTTTATCTTTTAATTACTTAAATGCCCTTCATCTTTAAAAGTGCCCTTCATATTCAAATGGCCCCACGCATTATGAATCCTTATTTTAATTTCAAAAGTGCACTTCATATTCAAATGTTCATAACTTTTTCGTCCGATCACCATTCTCAGTGTTTTTTGTGACATTGGACTCAATTTTTTGAATAGAATCTAATTATGTGGATATTATCAACAGAGTCTATCTTCTAAAATAAAAATTTATAAGACATTAATCTCCCTGTTCTATCGAATCTTCCAAATAGGACTTTTTAATCGAGGTTGTTACATTATTTCTCATCGTAATAAAGTGTGACTGGAGGTGGGTAGTGTCATAGCCTACCTTCTTTCTTGGGGGAGACGCAAGATGGGGGCAGGTTGTCATCACCAAAATGCTCCCTACATTTCAACTCCTTTTTCTTTTTGCTTGAATCTTTTGATTACCAAAATGACCCTCAACATAAATTGCTCATAAATTTTTTATACGTACTCTATTTTCAGTTTTCATTTAGCTGTTGGAATCCATTAACAAATTATTAATTCAATCTTTATAAAACATTCATCCTCCAATTTAATCCAATCTTCCAAATAGGAGCTTAAAATTGGGGTAGTTACATTACTTCCCAACGCTGCAAATAGTGAGAAGATCAGTGCATCACAACGGCCTTTCGTCTTCCCCTATGCAATGGGTGGTTCAGTTGCATGGACAAAGGGAGGCTGTTGTTATCAAAATGGCCCCATGTATTTTGAATCCCTTTTTTTATCTTTTAATTACTTAAATACCCTTCATCTTTAAAAGTGCCCTTCATATTCAAATGGCCCCATGCATTTTGAATCCTTATTTTAATTTCTAAAATGTCCTTCATATTCAAATGTTCATAACTTTTTCATCCAAGCTCCATTTTCAGTATTCTTTGTGACATTGGACTCAATTTTTTGAATGGCATCTAATTATGTGAATATTATCAACAAATTCTATCTTCTAAAATAAAAATTTATAAGACATTAATCATCCTGTTCAATCCAATCATCCAAATAGGACTTTATAATTGAGGTAGTTACATTATTTCTCAACGTAACAAACTGTGAGTGGAGGTGGGTAGCGTCGTAGCCTACCTTCTTTCTTGGGAGGGACGCGAGATGGGGGTAGGGTTTCATCATCAAAATGTTCCCTACATTTTGACTCCTTTTTCTTTTTGCTTCAATCTTTTAATTCCCAAAATGACCTTCAACATCAAATGCTCATAAATTTTTTATACAAGCTCTGTTTTCAGTGTTCATTTAGCCGTTGGAATCCATTAAGTAATTATTAATTCAATCTTTATAAAACATTCATCCTCATATTTAATCCAATCTTCCAAATAGGACCTTAAAATTTGGGTAGTTACATTACTTCCCAATGATGCAAACCATGAGAAGATCTGGGCATCGTGACCGCCTACCGTCTTCCCTGCGCAATGGGTTGCGATGTATGCATAGACAAAGGGAGGGTGTTGTTATCAAAATGGTGCCATGTATTTTGAATCCTTTTTTTATCTTCTAATTACGTAAATGCCCTTTATCTTTAAAAGTGCCCTTTATATTCAAATGGCCCCGTGCATTTTGAATCCTTATTTTAATTTCTAAAATGCCCTTCATATTCAAATGTTCATAACTTTTTCGTCCGATCACCATTCTCAGTGTTTTTTGTGACATTGTACACAATTTTTTGAATAGAATCTAATTATGTGAATATAATCAACAAATTCTATCTTCTAAAATTAAATTTTAGCAGACATTCATCTTCCTGTTCAATCAAATCTTCCACATAGGACTTCAAAATTTAGGCAGTCACATTATTTCTCAACGTAACAAACTGTGACTGGAGGTGGGTAGCGTGATAGCCTACTTTCTTTCTTGGGGGAGACACGAGATGGGGGGCAGGTCTCATCATCATAATGCTCCCAACATTTTGACTACTTTTTCTTTTTACTTGAATCTTTTGATTGCCAAAATGACCTTCAACATCCAATGCTCATAAATTTTTTATACGAACTATGTTTTCTGTGTTCTTTTAGCTGTTGGATTCCATTAACAAATTATTAATTCAATCTTTATAAAACATTCATCCTCCTATTTAATCCAATCTTCCAAATAGGACCTTAAAATTGGGGTTGTTACATTACTTTCGAATGCTGCAAACAGTGGGAAGATCTGGGCATCATGACAGCCTTCCGTCTTTCCCTGTGCAATGGGTTGCAGATACAAAGACAAAGGGAGGGTGTTGTTATTAAAATGGCCCATGCATTTTGAATCCCTTTTTTATCTTTTACTTACTTAAATTCCCTTCATCTTTAAAAGTGCCTTTCATATTCAAATGGCCCCATGCATTTTGAATCCTACCGTCTTTCACTGCGCAATGGGTTGCAAATGCAGAGACAATGGGGGGGTGTTGCTATCAAAATGGCCCCATGTATTTTGAATCCTTTTTTTATCTTCTAATTACGTAAATGCCCTTTATCTTTAAAAGTGCCCTTTATATTCAAATGGCCCCGTGCATTTTGAATCCTTATTTTAATTTCTAAAACGCCCTTCATATTTAAATGTTCATAACTTTTTCATCCGAGCTCCATTTTCAATGTTTTTTGTGACATTGGACACAATTTTTTGAATAGAATCTAATTATGTCAATGTTATCTACAAATTCTATCTTCTAAAATTAAATTTTAGAAGACATTCATCTTCCTGGTCAATCCAATCTTCCGAATAGGACTTTAAATTTTAGATAGTTGGATTATTTCTCAACGTAACAAACTGTCACTGGAGGTGGTAGCGTGATAGGATAACTTCTTTCTTGGGGGATACGCGAGATGGGGGGAGGGTGTCATCATCAAAATGCTCCCCACAATTTGACTCCTTTTTTTTTTTTTTCCTTGAATGTTTTTACTACCAAAATGACCTTCAACATCAAACGCTCATAAATTTTTTATACGGACTCTGTTTTCAATGTCCTTTTAGCCGTTGGAATCTATTAACAAATTATTAATTCAATCTTTATAAAACATTCATCCTCCTATTTAATCCAATCTTCCAAATAGGACCTTAAAATTTGGGTAGTTACATTACTTCCCAATGATGCAAACCATGAGAAGATCTGGGCATCGTGACCGCCTACCATCTTCCCTGCGCAATGGGTTGTTGATGTGGTGCAGTTGCATAGACAAAGGGAGGGTGTTGTTACAAAATGGCCCCATGCATTTTGTATCCCTTTTTTTTATCTTCTAATTACTTAAATGCCCTTCATCTTTAAAAGTGCCCTTCATATTCAAATGGCCCCATGTATTTTGAATCCTTATTTTAATTTCTAAAATGCCCTTCATATTCAAATGTTCATAACTTCTTCATCCGAGCTCCATTTTCAGTGGTCTTTGTGACATTGTACACAATTTTTTCAATTGAATCTAATTATGTGAATATTATCAACAAATTCTATCTTCTAAAATTAAATTTTAGAAGACATTCATCTTCCTGTTCAATCCAATCTTCCAAATAGGACTTTAAATTTTAGATAGTTGCATTATTTCTCAACGTAACAAACTGTCACTGGAGGTGGGTAGCGTGATAGGATACCTTCTTTCTTGGGAGGGACGCGAGATGGGGGTAGGGTTTCATCATCAAAATGCTCCCAACATTTTGACTACTTTTTCTTTTTACTTGAATCTTTTGATTACCAAAATGACCTTCAACATCCAATGCTCATAAATTTTTTTATAGGAACTCTGTTTTCTGTGTTCTTTTAGCTGTTGGATTCCATTAACAAATTATTAATTCAATCTTTATAAAACATTCATCCTCCTATTTAATCCAATCATCCAACTAGGACCTTAAAATTGGGGTTGTTACATTACTTCCCAACGCTGCAAACAGTGGGAAGATCTGGGCATCGCGACAGCCTTTCGTCTTTCCCTATGCAATGGGTTGCAGATACAGAGACAAAGGGAGGGTGTTGTTATCAAAATGGCCCCATGCATTTTGAATCCCTTTTTTATCTTTTAATTACTTAAATGCCCTTCATATTTAAAAGTGCCCTTCATATTCAAATGGCCCCATGCATTTTGAATCCTTATTTTGCTTTCTAAAATGCCCTTCATATTCAAATGTTCATAACTTCTTCATCCGAGCTCCATTTTTAGTGGTATTTGTGACATTGTACACAATTTTTTCAATTGAATCTAATTATGTGAATATTATCAACAAATTCTATCTTCTAAAATTAAATTTTAGAAGACATTCATCTTCCTGTTCAATCCAATCTTCCAAATAGGACTTTAAATTTTAGATAGTTGCATTATTTCTCAACGTAACAAACTGTCACTGGAGGTGGGTAGCGTGATAGGATACCTTCTTTCTTAGGGGAGACGCGAGATGGGGGCCGGGTCTCATCATCAAAATGCTCCCAACATTTTGAATACTTTTTCTTTTTACTTGAATCTTTTGATTACCAAAATGACCTTCAACATCCAATGCTCATAAATTTTTTTATAGGAACTCTGTTTTCTGTGTTCTTTTAGCTATTGGATTCCATTAACAAATTATTAATTCAATCTTTATAAAACATTCATCCTCCTATTTAATCCAATCATCCAACTAGGACCTTAAAATTGGGGTTGTTACATTACTTCCCAACGCTGCAAACAGTGGGAAGATCTGGGCATCGCGACAGCCTTTCGTCTTCCCCTATGCAATGGGTTGTAGATATAGAGACAAAGGGAGGGTGTTGTTATCAAAATGGCCCCATGCATTTTGAATCCCTTTTTATCTTTTAATTACTTAAATGCCCTTCATATTTAAAAGTGCCCTTCATATTCAAATGGCCCCATGCATTTTGAATCCTTATTTTGCTTTCTAAAATGCCCTTCATATTCAAATGTTCATAACTTCTTCATCCGAGCTCCATTTTCAGTGGTCTTTGTGACATTGTACACAATTTTTTCAATTGAATCTAATTATGTGAATATTATCAACAAATTCTATCTTCTAAAATTAAATTTTAGAAGACATTCATCTTCCTGTTCAATCCAATCTTCCAAATAGGACTTTAAATTTTAGATAGTTGCATTATTTCTCAACGTAACAAACTGTCACTGGAGGTGGGTAGCGTGATAGGATACCTTCTTTCTTGGGGGAGACGCGAGATGGGGGGCAGGTCTCATCATCAAAATGCTCCCAACATTTTAAATACTTTTTCTTTTTACTTGAATCTTTTGATTACCAAAATGACCTTCAACATCCAATGCTCATAAATTTTTTTATAGGAACTCTGTTTTCTGTGTTCTTTTAGCTGTTGGATTCCATTATTAAATTATTAATTCAATCTTTATAAAACATTCATCCTCCTATTTAGTCCAATCATCCAACTAGGACCTTAAAATTGGGGTTGTTACATTACTTCCCAACGCTGCAAACAGTGGGAAGATCTGGGCATCGCGACAGCCTTTCGTCTTTCCCTATGCAATGGGTTGCAGATACAGAGACAAAGGGAGGGTGTTGTTATCAAAATGGCCCCATGCATTTTGAATCCCTTTTTTACCTTTTAATTACTTAAATGCCCTTCATATTTAAAAGTGCCCTTCATATTCAAATGGCCCCATGCATTTTGAATCCTTATTTTGCTTTCTAAAATGCCCTTCATATTCAAATGTTCATAACTTCTTCATCCGAGCTCCATTTTCAGTGGTCTTTGTGACATTGTACACAATTTTTTCAATTGAATCTAATTATGTGAATATTATCAACAAATTCTATCTTCTAAAATTAAATTTTAGAAGACATTCATCTTCCTGTTCAATCCAATCTTCCAAATAGGACTTTAAATTTTAGATAGTTGCATTATTTCTCAACGTAACAAACTGTCACTGGAGGTGGGTAGCGTGATAGGATACCTTCTTTCTTTGGGGAGACGCGAGATGGGGGGCAGGTCTCATCATCAAAATGCTCCCAACATTTTGAATACTTTTTCTTTTTACTTGAATCTTTTGATTACCAAAATGACCTTCAACATCCAATGCTCATAAATTTTTTTATAGGAACTCTGTTTTCTGTGTTCTTTTAGCTGTTGGATTCCATTAACAAATTATTAATTCAATCTTTATAAAACATTCATCCTCCTATTTAATCCAATCATCCAACTAGGACCTTAAAATTGGGGTTGTTACATTACTTCCCAACGCTGCAAACAGTGGGAAGATCTGGGCATCGCGACAGCCTTTCGTCTTTCCCTATGCAATGGGTTGCTAATGTGGTGCAGTTGCATAGACAAAGGGAGGGTGTTGTTATCAAAATGGCCCCATGCATTTTGAATCCCTTTTTTATCTTTTAATTACTTAAATGCCCTTCATATTTAAAAGTGCCCTTCATATTCAAATGGCCCCATGCATTTTGAATCCTTATTTTGCTTTCTAAAATGCCCTTCATATTCAAATGTTCATAACTTCTTCATCCGAGCTCCATTTTCAGTGGTATTTGTGACATTGTACACAATTTTTTCAATTGAATCTAATTATGTGAATATTATCAACAAATTCTATCTTCTAAAATTAAATTTTAGAAGACATTCATCTTCCTGTTCAATCCAATCTTCCAAATAGGACTTTAAATTTTAGATAGTTGCATTATTTCTCAACGTAACAAAGCATCCTTTGGAGGTGGGTAGCGTGATAGGATACCTTCTTTCTTGGGGAGACGCGAGATGGGGGAGGGTCTCATCATCAAAATGCTCCCAACATTTTGACTACTTTTTCTTTTTACTTGAATCTTTTGATTACCAAAATGACCTTCAACATCCAATGCTCATAAATTTTTTTATAGGAACTCTGTTTTCTGTGTTCTTTTACATGTTGGATTCCATTAACAAATTATTAATTCAATCTTTATAAAACATTCATCCTCCTATTTAATCCAATCATCCAACTAGGACCTTAAAATTGGGGTTGTTACATTACTTCCCAACGCTGCAAACAGTGGGAAGATCTGGGCATCGCGACAGCCTTTCGTCTTTCCCTATGCAATGGGTTGCAGATACAGAGACAAAGGGAGGGTGTTGTTATCAAAATGGCCCCATGCATTTTGAATCCCTTTTTTATCTTTTAATTACTTAAATGCCCTTCATATTTAAAAGTGCCCTTCATATTCAAATGGCCCCATGCATTTTGAATCCTTATTTTGCTTTCTAAAATGCCCTTCATATTCAAATGTTCATAACTTCTTCATCCGAGCTCCATTTTCAGTGGTCTTTGTGACATTGTACACAATTTTTTCAATTGAATCTAATTATGTGAATATTATCAACAAATTCTATCTTCTAAAATTAAATTTTAGAAGACATTCATCTTCCTGTTCAATCCAATCTTCCAAATAGGACTTTAAATTTTAGATAGTTGCATTATTTCTCAACGTAACAAACTGTCACTGGAGGTGGGTAGCGTGATAGGATACCTTCTTTCTTGGGGGAGACGCGAGATGGGGGGCAGGTCTCATCATCAAAATGCTCCCAACATTTTGAATACTTTTTCTTTTTACTTGAATCTTTTGATTACCAAAATGACCTTCAACATCCAATGCTCATAAATTTTTTTATAGGAACTCTGTTTTCTGTGTTCTTTTAGCTGTTGGATTCCATTAACAAATTATTAATTCAATCTTTATAAAACATTCATCCTCCTATTTAATCCAATCATCCAACTAGGACCTTAAAATTGGGGTTGTTACATTACTTCCCAACGCTGCAAACAGTGGGAAGATCTGGGCATCGCGACAGCCTTTCGTCTTCCCCTATGCAATGGGTTGTAGATATAGAGACAAAGGGAGGGTGTTGTTATCAAAATGGCCCCATGCATTTTGAATCCCTTTTTTATCTTTTAATTACTTAAATGCCCTTCATATTTAAAAGTGCCCTTCATATTCAAATGGCCCCATGCATTTTGAATCCTTATTTTGCTTTCTAAAATGCCCTTCATATTCAAATGTTCATAACTTCTTCATCCGAGCTCCATTTTCAGTGGTCTTTGTGACATTGTACACAATTTTTTCAATTGAATCTAATTATGTGAATATTATCAACAAATTCTATCTTCTAAAATTAAATTTTAGAAGACATTCATCTTCCTGTTCAATCCAATCTTCCAAATAGGACTTTAAATTTTAGATAGTTGCATTATTTCTCAACGTAACAAACTGTCACTGGAGGTGGGTAGCGTGATAGGATACCTTCTTTCTTGGGGGAGACGCGAGATGGGGGGCAGGTCTCATCATCAAAATGCTCCCAACATTTTAAATACTTTTTCTTTTTACTTGAATCTTTTGATTACCAAAATGACCTTCAACATCCAATGCTCATAAATTTTTTTATAGGAACTCTGTTTTTACGTGTTCTTTTAGCTGTTGGATTCCATTATTAAATTATTAATTCAATCTTTATAAAACATTCATCCTCCTATTTAGTCCAATCATCCAACTAGGACCTTAAAATTGGGGTTGTTACATTACTTCCCAACGCTGCAAACAGTGGGAAGATCTGGGCATCGCGACAAACCTTTCGTCTTTCCCTATGCAATGGGTTGCGGTCTGAGAGACAAAGGGAGGGTGTTGTTATCAAAATGGCCCCATGCATTTTGAATCCCTTTTTTACCTTTTAATTACTTAAATGCCCTTCATATTTAAAAGTGCCCTTCATATTCAAATGGCCCCATGCATTTTGAATCCTTATTTTGCTTTCTAAAATGCCCTTCATATTCAAATGTTCATAACTTCTTCATCCGAGCTCCATTTTCAGTGGTATTTGTGACATTGTACACAATTTTTTCAATTGAATCTAATTATGTGAATATTATCAACAAATTCTATCTTCTAAAATTAAATTTTAGAAGACATTCATCTTCCTGTTCAATCCAATCTTCCAAATAGGACTTTAAATTTTAGATAGTTGCATTATTTCTCAACGTAACAAAGCATCCTTTGGAGGTGGGTAGCGTGATAGGCTACCTTCTTTCTTGGGGGAGACGCGAGATGGGGGGCAGGTCTCATCATCAAAATGCTCCCAACATTTTGAATACTTTTTCTTTTTACTTGAATCTTTTGATTACCAAAATGACCTTCAACATCCAATGCTCATAAATTTTTTATACGAACTATGTTTTCTGTGTTCTTTTAGCTGTTGGATTCCATTAACAAATTATTAATTCAATCTTTATAAAACATTCATCCTCCTATTTAATCCAATCATCCAACTAGGACCTTAAAATTGGGGTTGTTACATAACTTCCCAACGCTGCAAACAGTGGGAAGATCTGGGCATCGCGACAGCCTTTCGTCTTTCCCTATGCAATGGGTTGCAGATACAGAGACAAAGGGAGGGTGTTGTTATCAAAATGGCCCCATGCATTTTGAATCCCTTTTTTATCTTTTAATTACTTAAATGCCCTCCATATTTAAAATTGCCCTTCATATTCAAATGGCCCCATGCATTTTGAATCCTTATTTTGCTTTCTAAAATGCCCTTCATATTCAAATGTTCATAACTTCTTCATCCGAGCTCCATTTTCAGTGGTCTTTGTGACATTGTACACAATTTATTCAATTGAATCTAATTATGTGAATATTATCAACAAATTCTATCTTCTAAAATTAAATTTTAGAAGACATTCATCTTCCTGTTCAATCCAATCTTCCAAATAGGACTTTAAATTTTAGATAGTTGCATTATTTCTCAACGTAACAAGCGTCACTTTGGAGGTGGGTAGCGTGATAGGATACCTTCTTTCTTGGGGAGACGCGAGATGGGGGGCAGGTCTCATCATCATAATGCTCCCAACATTTTGACTACTTTTTCTTTTTACTTGAATCTTTTGATTACCAAAATGACCTTCAACATCCAATGCTCATAAATTTTTTTATAGGAACCCTGTTTACCGTGTTCTTTTACCTGTTGGATTCCATTAACAAATTATTAATTCAATCTTTATAAAACATTCATCCTCCTATTTAGTCCAATCATCCAACTAGGACCTTAAAATTGGGGTTGTTACATAACTTCCCAACGCTGCAAACAGTGGGAAGATCTGGGCATCGCGACAGCCTTTCGTCTTTCCCTATGCAATGGGTTGCGGTCTGAGAGACAAAGGGAGGGTGTTGTTATCAAAATGGCCCCATGCATTTTGAATCCCTTTTTTACCTTTTAATTACTTAAATGCCCTTCATATTTAAAAGTGCCCTTCATATTCAAATGGCCCCATGCATTTTGAATCCTTATTTTGCTTTCTAAAATGCCCTTCATATTCAAATGTTCATAACTTCTTCATCCGAGCTCCATTTTCAGTGGTATTTGTGACATTGTACACAATTTTTTCAATTGAATCTAATTATGTGAATATTATCAACAAATTCTATCTTCTAAAATTAAATTTTAGAAGACATTCATCTTCCTGTTCAATCCAATCTTCCAAATAGGACTTTAAATTTTAGATAGTTGCATTATTTCTCAACGTAACAAACTGTCACTGGAGGTGGGTAGCGTGATAGGCTACCTTCTTTCTTGGGGGAGACGCGAGATGGGGGGCAGGTCTCATCTTCAAAATGCTCCCAACATTTTGACTACTTTTTCTTTTTACTTGAATCTTTTGATTACCAAAATGACCTTCAACATCCAATGCTCATAAATTTTTTTATAGGAACTCTGTTTTCTGTGTTCTTTTACATGTTGGATTCCATTAACAAATTATTAATTCAATCTTTATAACACATTCATCCTCCTATTTAATCCAATCATCCACCTAGGACCTTAAAATTGGGGTTGTTACATAACTTCCCAACGCTGCAAACAGTGGGAAGATCTGGGCATCGCGACAGCCTTTCGTCTTTCCCTATGCAATGGGTTGCAGATACAGAGACAAAGGGAGGGTGTTGTTATCAAAATGGCCCCATGCATTTTGAATCCCTTTTTTATCTTTTAATTACTTAAATGCCCTCCATATTTAAAATTGCCCTTCATATTCAAATGGCCCCATGCATTTTGAATCCTTATTTTGCTTTCTAAAATGCCCTTCATATTCAAATGTTCATAACTTCTTCATCCGAGCTCCATTTTCAGTGGTCTTTGTGACATTGTACACAATTTATTCAATTGAATCTAATTATGTGAATATTATCAACAAATTCTATCTTCTAAAATTAAATTTTAGAAGACATTCATCTTCCTGTTCAATCCAATCTTCCAAATAGGACTTTAAATTTTAGATAGTTGCATTATTTCTCAACGTAACAAACTGTCACTGGAGGTGGGTAGCGTGATAGGATACCTTCTTTCTTAGGGGAGACGCGAGATGGGGGGTAGGTCTCATCTTCAAAATGCTCCCAACATTTTGACTACTTTTTCTTTTTACTTGAATCTTTTGATTACCAAAATGACCTTCAACATCCAATGCTCATAAATTTTTTTATAGGAACTCTGTTTTCTGTGTTCTTTTACATGTTGGATTCCATTAACAAATTATTAATTCAATCTTTATAAAACATTCATCCTCCTATTTAATCCAATCATCCACCTAGGACCTTAAAATTGGGGTTGTTACATAACTTCCCAACGCTGCAAACAGTGGGAAGATCTGGGCATCGCGACAGCCTTTCGTCTTTCCCTATGCAATGGGTTGCGGTCTGAGAGACAAAGGGAGGGTGTTGTTATCAAAATGGCCCAAGCATTTTGAATCCCTTTTTTATCTTTTAATTACTTAAATGCCCTTCATATTTAAAAGTGCCCTTCATATTCAAATGGCCCCATGCATTTTGAATCCTTATTTTGCTTTCTAAAATGCCCTTCGTATTCAAATGTTCATAAATTCTTCATCCGAGCTCCATTTTCAGTGGTCATTGTGACATTGTACGCAATTTTTTCAATTGAATCTAATTATGTGAATATTATCAACAAATTCTATCTTCTAAAATTAAATTTTAGAAGACATTCATCTTCCTGTTCAATCCAATCTTCCAAATAGGACTTTAAATTTTAGATAGTTGCATTATTTCTCAACGTAACAAACTGTCACTGGAGGTGGGTAGCGTGATAGGATACCTTCTTTCTTGGGGGAGACGCGAGATGGGGGGCAGGTCTCATCATCAAAATGCTCCCAACATTTTGAATACTTTTTCTTTTTACTTGAATCTTTTGATTACCAAAATGACCTTCAACATCCATTGCTCATAAATTTTTTTATAGGAACATGTTTTCTGTGTTCTTTTAGCTGTTGGATTCCATTAACAAATTATTAATTCAATCTTTATAAAACATTCATCCTCCTATTTAGTCCAATCATCCAACTAGGACCTTAAAATTGGGGTTGTTACATTACTTCCCAACGCTGCAAACAGTGGGAAGATCTGGGCATCGCGACAGCCTTTCGTCTTTCCCTATGCAATGGGTTGCAGATACAGAGACAAAGGGAGGGTGTTGTTATCAAAATGGCCCCATGCATTTTGAATCCCTTTTTTATCTTTTAATTACTTAAATGCCCTTCATATTTAAAAGTGCCCTTCATATTCAAATGGCCCCATGCATTTTGAATCCTTATTTTGCTTTCTAAAATGCCCTTCATATTCAAATGTTCATAACTTCTTCATCCGAGCTCCATTTTCAGTGGTCTTTGTGACATTGTACACAATTTTTTCAATTGAATCTAATTATGTGAATATTATCAACAAATTCTATCTTCTAAAATTAAATTTTAGAAGACATTCATCTTCCTGTTCAATCCAATCTTCCAAATAGGACTTTAAATTTTAGATAGTTGCATTATTTCTCAACGTAACAAACTGTCACTGGAGGTGGGTAGCGTGATAGGCTACCTTCTTTCTTGGGGGAGACGCGAGATGGGGGGTAGGTCTCATCTTCAAAATGCTCCCAACATTTTGACTACTTTTTCTTTTTACTTGAATCTTTTGATTACCAAAATGACCTTCAACATCCAATGCTCATAAATTTTTTTATAGGAACTCTGTTTTCTGTGTTCTTTTACATGTTGGATTCCATTAACAAATTATTAATTCAATCTTTATAACACATTCATCCTCCTATTTAATCCAATCATCCACCTAGGACCTTAAAATTGGGGTTGTTACATAACTTCCCAACGCTGCAAACAGTGGGAAGATCTGGGCATCGCGACAGCCTTTCGTCTTTCCCTATGCAATGGGTTGCAGATACAGAGACAAAGGGAGGGTGTTGTTATCAAAATGGCCCCATGCATTTTGAATCCCTTTTTTACCTTTTAATTACTTAAATGCCCTTCATATTTAAAAGTGCCCTTCATATTCAAATGGCCCCATGCATTTTGAATCCTTATTTTGCTTTCTAAAATGCCCTTCGTATTCAAATGTTCATAAATTCTTCATCCGAGCTCCATTTTCAGTGGTCATTGTGACATTGTACACAATTTTTTCAATTGAATCTAATTATGTGAATATTATCAACAAATTCTATCTTCTAAAATTAAATTTTAGAAGACATTCATCTTCCTGTTCAATCCAATCTTCCAAATAGGACTTTAAATTTTAGATAGTTGCATTATTTCTCAACGTAACAAAGCATCACTGGAGGTGGGTAGCGTGATAGGATACCTTCTTTCTTGGGGGAGACGCGAGATGGGGGGCAGGTCTCATCATCAAAATGCTCCCAACATTTTGAATACTTTTTCTTTTTACTTGAATCTTTTGATTACCAAAATGACCTTCAACATCCAATGCTCATAAATTTTTTTATAGGAACATGTCTGTGTTCTTTTAGCTGTTGGATTCCATTAACAAATTATTAATTCAATCTTTATAAAACATTCATCCTCCTATTTAGTCCAATCATCCAACTAGGACCTTAAAATTGGGGTTGTTACATTACTTCCCAACGCTGCAAACAAGGGAAGATCCGGGCATCGCGACAACCTTTCGTCTTTCCCTATGCAATGGGTTGCGGTCTGAGAGACAAAGGGAGGGTGTTGTTATCAAAATGGCCCCATGCATTTTGAATCCCTTTTTTATCTTTTAATTACTTAAATGCCCTTCATATTTAAAAGTGCCCTTCATATTCAAATGGCCCCATGCATTTTGAATCCTTATTTTGCTTTCTAAAATGCCCTTCATATTCAAATGTTCATAACTTCTTCATCCGAGCTCCATTTTCAGTGGTCTTTGTGACATTGTACACAATTTTTTCAATTGAATCTAATTATGTGAATATTATCAACAAATTCTATCTTCTAAAATTAAATTTTAGAAGACATTCATCTTCCTGTTCAATCCAATCTTCCAAATAGGACTTTAAATTTTAGATAGTTGCATTATTTCTCAACGTAACAAACTGTCACTGGAGGTGGGTAGCGTGATAGGATACCTTCTTTCTTAGGGGAGACGCGAGATGGGGGGTAGGTCTCATCTTCAAAATGCTCCCAACATTTTGACTACTTTTTCTTTTTACTTGAATCTTTTGATTACCAAAATGACCTTCAACATCCAATGCTCATAAATTTTTTTATAGGAACTCTGTTTTCTGTGTTCTTTTAGCTGTTGGATTCCATTAACAAATTATTAATTCAATCTTTATAAAACATTCATCCTCCTATTTAATCCAATCATCCAACTAGGACCTTAAAATTGGGGTTGTTACATTACTTCCCAACGCTGCAAACAGTGGGAAGATCTGGGCATCGCGACAGCCTTTCGTCTTTCCCTATGCAATGGGTTGCAGATACAGAGACAAAGGGAGGGTGTTGTTATCAAAATGGCCCCATGCATTTTGAATCCCTTTTTATCTTTTAATTACTTAAATGCCCTTCATATTTAAAAGTGCCCTTCATATTCAAATGGCCCCATGCATTTTGAATCCTTATTTTGCTTTCTAAAATGCCCTTCATATTCAAATGTTCATAACTTCTTCATCCGAGCTCCATTTTCAGTGGTCTTTGTGACATTGTACACAATTTTTTCAATTGAATCTAATTATGTGAATATTATCAACAAATTCTATCTTCTAAAATTAAATTTTAGAAGACATTCATCTTCCTGTTCAATCCAATCTTCCAAATGGGACTTTTAAAATTTAGGCAGTCACATTATTTCTCAACGTAACAAACTATGACTGGAGGTGGGTAGCGTCGTAGCCTACCTTCTTTCTTGGGGGAGGGTGTCATCATCAAAATGCTCCCTACATTTTGACTCATTTTTGTTTTTGCTTGAATCTTTTGATTACCAAAATGACCTTCGATATCTGTGACCACCCATGTTTCCACATGCATTTTTAAATGCAATATCTTATTCCTAAGGCGGGATGCATCCCTATTCAAACAACCATGCAATGCAGCGGAAAACCTTTAGTTTTAAACTCATTTTGAAAACCTCGAGTGTCATTTTCTTTCACAACAACGAAGGTAGTTTTGAAAAAGCTTTAGAAATCATAAGTGTTTTTCCCCAGATCTATCCAGTCATAACACATAGCCCAACTGTAAATAAATACA
Organism: Warburgia ugandensis; assembly: GCA_035236585.1. Lineage (NCBI taxonomy): Eukaryota > Viridiplantae > Streptophyta > Magnoliopsida > Canellales > Canellaceae > Warburgia > Warburgia ugandensis. Next base: position 51,474,083 of record CP141127.1, on the reverse strand, counting down.
AATACATGTCCAAAGGGTTGAGAATTTACTTACATGTATAATTGTTTCCTTTTTGATTCATTTGCTCATAGCACTAACATAGATGTCCTCTACTCGTGGGTGGAATTATCCTTAAAAATGTTAAGGATAGGGTGAGTTTATACTATACTCAGTAGGAGTCTATCACTACTAGTTTTGCAATGCATGCTATGTTAAAAATCATATGCTCTTTCAAGACTTGTGCATGTTTGAACATTCATGCTCAATATCGATATCAAAAACCATTGTCAAATTGAAATACGAACGACTTAAAGAATCGCACAAACCAAGTTGAAAGTATCATATATATCATAACATAATGATATGCATAAGATGCTTCATTGAATCCAACTCATGGATATCTAGTATGGTATGGTATGGTCGACCAACCTCATGTCATGCCATATGCTATGCAAGTAAATCCACGACACCATAGGGCCCAAACTATGCCCATGACCTCACCGCCGTGTGGTCCCCGGGTACCTGAGGACACAGCATCATAGCCTGTGATGACCTGGGTTTCTCATGCATTTTTAAATGCAATATCTAATTCCTAAGGCGGGATGCATCCCTATTTGAAAACCATTTTATAAAAACCATGCAATGCAGCAGAAAATCTTTAGTTTTAAACTCATTTTGAAAACCCCAAGTGTCATTTGCTTTCACAACAACCAAAGTAATTTTTGAAAAGCCTTAGAAATCATAAATGTTTTTCCCCAGGTCTTTCCAGTCACAGCACGCAGCCCAACTGTAATTAAATACAAATGCATCCAAAGGGTAGAGAGTTTACTCACATGTATGGTTGTCTCCTTTGTTTATTCACTTGCTGGTAGCACTAATACAGATGTCCTCTACTCATGGATGGAATTATCCAGAAAAATGTTGAGGATAGGGTGAGTATATACTATACTCAGTAGGAGTCTATCACTACTAGTTTTATAATGCACGAGATGTTTTAAAATCATATGCTCTTTCAAAACATGTGCATGTCTGAATACTCAAGTTCAATATTAATATCAAAATCCATTATCAAACTGAAATACTAACGACTTAAAGGATCACATAATCCAAAATCGAAATTATCATATACATATATATCATAACATTATGATATGCATAAGATGCTTCATTGAATCCAACTCATGGATCTCTAGTATGGTATGGTCGACCAACCTCATATCATGCAATATGCAATGCAAAGAAGTCCATAAACCATAGGGTCCAACTATGCCCACGACCTCCTCGCCGTGTGGTCCCCGGGTACCTGAGGATACTCGGTCATAGCCTCCACGGGGCCTATGACACGTCGACCCAGTGCCGTGACACCAGTGGTAGCCCCCTGTACCGCATGCAGTCGACGTAGGGACTTGCCTCTTTTTGTACGTGGTACACATCCACCTAATAGTGGTAGAGGCCGGGTGGCCAACCCAGACCCCTCGGCATAGCACCCACGGGCTTACTAGCCCAAATCACATAAGATCAAATAAGCCAAAACATCTTTTCAAAACCCGTCCTCTTTGGGTCCCTCACAACTGCCTGGCCCTCAGCACTCCAGCGTCTTTTGGCAACCCTCAAGGACATGCAACTTTTGCCAGAATTTAATGCTCACAAATCATGCAATGTATGCAATAGTTTGCAAAACATATCTATGCACAACGTATATGCAATTATTTACAAAACACGTCTATGCATAAGCATTTATCACATGCATGCTGAATTAAGTCATGCTAAACAAGTCATATACTTAAAACATATGTTCTCAAAACAATAATAGTTCTTTTAAAAGGATCTAGTAGTGATAGAGCACCTACTTGACTAGGTCGCGCTAACCCATTTGTCCTCGTACACTCCTGAACATGGTTTGAGGAATCAAGGTTAGTTTGACCCATATTTTATGGGTTTTAGGGTAGTTGGTCTTATTACTTATGCATTAGGGGTCCATCCCTATCCCTATGGGTGTCCCAAGGTCCTAATAGGGCCTTGGTATTATCAGTTTCCCAAAGGTCTAGCGGCCATGCGTCACCATCCTATTCTAAGGGTCATGCCCATATTTTATTGGGCCTTGATCAAGGATTTTATAGTTTGGGTGTGTCCGCGTCATCGACACGGACACAACGCCTTTTGCGGTGCCTCAATCGGAGCTCTAGATCTCAAGTTATAAGCGTTTTAGTGTCACACATACATAAGGGCTTTAAGGGTGAAAAGATGGAATGCTAGGGCGCTGCGCGTCTGCGGCATGCGCCTGCCATTTCTAAAGAAAATGAAAATCCTAGCTTTCTAGTGTGCTGCGCGCCTGCAACGAGCGCCTCAGTGGGCGGGCATGCAGACGCGCTGAGTTTTCCCGCCGTTTCTCTCTTTTGCGGGCGCGTCCCTGGACGTGCTCGTTTGGTTTTTCAAATAGAAGTCAACGTGTTACGTTCCGACTGGAACGTTCCGTCGTCTGGGGGACTAGGGCATCCTCAAGACACCTTGGTTTGATGCTGTCGAACCAGTGCGGCCAAGGGAACGTCCCTGGGTCCTTGGTGGCTCTCCCAGGTTCCATTTTGCATGGTTTTCATGCAAAAACCTAGGGAAATTGATCTTAGAACTACGGTGGAGATGGGTTTTGAGGGATCTTCGGCATACCTGGCTCGTTGCTAGGTTTTTCTCCTTGTTTTCCCCTCTAGGTTACTCCTCTACAATGGGTTTTCTCCAACCTTTTGGGCTGCCATTAGAGGCGCCCAAGAGCTCTATTTATAGAGCTATGAGAGGGTTCTCGAGGGGCCTCTCACCGCCTTTGAATGGCGGTGGAGAAACCTCTAGAATGGCGGTGATTTCTCCTCCAATCACTGCCATTCTAGAACCCTCTAGAGGTTGAAGATGAAGGGTGCCCATATCAAAACGGGCCCCCGTGTTTTTGCAGGGTAAATTCGTTTTTGTAAAAATTACAGTTTTGCCCCTAAACTTCAAAGGGCCATAACTTGCTCATTTTAACTCCGTTTTGGGTGATTTTGGTCTTGTTAGATTCCTTTTTCCGAGACACATCTAATGGTACCATTTTTAAGACCAAGTTTCTAGGTCCAGTCAAGGAAAATAGTGAAATCACCAAAATTCCCTTATCTTCAAAACTGAACTTTTCATGGGATTTTAATATTACAAAAATTGGGGTCATTACATAGCCTCCACGGGGCATATGACACATCGACCCAGTGCCATGACAGCAGTGGTAGCCCCCTGTACCACATGCAGTCGACGTAGGGACATGCCCTTTTTGCGCATGGTAGCCATTCCACCTAGTAGTGGTAGAGGCTGGGTGGCCAACCCAAACCCTTCGGCATAGCGCCCACGAGCTTACTAGCCCAAATCATATAAGATCAAACACGTGAAAACCTCTTTTTCAAAACCTGTCCTCTTTGGGTCCCTCACAACTAACTACCCAGCGTCTTTTGATAACCCTCAAGGACATGCAATTTTTCAAGAACCCAATGCTCACAAATCATGCAATATATGCAATTGTTTGCCAAACATGTCTATGCATAATATATTTTTCATATGCATGCTAAATTAAATCATACTAAACAAGTCATATAACTTAAACTTCAAACATGCATTCAAAACGATCATGGCTCCTTTTAAAAGTCTAGTAGCGATAGAGCACCTACCTAGTTAGGTCGCGCTAACCCCTTTGTCCTCGTATGCTCCTGAACATGGTTTGCGGAATCAAGGTTAGTTTGGCCTATCTTTTATGGGTTTTAGAGTAGTTAGTCTTATTACTTAGGCATTAAGGGTCCATCCTTATGCCTATGGGTGTCCTATGGTCCTAATTGGGCCTTGGTATCATCAATTTTCCAAAGGTCTAGCGGCCACTCGCCACCATCCTATTCTAAGGGTCATGCCCACCTGTGATTTGGCCTTGATCAAGGATTTTATAGCTTGGGTGTGTCCACATCGTCGATACGAACATAACGCCTTTTGCGGTGCCTCAATCGTAGCCCTAGATCTCAAGTTATAAGCTTTTTAGTATCAGGTGTACATAAGGCCCTTAAGAGTGAAAATACGAAATGCTAGTGCGCTGTGCATCAGCGGCAAGCGCCCCAGCGGGCTTTAAGAAACGGAAATCCTGGAACACTAGCGCGCTGCCCATCAGCGGTATGCACCCCAGCGGGTGCGTCTACAGACGCGCTGGATTTCCCGCCCGTCTTCCGTTTGGAACGTTCTATTCGTTGGGGGACCGGGGCGTCCTCAGGACACCCTGGTTCGACCCTGTCGAACCAGTGCAGCCCAGGGATCGTCCCTGGGTTCTTGGTGACTCTCCAGGGCTCTATTTTGCATGATTTTTCATGCAAAAACTTAGGGAAACTGAGCTTAGGATTACTGTGAAGATGGGTTTTGAGGGATCTTGAGCATACTTGGCTCGTTGCTGGGTTTTTCTCCTCGTTTCTCCTCTTGGTTGCTTCTCCAAAACGGGTTTTCTTAAAGCATTTGGGCTGCCAATAGAGGCGCCTAAGAGCTCTATTTATAGAGCTATAAGAGGGTTCAGGAGGGGGCTCTCACCACCCTTGAATGGCGGTGGAGAAACCTCCAGAATGGTTGTGATTTCTCCTCCAATCACCACCACTCTAGAACCCTCTAGGGGGTTGAAGATGAAGGGTGCCCGTATCAAAATGGGCCCCTGTGTTTTGCAGGCTAAATCCATTTTTTGTAAAAATTACATTTTTACCCCTGAACTTCAAAGGGCCATAACTTGCTCATTTTAACTCCGTCTTGGGTGATTTTGCTCTTGTTGGATTCCTTTTTTTGAGACGCACCTAATGGTATCATTTACAGGACCAAATTTTTGGGTTCAGTCAAGGTGACTAGTGAAAAGACCAAATTGCCCTTATCTTCAAAAATTCAACTTTTCATTGCTAACTTGGACTTTAAATTTTACAAATTTGGAGTCATTACAACAGCAAATGCTCACAAATTTTTTATACGAACTCCATTTTCAGTGTTCTTTTAGCCGTTGGATTCCATTAACAAATTATTAATTCAATCTTTATAAAACATTCATCCTCCTATTTAATCAAATCTTCCAAATAGGACCTTAATATTGGGGTAGTTACATTACTTCCCAACGCTGCAAACAGTGAGAAGATCTGGGCATCGCAACCGCCTACCGTCTTCCCTACGCAATGGGTTGCTGATGTGGTGCAGTTGCATAGACGAAGGGAGGGTGTTGTTATCAAAATGGCCCCATGCATTTTGAATCCTTTTTTTTAACTTCTAATTACTTAAATGCCCTTCATCTTTAAAAGTGCCCCTCATATTCAAATGGCCCCATGCATTTTTGAATCCTTATTTTAATTTCTAAAATGCCCTTCATATTCAAATGTTCATAACTTTTCATCCGAACTCCATTTTCAGTGTTCTATGTGACATTGGACACAATTTTTTGAATATAATCTAATTATGTGAATATTATCAACAAATTCTATCTTCTAAAATTAAATTTTAGAAGACATTCATCTTCCTATTCAATCCAATCTTCCAAATAGGACTTTAAAATTTTGGTAGTCACATTATTTCTCAACGTAACAAACTGTGACTGGAGGTGGGTAGTGTGAAAGCCTACTTTCTTTCCTGGGGAGATGCAAGATGGGGGGAGGGTGTCATCATCAAAATGCTACCTACCTTTTGACTCATTTTTGTTTTTGCTTGAATCTTTTGATTACCAAAATGACCTTCAACATCAAATGCTCGCAAATTGTTTATACAAACTCTGTTTTCAGTGGTCATTTAGCAGTTGGAATCCATTAACAAATTATTAATTCAATCTTTATAAAGCATTCATCCTCCTATTTAATCAAATCTTCCAAATAGGACCTTAATATTGGGGTAGTTACATTACTTCCCAATGCTGCAAACAGTGAGAAGATCTGGGGCATTGCGACCGCCTACCGTCTTCCCTGCGTAATGGGTTGCTGATGTGGTGCAGTTGCATAGCAAAGGGAGGGTGTTGTTATCAAAATGGCCCCATGCATTTTGAATCCTATTTTTTATCTTCTAATTACTAAAATGCCCTTCATCTTTAAAAGTGCCCTACATATTCAAATGGTCCCTTGCATTTTGAATCCTTATTTTAATTTCTAAAATGCCCTTCACATTCAAATGTTCATAACTTTTTCATCCAAACTCCATTTTCAGTGTTCTTTGTGACATTGGACCCAATTTTTTGAATAGAATCTAATTATGTGAATATTATCAATAGATTCTATCTTCTAAATTAAAAATTTATAAGACATTAATCATCCTTTTCAATCCAATCTTCCAAATAGGACTTTATAATTGCGGTAGTTACATTATTTCTCAACATAACAAACTATGACTGGAGGTGGGTAGCATCATAGCCTACATTCTTTCTTGGGGGAGACGCGAGAGGGGGGAGGGTGTCATCATCAAAATGCTCCCTACATTTTGACTCATTTTTGTTTTTGCTTGAATCTTTTGATTACCAAAATGACCTTCAACATGTAATGCTCACAAATTTTTTCTACAAACTCTGTTTTCAGTGGTCATTTAGCAGCTGGAATCCATTAACCAATTATTAATTCAATCTTTATAAAGCATTCATCCTCCTATTTAATCAAATCTTCCATATAGGACCTTAATATTGGGGTAGTTACATTACTTCCCAATGCTGCAAACAGTGAGAAGATCTGGGCATCGCAACCGCCTACCGTCTTCCCTACGCAATGGGTTGCTGATGTGGTGCAGTTGCATAGAAAAAGGGAGGGTGTTGTTATCAAAATGGCCCCATGCATTTTGAATCCTTTTTTTTTAACTTCTAATTACTTAAATGCCCTTCATCTTTAAAAGTGCCCCTCATATTCAAATGGCCCCATGCATTATTGAATCCTTATTTTAATTTCTAAAATGCCCTTCATATTCAAATGTTCAGAACTTTTCATCCAAACTCCATTTTCAGTGTTCTATGTGACATTGGACACAATTTTTTGAATATAATCTAATTATGTGAATATTATCTACAAATTCTATCTTCTAAAATTAAATTTTAGAAGACATTCATCTTCCTATTCAATCCAATCTTCCAAATAGGACATTAAAATTTTGGTAGTCACATTATTTCTCAACGTAACAAACTGTGACTGGAGGTGGGTAGTGTGAAAGCCTACTTTCTTTCCTAGGGAGATGCAAGATGGGGGGAGGGTGTCATCATCAAAATGCTCCCTACATTTTGACTCATTTTTGTTTTTTCTTGAATCTTTTGATTACCAAAATGACCTTCAACATCAAATGCTCGCAAATTTTTTATACAAACTCTGTTTTCAGTGGTCATTTAGCAGTTGGAATCCATTAACAAATTATTAATTCAATCTTTATAAAGCATTCATCCTCCTATTTAATCCAATCTTCCAAATAGGACCTTAAAATTGGGGTAGTTACATTACTTCCCAACGCTGCAAACAGTGAGAAGATCTGGGCATCGCGACCGCCTACCGTCTTCCCTGCGTAATGGGTTGCTGATGTGGTGCAGTTGCATAGCAAAGGGAGGGTGTTGTTATCAAAATGGCCCCATGTATTTTGAATCCTCTTTTTTATCTTCTAATTACTAAAATGCCCTTCACCTTTAAAAGTGCCCTTCATATTCAACTAGTCCATTGCATTTTGAATCCTTATTTTGATTTCTAAAATGCCCTTCACATTCAAATGTTCATAACTTTTTCATCTAAACTCCATTTTCAGTGTTCTTTGTGACATTGGACTCAATTTTTAGAATAGAATCTAATTATGTGAATATTATCAATACATTCTATCTTCTAAAATAAAAATTTATAAGTCATTAATCATCCTTTTCAATCCAATCTTCCAAATAGGACTTTATAATTGAAGTAGTTACATTATTTCTCAACGTAACAAACTGTGACTAGAGGTGGGTAGCATCATAGCCTACCTCCTTTCTTGGGGGAGACGCGAGAGGGGGGAGCGTGTCATCATCAAAATGATCCCTACATTTTGACTCATTTTTGTTTTCGCTTGAATCTTTTGATTACCAAAATGACCTTCAACATCAAATGCTCACAAATTTTTTATACAAACTCTATTTTCAGTGGTCATTTAGCAGTTGGAATCCATTAACCAATTATTAATTCAATCTTTATAAAGCATTCATCCTCCTATTTAATCAAATCTTCCATATAGGACCTTAATATTGGGGTAGTTACATTACTTCCCAATTCTGCAAACAGTGAGAAGATCTGGGCATCGCAACCGCCTACCGTCTTCCCTACGCAATGGGTTGCTGATGTGGTGCAGTTGCATAGACGAAGGGAGGGTGTTGTTATCAAAATGGCCCCATGCATTTTGAATCCTTTTTTTTTAACTTCTAATTACTTAAATGCCCTTCATCTTTAAAAGTGCCCCTCATATTCAAATGGCCCCATGCATTTTTGAATCCTTATTTTAATTTCTAAAATGCCCTTCATATTCAAATGTTCATAACTTTTCATCCGAACTCCATTTTCAGTGTTCTATGTGACATTGGACACAATTTTTTGAATATAATCTAATTATGTGAATATTATCTACAAATTCTATCTTCTAAAATTAAATTTTAGAAGACATTCATCTTCCTATTCAATCCAATCTTCCAAATGGGACTTTAAAATTTTGGTAGTCACATTATTTCTCAACGTAACAAACTGTGACTGGAGGTGGGTAGTGTGAAAGCCTACTTTCTTTCCTGGGGAGATGCAAGATGGGGGGAGGGTGTCATCATCAAAATGCTCCCTACATTTTGACTCATTTTTGTTTTTGCTTGAATCTTTTGATTACCAAAATGACCTTCAACATCAAATGCTCGCAAATTTTTTATACAAACTCTGTTTTCAGTGGTCATTTAGCAGTTGGAATCCATTAACAAATTATTAAGTCAATCTTTATAAAGCATTCATCCTCCTATTTAATCAAATCTTCCAAATAGGACCTTAATATTGGGGTAGTTACATTACTTCCCAACGCTGCAAACAGTGAGAAGATCTGGGCATCGCAACCGCCTACCGTCTTCCCTACGCAATGGGTTGCTGATGTGGTGCGGTTGCATAGACTAAGGGAGGGTGTTGTTATCAAAATGGCCCCATGCATTTTGAATCCTTTTTTTGTAACTTCTAATTACTTAAATGCCCTTCATCTTTAAAAGTGCCCTTCATATTCAAATGGCCCCATGCATTTTTGAATCCTTATTTTAATTTCTATAATGCCCTTCATATTCAAATGTTCATAACTTTTTCATCTGAACTCCATTTTCAGTGTTTTATGTGACATTGGACACATTTTTTTGAATATAATCTAATTATGTGAATATTATCCACAAATTCTATCTGCTAAAATTAAATTTTAGAAGACATTCATCTTCCTATTCAATCCAATCTTCCAAATAGGACTTTAAAATTTTGGTAGTCACTTTATTTCTCAACGTAACAACCGTGGACTGGAGGTGGGTAGTGTGAAAGCCTACTTTCTTTCCTGGGGAGATGCAAGATGGGGGGAGGGTGTCATCATCAAAATGATCCCTACATTTTGACTCATTTTTGTTTTCGCTTGAATCTTTTGATTACCAAAATGACATTCAACATCAAATGCTCACAAATTTTTTATACAAAGTCTGTTTTCAGTGGTCATTTAGCAGTTGGAATCCATTAACAAATTATCAATTCAATCTTTATAAAGCATTCATCCTCCTATTTAATCAAATCTTCCAAACAGGACCTTAATATTGGGGTAGTTACATTACTTCCCAACGCTGCAAACAGTGAGAAGATCTGGGCATCGCGACCGCCTACCGTCTTCCCTGCGTAATGGGTTGCTGATGTGGTGCAGTTGCATAGCAAAGGGAGGGTGTTGTTATCAAAATGGCCCCATGTATTTTGAATCCTCTTTTTTATCTTCTAATTACTAAAATGCCCTTCACCTTTAAAAGTGCCCTTCATATTCAACTAGTCCATTGCATTTTGAATCCTTATTTTGATTTCTAAAATGCCCTTCACATTCAAATGTTCATAACTTTTTCATCTAAACTCCATTTTCAGTGTTCTTTGTGACATTGGACTCAATTTTTAGAATAGAATCTAATTATGTGAATATTATCAATACATTCTATCTTCTAAAATAAAAATTTATAAGTCATTAATCATCCTTTTCAATCCAATCTTCCAAATAGGACTTTATAATTGAAGTAGTTACATTATTTCTCAACGTAACAAACTGTGACTAGAGGTGGGTAGCATCATAACCTACCTCCTTTCTTGGGGGAGACGCGAGAGGGGGGAGCGTGTCATCAACATCAAATGCTCACAAATTTTTTATACAAACTCTATTTTCAGTGGTCATTTAGCAGTTGGAATCCATTAACCAATTATTAATTCAATCTTTATAAAGCATTCATCCTCCTATTTAATCAAATCTTCCATATAGGACCTTAATATTGGGGTAGTTACATTACTTCCCAATTCTGCAAACAGTGAGAAGATCTGGGCATCGCAACCGCCTACCGTCTTCCCTACGCAATGGGTTGCTGATGTGGTGCAGTTGCATAGACGAAGGGAGGGTGTTGTTATCAAAATGGCCCCATGCATTTTGAATCCTTTTTTTTTAACTTCTAATTACTTAAATGCCCTTCATCTTTAAAAGTGCCCCTCATATTCAAATGGCCCCATGCATTTTTGAATCCTTATTTTAATTTCTAAAATGCCCTTCATATTCAAATGTTCATAACTTTTCATCCGAACTCCATTTTCAGTGTTCTATGTGACATTGGACACAATTTTTTGAATATAATCTAATTATGTGAATATTATCTACAAATTCTATCTTCTAAAATTAAATTTTAGAAGACATTCATCTTCCTATTCAATCCAATCTTCCAAATGGGACTTTAAAATTTTGGTAGTCACATTATTTCTCAACGTAACAAACTGTGACTGGAGGTGGGTAGTGTGAAAGCCTACTTTCTTTCCTGGGGAGATGCAAGATGGGGGGAGGGTGTCATCATCAAAATGCTCCCTACATTTTGACTCATTTTTGTTTTTGCTTGAATCTTTTGATTACCAAAATGACCTTCAACATCAAATGCTCGCAAATTTTTTATACAAACTCTGTTTTCAGTGGTCATTTAGCAGTTGGAATCCATTAACAAATTATTAAGTCAATCTTTATAAAGCATTCATCCTCCTATTTAATCAAATCTTCCAAATAGGACCTTAATATTGGGGTAGTTACATTACTTCCCAACGCTGCAAACAGTGAGAAGATCTGGGCATCGCAACCGCCTACCGTCTTCCCTACGCAATGGGTTGCTGATGTGGTGCGGTTGCATAGACTAAGGGAGGGTGTTGTTATCAAAATGGCCCCATGCATTTTGAATCCTTTTTTTGTAACTTCTAATTACTTAAATGCCCTTCATCTTTAAAAGTGCCCTTCATATTCAAATGGCCCCATGCATTTTTGAATCCTTATTTTAATTTCTATAATGCCCTTCATATTCAAATGTTCATAACTTTTTCATCTGAACTCCATTTTCAGTGTTTTATGTGACATTGGACACATTTTTTTGAATATAATCTAATTATGTGAATATTATCCACAAATTCTATCTGCTAAAATTAAATTTTAGAAGACATTCATCTTCCTATTCAATCCAATCTTCCAAATAGGACTTTAAAATTTTGGTAGTCACTTTATTTCTCAACGTAACAAACTGTGACTGGAGGTGGGTAGTGTGAAAGCCTACTTTCTTTCCTGGGGAGATGCAAGATGGGGGGAGGGTGTCATCATCAAAATGATCCCTACATTTTGACTCATTTTTGTTTTCGCTTGAATCTTTTGATTACCAAAATGACATTCAACATCAAATGCTCACAAATTTTTTATACAAAGTCTGTTTTCAGTGGTCATTTAGCAGTTGGAATCCATTAACAAATTATCAATTCAATCTTTATAAAGCATTCATCCTCCTATTTAATCAAATCTTCCAAACAGGACCTTAATATTGGGGTAGTTACATTACTTCCCAATGTTGCAAACAGTGAGAAGATCTGGGCATCGCGACCGCCTACCGTCTTCCCTGCGTAATGGGTTGCTGATGTGGTGCAGTTGCATAGACAAAGGGAGGGTGTTGTTATCAAAATGGTCCCATGCATTTTGAATCCTTTTTTTAATCTTCTAATTACTAAAATGCCCTTCACCTTTAAAAGTGCCCTTCATATTCAAATGGTCCCTTGCATTTTGAATCCTTAATTTAATTTCTAAAATGCCCTTCACATTCAAATGTTCATAACTTTTTCATCCGAACTCCATTTTCAGTGTTCTTTGTCACATTGGACTGAATTTTTTGAATAGAATCTAATTATGTGACTATTATTAACAGATTCCATCTTCTAAAATAAAAATTTATGAGACATTAATCTTCCTATTTGATCCAATCCTCCAAATAGGTCTTTATAATTGAGGTTGTTACATTATTTCTCAATGTAACAAACTGTGACTGGAGGTGGGTAGCGTCAAAGCCTACCTTCTTTCTTGGGGGATACGCGAGATGGGGGGAGGGTGTCATCATCAAAATACGCCCTACATTTTGATTCCTTTTTTTTTTGCGTGAATCTTTTGATTACCAAAATGACCTTCAACATCAAATGCTCATAAATTTTTTATACGAACTCTATTTTCAGCGGTCATTTACCCGTTGGAATCCATTAACAAATTATTAATTCAATCTTTATAAAGCATTCATCCTCCTATTTAATCCAATCTTCCAAATAGGACCTTAAAATTGGGATAGTTACATTACTTCCCAACGGTGCAAACAGTGAGAAGATATGGGCATCGCAACCGCCTACTGTCTTCCCTACGCAATGGGTTGCTGATGTGGTGCAGTTGCATAGACAAAGGGAGGGTGTTGTTATCAAAATGGTGCCATGTATTTTGAATCCTTTTTTTATCTTCTAATTACTTAAATGCCCTTCATCTTTAAAAATGCCCTTCATATTCAAATGGTCCCTTGCATTTTGAATCCTTAATTTAATTTCTAAAATGCCCTTCACATTCAAATGTTCATAACTTTTTCATCCGAACTCCATTTTCAGTGTTCTTTGTCACATTGGACTGAATTTTTTGAATAGAATCTAATTATGTGACTATTATCAGTAGATTCTATCTTCTAAAATAAAAATTTATGAGACAGTAATCTTCCTTTTTGAATCCAATCTTCCAAATAGGACTTTATAATTGAGGTAGTTACATTATTTCTCAATGTAACAAACTGTGACTGGAGGTGGGTAGCATCATAGCCTACCTTCTTCCTTGGGGGAGACACGAGATGGGGGGAGGGTGTCATCATCAAAATGCTCCCTACATTTTCACTCCTTTTTGTTTATGCTTGAATCTTTTGATTACCAAAATGACCTTCAACATCAAATGCTCATAAATTTTTTATACGAACTCTATTTTCAGCGGTCATTTACCCGTTGGAATCCATTAACAAATTATTAATTCAATCTTTATAAAGCATTCATCCTCCTATTTAATCCAATCTTCCAAATAGGACCTTAAAATTGGGATAGTTACATTACTTCCCAACGGTGCAAACAGTGAGAAGATATGGGCATCGCAACCGCCTACTGTCTTCCCTACGCAATGGGTTGCTGATGTGGTGCAGTTGCATAGACAAAGGGAGGGTGTTGTTATCAAAATGGCCCCATGCATTTTGAATCCTTTTTTTTATCTTCTAATTACTTAAATGCCCTTCATCTTTAAAAATGCCCTTCATATTCAAATGGCGCCATGCATTTTGAATCCTTATTTCAATTTCTAAAATACCCTTCATATTCAAATGTTCTTAACTTTTTCATCCGAACTCCATTTTCAGTGTTCTTTGTGACATTGGACTCAATTTTTTGAATCGAATCTAATTATGTGAATATTATCAACAAATTCTATCTTCTAAAATAAAAATTTATATGACATTAATCTTCCTTTTCAATCCAATCTTCCAAATAAGACTTTATAATTGAGGTAGTTACATTATTTCTCAACGTAACAAACTGTGATTGGAGGTGGGTAGCGTCATGATCTACCTTCTTTCTTGGGAGAGACGCGAGATGGGGGAGGGTGTCATCATCAAAAATGCTTGCTATGTAGGACAATTTATGGAGTCTAACCATTGAATAGAAGATCCATATCAGAGGATCTATCTTGACACTGAATTAGGCAAGGACCCATGGACCCTAAAAGGCAGATCTAGCGATCTAATTTCTAAATTTATCGAAATTGATAAGGACTCCATGTTATCCATTCATATCCAGGATTTTATAAATGCTGGGTTGAGTAATGAAGGATGTGACTCCAAGAAACTTCGAGCTAGGTGCTCTATCGCTACTAGACTTTTTAAAAGAACCCATGATGTTTTGATGTAGGTGGTCTATCGCTACTAGACTTTTAAAAAGAGCCTATGATTATTTTGAGAATGTATGTTTTAAGTATAAGTTATATGACTTGTTTAGCATGACTTAATTTTATAAATGAATTCAGCATGCATATGATAAATACATTATGCATAGACATGTTTTGCAAACGATTGCATAAATTGCATGATTTGTGGTTATTGTGTATTGAAAAATTGCATGAAAGTGGGTTACCAAAAGACGCTGGAGTGCCCAAAAGACGCTGGGTAGGCAGTTGTGAGGGCCAGGCAGTTGTGAGGGACCCAAAGAGGACAAGTTTTGAAAAACAAGTTTTTGCTTGATTGATTGTATATGATTTGGGCTAATAAGCTGGTGGGCGCTATGCCGAGAGGTCTGGGGTGGCCTCCCTACGACTATTAGTTTGAAAGGGTACCATGCCAAAAAAAAGGCATGTCCCTACATCGACTGCATGTGGTACCGAGGGCTACCATTGGTGTCACGGCATTGGGTCGAGGTGTCATATGCCCCGTGGAGGCATTGAACGAGTGTCCCCAGGGACCCGGGGACAACACGGCGAGGAGGTTGTGTGCATAGTGGGCCCTATGTTTTGAGGATTTACTTGCATTGCATATGGCATGACATGAGATTGGTTGACCATACCATATATCCATGAGTTGGATTCAGTTGAGCATCTTATGCATATCATTATGTTTATGATATATATGATACTTTGGACTTGGATTATGCAATTCTTTAAGTCGTCAGTATTCCAATTCGACAATGGTTTTTAACATCGATAATGAACATGAGTGTTCAAACATGCACATGTTTTAAAGAGCATATGATTTTAAACATAGCATGCATTGTAAATATAGTAGTGATAGACTCCTACTGAGTATAGTGTATACTTACCCAAATATATATCATTTTTCAAGACAGTTCCACTCACGCGTAGAAGACGCCTTAGGAAATGTTAGTGCTACAAGAAAGTAAATCAAAAAGGGGCAATTATACATGTAAGTAAACACTCTACCCTTTGGACATGTATTTGTATTTATTTACAGTTGGGCTGTGAGCTATGACTGGATAGACCTGGGAAGACATTTATGATTTCTGAAATTTTCAAAAACTACTTTCGTTATTGTGAAAACAAATGACACTCGGGGTTTTCAAATTGTGTTTAAATGAAAAGATTTTTCTCTGCATTGCATGGTTTTTATAAAACGGTTTTCAAATAGGGATGCATCCCGCCTTAAGAATTAGATATTGCATTTAAAAATGCATGGGAAAACCCGGGTCGTCACAATTTATCTTTTAATTACTTAAATGCACTTGATCTTTAAACGTGCCCTTCATATTCAAATGGGGCCATGCGTTTTCAATCCATTTTTATTTTAATTTGTAAAATGCCCTTCATATTCAAATGTTCATAGCTTTTTCATCCGAACTCCATTTTCAATGTTCTTTGTGACATTGGACTCCATTTTTTGAATAGAATCTAATTATGTGACTATTATCAACAAATTATATCTTCTAAAATTAAAATTTACAAGACATTCATCTTCCTGTTCAATCCAATCTTCCAAATAGGACTTTATAATTTAGGTAGTTACATTATTTCTCAACGTAACAAACTGTGACTGGAGGTGGGTAGCGTGATAGCCTACCTTCTTTCTTGGGGGAGATGTGAGATGGAGGGAGGGTGCCATCATCAAAATGCTCCCTACATTTTGACTCCATTTTTTTTTTTTAATCTTTTGATAACCAAAATAACCTTCAACATCAAATGCTCATAAAGTTTTTATATGAACTCTGTTTTCAGTGTTCTTTGAGGCGTTGGATTCCATTAATAAATTCTTAATTCAATCTTTATAAAACATTCATCCTCCTATTTAATCCAATCTTCCAAAAAGGACCTCAAAATTGGGGTACTTACATTACTTCCCAATGCTGCAAACAGTGACAAGAGGTGGGCATCGCGACCGCTTATTGTCTTTCCCTGCGCAATTGGGTGCAGATGTGGTTGAGATGCAGAGACAAAGGGAGAGTGTTGTTATCAAAATGGCCCCATGCATTTTGAATCCTTTTTATTTATCTTTTAATTACTTAAATGCCCTTCATCTTTAAAAGTGCCCTTCATATTCAAATGGCCCCATGCGTTTTGAATCCATTTTTATTTTAATTTCTAACGTGCCCTTCATATTCAAATGTTCATAACTTTTTCATCCGAACTCCATTCTCAGTGTTCTCTGTGGCTTGCACTCCATTTTTGTGACGACCCGGGTTTTCCCATGCATTTTTAAATGCAAGATCTAAATTCCTAAGGTGGGATGCTATCCTATTTGAAAACCATTTTATAAAAACCATGCAATGTAGCAGAAAATCTTTAGTTTTAAACTCATTTTGAAAACCCTGAGTGTCATTTGCTTTCTAAATAACCAAAGTACTTTTTGAAAAAAACTTCAAAAATCAAAAATGTTTTTCCCCATGTCTATCCAGTCACAGCACACAGTCCAACTGTAAATAAATGCAAATACGTGTCCAAAGGGTAGAGAGTTTACTCACATGTATAGTTGTCTCCTTTGTTTATTCACTTGCTCGTAGCACTAATATCTCCTGAGACGTCTTCTATTTGTGAGTGGAACTATCCTGAAAAATGTTAAGGATAGGGTGAGTATATACTATACTCAGTAGGAGTCTATCACTACTAGTTTTGCAATGCATGCTATGTTTAAAATCATATGCTCTTAAAACATGTGCATGTTCGAACAATCATGGTCAATATCGATATTAAAAACCACTGTATAATTGGAAATACTGACAACTTAAAGAAATAACATAATCCAAGTCGAAAGTATCATATATCATAAACATAATGATATGCATACAATGCTGAATTGAATCCAACTCATGGATATATGGTATGGACGACCAACCTCATGTCATGCCATATGCAATGTAAGTAAATCATCAAACCCTAGGGTCCAACTATGCCCACGACCTCACTGCCGTGTGGTCCCTGGGTACCTAGGGACACAGGGTCATATACCTCCACGGGGCATATGACACTTCGACCTAGTGCCGGGACACCAGTGGTAGCCTCCTGTACCACATGTAGTCGAAGTAGGGACATGCCCTTTTTGGGCATGGTACCCATCCACCTAATAGTGCTAGAGGCTGGGAGGCCACCCCAGACCTCTCGGCATAGCGCTCATGAGCGTATTAGCCCAAATCATATACGATCAAACAAGCCAAAAACCTCTTTTTCAAAACCTGTCCTCTTTGGGTCCCTCACAACTGCCTGGCCCTCACAACTGCCTGCCCAGCGTCTTTTGGTAACCCTCAAGGACATGCAATTTTGCGAGAACTCAATGCTCACAAATCATGCAATATATGTAATTATTTGCAAAATGTGTCTATGCATAATGAATTTATCATATGCATGTTGAATTCATTTATATGCTAAACAAGTCATAAAATAAGTCATGCTATACAAGTCATACACGTATACTTAAAACATGCAGTCTCGAAACAATCATGGCTCTTTTTTAAAAGTGTAGTAGCAATAGAGCACCTACCTCAAAGTCTCTTGGAGTCGTGTCCTTTATCACTTCAACCCGTCCCTGGGTCTCATTTATAAACTCCTGGGTATGAATGGATACAAGGAGTCCTTATCAATTTCAGTCTACTTGTAGCATGGCGCGTCTCATCTCCCAGGGCACCCCGTGCATCTTGGCCGAGCCAGGACCTGTGTCCAATGTTGCGGGCGCCCCCGAAGGCCGCACCTGGGACAGTGTATGCACTGTCGTACACCTGGAACCCGTGCCAGGGACCCAGTCCCAAACGCAGGTGGAGCATGGCGTCCCTGGGATGCTTGGAGCATTTTTCAGCCAGGAAACCCAGCTGGAAAATGGCTGGGAAAAGGCCAGATCTGGTATGGATCTTGGCCTGGGGGAATTGAAAACGGAGTGAAGGGAAGGATAGCTTACCTGGTGTGATGACCCGGGTTTTTCCATGCATTTTTAAATGCAATATCTAATTCCTAAGGCGGGATGCATCCCTATTTGAAAACCATTTTATAAAAACCATGCAATGCAGTGGAAAATCTTTCGTTTTAAACTCCTTTTGAAAACCCTGAGTGTCATTTGCTTTCACAGCAATCAAAGTAGTTTTTGAAAAACTTCAGAAATCATAAATGTTTTTCCCCAGGTCTATCCAGTCATAACACACAGCCCAACTATAAATAAATACAAATACATGTCCAAAGGGTAGAGAGTTTACTCACTTATATAGTTGTCTCCTTTGTTTATTCACTTGCTCGTAACACTAATATCTCCTAAGGCGTCTTCTATTTGTAAGTGGAACATTCCTGAAAAATGTTAAGGATAGGGTGAGTATATACTATACTCAATAGGAGTCTATCACTACTAGTTTTGCAATGCATGCTATGTTTAAAATCATATGCTCTTAAAAACATGTGCATGTTCGAACAATCACGTTCAATATCGATATTAAAAACCATTGTCGAATTGAAATACTGACGACTTAAAGAATAGCATAATCCAAGTCAAAAGTATCATATATCATAAACATAATGATATGCATAAGATGCTCAACTGAATCCAACTCATGGATATCTGGTATGGTCGACCAACCTCATGTCATGCCATATGCAATGCAAATAAATCCTCAAACCATAGGGTCCAACTATGCCCATGACCTCGCCGCCGTGTGGTCCCCAAGTACGTAGGGACACAGGGTCATATACCTCCACGGGGCATATGACACTTCTTCTTCGTAAATCATGCAATTTATGAAATTGGTTGCAAAACATGCATGCAATGCTAGTTTCGCATTCAAAGTCATAACCCTACCTAGAAGCCTGACAGCCTAGAAGCCTACCAGCCTAGAAGCCTGTTAGCTCTCTCTGGCCTACCCTCATCAGTCCGCCCTCATTGGTGAAGGCTACACTTATCATGCAGACCAGCAAAAACCTCTTTTTCAAAACCTATCCTCTTTGGGTTCCTCACAACTGCCTACCCAGCGTCTTTTGGGCACTCCAGCGTCTTTTGGTAACCCTTAAGGACATGCAATCTTTCAAGAACTCAATGCTCACAAATTATGCAATTTATGCAATTGTTTGCAAAACATGTCTATGCATAATGTATATGCACTTGTTTGCAAAACATATCCATGCATAATGCATTTATCATATGTATGCTGAATTAAGTAATGCTAAACAAGTCATATACTTATACTTAAAACATGCATTCTCAAAACAATCATGGCTCTTTTAAAAAGTCTAGTAACAATAGAGCACCTACCTCAAAGTCTCCTAGAGTCCTGTCCTTTATCACTTTAACCCGTCCCTGGGTCTCATTTATAAACTCCTAGGTATGAATGGATACAAGGAGTCCTTATTAATTTCATTCTATTTAGACATTAGACATTAGATCGCTAGATCTGCCTATAGGGTCCATGGTCCTTGCCTAATTCATTCATCAGGCTAGATCCTATGGTGTGGATCTACTTTCCAATAGTCACACTTTGAAATTTATCCTCTAATCTTAATCTTTAAAGTCTCAATAGGTCCGCGTGCCCCAGTTCCCAGGACACCCATGGCGATGGGTCTTTTTATAGCCATGCTATGGCGGTGCTGCCAATGGCGGTGGCAGATCCCTCCAAAAAAATCAGGATTTGAGGGTTTCTGGAAAAATCTGGGGAGGAAGACAACAGGGGGTGCCATTATCAAAACTGCCCCCGCGTTTTTCGTTTTTCTGTTTAAATTCCAGAACTGCCCCTGATCTTTAAATGGCTGTAACTTCTTTATACGAACTCCGTTTTGGGTGATTTTTGAGGTGTTGGATTCCATTTTTCAAGTAGAATCTAATGGTACCAAGTTTCCTCACAAATTCCTTCATTTACTATTTTAAATAAAATCAAACATTCAACACAGTCCATTTCCCATATAATGTCCAATTTTTGTTAAAAATAGTGTAAATTGCTCAGGCATTACATTATTACCCCCTTAAAAGAATTTCGTCATTGAAATTCCATAAATTATCATCTTCAAGGTATTTTGTCTCTTAGATAACTTCTTGGTGAATGCATTCTCCCCTTAGGAATCAAATCTAGGCTCAACCTCAATTTATCATTTTTATTGTTCCTTCTACAAGGCCTTACCTGTAAGGGTCGCTTTCGCTGCATACTCTGATGCATACTCCCATACGTGCCAGTTTAACAATACCTGGTTTCTAGCTGTAACTCATCTTTCTTGAAATCCTTAGATGCCTATACTTTTTTCATCATGTATAGGATAGTCTTCTCATAGGATCATGCTTCTTTATGCATGTATAGATTACTCCATACCTCTTTCAAGATCATATTATCTTATTTCTCATAGTCCTTTTTGAATATCATAGGATGATCCCTTTTTCTTCTTGTCTTTCATCTAGTGATCTCTTCATCATCCATATCTCCTTCTAATGGTTGGTTATATGTCATTAGCAAGAGTCCCCCAAAAAGTTACCTTCTTTCTATTGTGTCTAACTTTGCTTCTTATCTTTTATATTTGTCCCCAAGATACTTCAATAACTGTCATGGTATCATGTGCTCTATAGCCAAACCCTTGATTAACTTTGAATTTCAACTATTTGTCGTTTTCCATATGTGACTTTATTCCCCGACCAAAGTTACATTCAAAATAAAATCATGGAAGCCAATTAGTAGCATCTTCCATCGAGGACCTTATCATATACTGAAAGTAAAATGTCCTAACTCTATATCCAGTTTCATAATTATTGAATTCATTAAACACTTTCCTCTATGAGGATTTTATCCAAACTCATGTAAAATGTTAATGGTCGATTCATCATCATGGGTCACATGTTCTCGTCCAGAAGCCTATCTCACTATTCACATCAATTTGTCATTAGGATTTTCAATAATGTTCCTATTTATGCAAAATAAAAAGTCTCATATTCATAACCGAGTACCCTTACTAGGTCATGGTTGAATCCTTTGTCATCATCCTCGTTGTCCTCTCTTTGCTTAATGGTTTTCTTCATAACCTTTCAGTCCAAAAGTTCTATACTCAATCTGGTAGGGTTAGTCCTTAGAAAATTCCTTCAATTGATTTTTCGTAATTGGTATATGCTCATAACAACTAACTTTTTTTCTAAAGGCAACGTAACATCAAATCTCACCTTATAATGTGCTGACCACCTTAACTTTCTCCTTCCATTCCCTATATCAATATGTTGTTCAATCTTGTATCGAGGCTTTATCGTCAACCATGCAGTCTATATTGTCAGGAGGTATAAGTAGTGATTTTCTCAATTCCTCAAATTTTATCCTTCAAGTGCCTCCTCATAATTAGCTTATAACAATAATTCTCATTCAATAGTGATTATATCAAATTATGCTGATGCTGTTAAATCATCAAATTTGAAAAGCACTTAGGTAAGCATGGAATATTTTCATAGACATATAGAAAGACTTTATTTGATTACTTATTGATCTCTTTCTAGATATATCTTTGTCATAAGCTCATGGGTCTCTAAAGTAATTGGTACTTATCTTTCTCTCTTTTCAATCCAAGTCAGCAGCATCTTTCAGACTCAAAGTAATTTCTTCACCTTGTCATGGTAGCCATTTAGGTTCGAAAAATCTTCCACATTGGTTTAGATCACTTCTTGTGATGACCTAGGTTTTCTCATGCATTTTTAAATGCAATATCTAATTCCTAAGGTAGGATGCATCCCTATTTGAAAACCATTTTTAAAAAAACCATGCAATGAAGCGGAAAACCTTTTTGTTTTAAACTCATTTTGAAAACCCCGAGTGTCATTTGCTTTCACAACAACTAAGATAGTTTTTGAAAAGCTTTAGAAAATCATAATTGTTATTCCCCAGGTCTATCCAGTCACAACACACAGTCCAACTGTAAATAAATACATATACATATACATGTCCAAAGGGTTGAGAATTTACCTACATGTATAATTGTTTCCTTTTTGATTCACTTGCTTGTAGCACTAACATAGATGTCCTCTACTCGTGGATAGAATTATCCTGAAAAATGTTAAGGATAGGGTGAGTATATACTATACTCAGGAGGAGTCTATCACTACTAGTTTTATAATGCATGTGATGTGTTTAAAATCATATGCTCTTTCCAAAACATGTGCATGTCTAAATACTCAAGTTCAATATCGATAAAAATCTGTTGTTAAACTAAAATACTAACGATTTAAAGGATCACATAATCCAAAATTGAAAGTATCATATACACATATATCATAACATTATGATATGCATAAGATGCTTCATTGAATCCAACTCATGGATCTCTAGTATGGTATGGTCGACCAACCTCATATCATGCCATATGCAATGCAAATAAGTCCATAAACCATAGGGTCCGACTATGCCCACGACCTCGCCGCCGTGTGGTCCCCGGGTACCTGAGGACACAGCGTCATAGCCTCCACAGGGCATATGACACATCGACCCAGTACTGTCACACCAGTGGTAGCCCCTCGTACCACATGCAGTCGACATAGGGCATGCCCTTTTTTAGGCGTGGTACCCATTCCACCTAGTAGTGGTAGAGGCTGGGTGGCCAACCCAGACCCCTCGGCATAGCACCCACGGGCTTACTAGCCCAAATCACATAAGATCAAATAAGCCAAAAACCTCTTTTCAAAACCTGTCCTCTTTGGGTCCCTCACAACTGCCTTGCCCTCGGCACTCCAGCGTCTTTTGGAAACCCTCAAGGATATACAATCTTTGCAAGAACTTAATTCCCATAGATCATGCAATGTATGCAATAGTTTGCAAAACATATCTATGCACCACGTATATGCAATTATTTATAAAACGCGTCTATGCATAAAGCATTTATCACATGCATGCTGAATTAAGTTATGCTAAACAAGTCATATACTTAAAACATATGTTCTCAAAACAATAATTGTTCTTTTAAAAGAATCTAATAGTGATAGAGCACCTACTTGGCTCGGTCGCGCTAAGCCTTTTTTGTCCTCGGACGCCCCTGAACATGGTTTGGGAACTCAAGGTTAGTTTGACCCATCTTTTATGGGTTTTAGAGTAGGTGGCCTTATTATTTAGGCATTAGGGGTCCATCCCTATGCCTATGGGTGTCCTAAGGTCCTAATTGGGCCTTGGTATCCTTAGTTTTCCAAACGTTTAGTGGCTACACGCCACCATCCCATTCTAAGGTTCATACCCACCTTTGATTGGGCCTTAATCGTAGATTTTATAGTTTGGGTGTGTCCGCGTTGTTGACACGGATACAACACTTTTTGCGGCGCCTCAATCGGAGCTCTAGATCTTAAGTTATAAGCGTTTTAGTGTCGCACATACATAAGCCTTTAAGGATAAAAATACGAAATGCTAGTGTGCTGAGCACTAGCTGCATGCGCACCGGCTTCCTTAAGACAGAAAAAGTCTCGATTTGCTAGCGCACTGCGCGTCTACAACGTCCGCCTCAGTGGGCGCGTCTGCAGATGCCCTTAACTTTTCCGCCTTTTTTCCCTTTTGCAGGTGCGTCCCCGGACGCGCTCGTTGGTTTTCTTCAGATGCGTTCGACGCATCACGTTCTGACTGGAACATTTTCGTCGACTGGGGGACCGGGGTGTCCTCAGGACACCCTGGTTTGACCCTGTCGAACCAGTGCGGCCCAGGGAACGTCCCTGGGTCCTTGGTGAGTCTCCAGGGCTCTATTTTGCATGGTTTTTCATGCAAAAACCTAGGAAAATTGATGTTGGAACTATGGTGGAGATGGGTTTTGAGGGATCTTGGGCGTACCTGGCTTGTTGCTGGGTTTTTCTCCTTGTTTTCTCCTCTAGGTCACTGCTCCTCAATTGGTTTTCTTCAACGTTTTGGGCTGCCATTAGAGGCGCCCAAGAGCTCTATTTATAGAGCTAAGAGAGGGTTCTGGAGGGGGCTCTCACCGCCTTTGAATGGCGGTGGAGAAACCTCCAGAATGGCGGTGATTTCTCCTTCAATCACCGCCGTTCTAGAACCCTCTAGAGGTTGAAGATGAAGGGGTGCCCGTATCAAAACAGGCCCTGTGTTTTGTAGCTAAATCCGTTTTTTAATAAAATTACATTTTTGCCCCTGAACTTCAAAGGGCCATAACTTGCTCATTTTAACTCCGTTTTGGGTGATTTTGGTCTCGTTGGATTCGTTTTTCTGAGAAGCATCTAATGGTACTATTTTTAGGTCCAAGTTTCTGGGTTCAGTTAAGGAAAATAGTGAAATGACCAAAATGCCCTTATCTTCAAAACTGAACTTTTCATGGGATTTTAATATTAGAAAAAATTGGGGTCATTACACTTCTCATTTTTGCTCCTATCTCAGTTTCAACTGTCCTCATCAACTGACCTCATACCCTCAAATGTCTTAGTTTAACAAGTACTTCTTTCAAGGAAAACTCAAGTCTAAAGACTTATAACATCCCCTGAGTATATAACTTCGACTACTAACTCATAGATACTAACATACTTGATTAATTAGGGTGGGATACCTTTATTTAGTCAATAATACTCTAAAGATAATGATTAAATAATGGTCTTAAGTTTTTCTGGTCTTCCAATCTATGATATTAAGACCTCAATTTGATCCTTGATGGTACCCTACTTGCTAAATGGACAAGTCACTGTCTCGGCTTAATTCCTTTTTCAATATACTTTATTAGCAAGGTGGGATATCACCAATTTTCCTTTTTATGGATTATATCCATTGGTGTTCCCCATAAGCTAATGGATCTGATAAGAATCAAATTGTAATAATTGATATCAAACCATTTGTAGAATTTTAATTTCTAGTTGGTCACCATTCCTCTTCGAAAATTTCTTGTCGCATAATCTCCTGAAATTCGATAATCTACTCAAAATCTTAAACCCCATATGCTTTCTCTCTTTTATACTCTTTTACAGTAAGATCACCAACTCATTTAGTATTTTTTTTTTTGTGTGATCTACCTTCCTATGGGATTTAAGATGATAGAATTCTATGTATCTCCATAAAGTCATGATCTTCTTCTTTTGAATATTCAATTTTTCATTGAATACTTATAGTTACATCTCTATCTCTTTCTTTCTTTTCTTCAAAATCCTCATTTTTGTCTACCTAGATCAATGTCTTCATGTGCTTTGTTGCAAATAATCGACACTACATCTACTCCTTTACTTAACAGATATGATAAACTGAATGCTTTTCAAAAATTCTAAATGGTCTTAAGATCGTTGAAATCCTCAATTGCCTATAGCCTCAATAAAATTCATACAATGTCTTAATAATGGAATTGACGTTTTGGTCATGCTATGCTTTTTCTTACAAGTTCATGTTAGGATCAATCTATTATCACAAATCTATCATCCCCAATATTATCGTCAAAAATCTTTTGATAACTCTGTCGAATTCATTTCCCTATCATATTCGTGTTATGTTTCTCTTAATCACATAATATGTCACTTGATTTGCTCCATAATACTCAAGTAGTTATTAGTCGATAGCAATTCACTCTTCATAAGACTCCAATTAAGATATCCAAAATTGAGCCAAGTCCTTCAAGATCCATACCTTTATGACCTAGTTCGAGTCACAGTCATCTCCTAATATTATCTTGCATTCTCATCCCTCTTAGATTATCATCAAAATCTTCTCAAAGTCCATCTTTTATATCCCCTATCATACTCATATCATATCCCTTGTGATAGTGTACTTATATTCTGATATTCTTTATGATGGTAAGATAGCCACCTAGGTTCTTCAATTTTCTCACCTTTGATGAGATTACTTTATTGATGGTAAGATAGCTATCTAGGTTCTTCAATTTTTCTCACCCTTGATGAGATTACTCTATTACAGGGCAAAACTATCTACTAACAAGTTCACTAACATCTTCATTCATCATTCTCATCATAATATGATCCTTATATGAGATTTCATCTTTGCACCACTACACGACAATCCTTAATCCTTAAGTCGTCTTAGACTAGATTTTGGATAAGGGTTGCACTATCCTCTGCCTAATTATTTGTTAAACCAAGCTGTGTCTCACTCATTTATTTATGGTGAAATGCCTTGAGCATTAATATTGTAATCGCCAAATAGAAGTAGTCATCTCTGCTACTTCAATTTATACTACTTCTTCTTAATTTTCTCTATTGCCTATGACCCTTGGACATGCCGGACTGGCTGTGAAAGGATAAAACCTGGGCTCTGATACCAACTGTGACGACCCGGGTTTTTCCATGCATTTTTAAATGCAATATCTAATTCCTAAGGCGGGATGCATCCCTATTTGAAAACCATTTTATAAAAACCATGCAATGCAGCGGAAAATCTTTTGTTTTAAACTCCTTTTGAAAACCCCGAGTGTCATTTGCTTTCACAACAATCAAAGTAGTTTTTGAAAAACTTCAGAAATCATAAATGTTTTCCCCCAAGTCTATCCAGTCATAGCACACAGCCCAACTGTAAATAAATACAAATACATGTCCAAAGGGTAGAGAGTTTACTTACTTGTATAGTTGTCTCCTTTGTTTATTCACTTGCTCATAGCACTAATATCTCCTGAGGCATCTTCTATTTGTAAATGGAACTATCCTAAAAAATGTTAAGGATATGGTGAGTATATACTATACTTAGTAGGAGTCTATCACTACTAGTTTTGCAATGCATGCTATGTTTAAAATCATATGCTCTTAAAAACATATGCATGTTCGAACAATCACGTTCAATATCGATATTAAAAACCACTATCGAATTGAAATACTGACGACTTAAAGAATAGCATAATCCAAGTTGAAAGTATCATATATCATAAACATAATGATATGCATAAGATGCTCAACTGAATCCAACTCATGGATATCTGGTATGGTTGACCAACCTCATGTCATGCCATATGCAATGCAAATAAATCCTCAAACCCTAGGGTCCAACTATGCTCACGACCTCGCCGCTGTGTGGTCGACACAGGGTCACATACCTCCACGGGGCATATGACACTTCTTCGTCGTAAATCATGCAATTTATGAAATTGGTTGCAAAACATGCATGCAATGCTAGTCTCACATTCAAAGTCATAACCCTACCTAGAAGCCTGACAGCATAGAAGCCTACCAGTTTAGAAGCCTGTCAGCCTATCAGCTCTCTCTGGCCCGCCCTCATCGACCCGCCCTCATCGGCCAAGGCTACACTTATCATGCAGACAAGCAAAAACCTCTTTTTCAAAACCTGTCCTCTTTGGGTCCCTCACAACTGCCTACCCAGGGTCTTTTGGGCACTCCAACGTCTTTTGGTAACCCTCAAGGACATGCAATCTTTCAAGAACTCAATGCTCACAAATTATGCAATTGTTTGCAAAACATACCTATGCATAATGCATTTATCATATGTATGCTGAATTAAGTCATGCTAAACAAGTCATGTACTTATACTTAAAACATGAATTCTCAAAACAATCATGGCTCTTTTAAAAAGTCTAG
The DNA here is from genome assembly GCA_035236585.1 of Warburgia ugandensis. Lineage (NCBI taxonomy): Eukaryota > Viridiplantae > Streptophyta > Magnoliopsida > Canellales > Canellaceae > Warburgia > Warburgia ugandensis. The sequence continues at coordinate 51,446,107 of CP141127.1, read as the reverse complement.
TAGTGATAGTGCACCTTCCTCAAAGTCTCCTGGAGTCGTGTCCTTTATCACTTTAACCCGTGCTTGGGTCATTTATAAACTCCTAGGTATGAATGGATACAAGGAGTCCTTATTAATTTCATTCTATTTAGACATTAGACATTAGATCGCTAGATCTGCCTATTGGGTCCATGGTCCTTGCCTAATTCATTCATCAGGCTAGATCTTATGGTGTGGATCTACTTTCCAATAGTTACACTCTGTAATTTATCCTCTAATCCTAATCTATAAAGTCTCAATAGGTCCGCATGCCCCAGTTCCCAGGACACCTGTGTATCCTGGTTGAACCACGACCGCCTTATGTGCGTGCGCACCCAAAGGCTGTGCCAGGGACTGCATTTTGCATACGCACATGCATGCTCAAGTGACGCGCTATGACGCACATCATCGCACGGACACACCTTGTAGCATGGCGCGTCTCAGCTCTCAGGGCACCTCGTGCACCCTGGTCGAGCCAGGACCCATGCCCCATGTCACACACGCACCCAAAGGCCGCACTTGGGATAGTGTACGCATTGTCGTATGCCCGGAGCCCATCCCTGGGACCCTATCCCAGGTGTACATGGAGCAAGGCGTCCCTAGGATGCCTGGCTCGTGCAAGGTCGTCTGAGCTGGTTTAGGGACATTTTTCATCCAAGAAATCCTGTTGGAAAATGTCTGAGAACACTATATCCAGCATGGATCTAGCCTGAAAGGGGAAGAACCAAGAGAGAGAGAGAAGAACAGGCTTACCTGGGCAGCTTGGGGACGCCCATCGCCGGTGGTGGAACCCCATTTCCATCTGAAACCCCATCTCGCTGGAATTCTTCAATGAAGGTGGAAACCCCTATTGCCAGTACTGGAAAGGAGAAATGGGACATGGGAAATGGCAATGGCCGGCCTGACTTGGGCCTGGCCGTTGCCGGTAAACACAGAGAGATGGGTTTTCGGTTTTTGCTGGAAACCCCAATCCAGAACTTGTCAAAAAATCGTGTTTTTAAGAGGGGGAGATGGGGCTTTTTATGGCCCTGCTATGGCGGTGCTGCCAATGGCGGTGGCAGATCCCTCTAAAAAAATCGGGATTTGAGTGTTTCTAGAAAAATCTGGGGAGGAAGACGACGGGGGGTGCTGTTATCAAAACGGCCCATGCATTTTTCATTATTTTATTTAAATTTCAGAACTGCCCCTAATCTTTAAACGGCCGTAACTTCTTCATACGAACTGGTGATTTTTTGAGGCGTTGGATTAGAATCTAATGGTACCAAGTTTCATCACAAATTCCTTTGCTTACTATTTTAAATAAAATCAAACATTCAACACAGTCCATTTCCCATAGAATGTCCAATTTTTGTTAAAAATAGTGTAAATTGCTCTGGCATTACACCTGGGCAGCCGGAGATGGCGCTCCTCCCTCCTGGTAGTCCTTCGTTCCGGTTCTAAAAACCCCATGCCATCAGGAAAACTCGATGAAGGGGGAATCCCGTCATTCCATTGCGACCAGATGAAGAAAAGGGGAATGGGGAGATGGGTAAAGGAATGGCCGACCGGACTTGGCCTGGCCGTTGCCAGAAAAAACAGAGGGATGGATTTGAGATGGGTTTCCTATTTTTCCTCTGAAAAAAGTGTTTTTGGACAGGGGAGATGGGGCTTTTATAGAGGGGAGAAGGCAGTGTCCCTCAATGGTGGTGGCAAATTTCTCTAGAAAAATCGGGACTTGAGGGTTTCTAGAGAGATCTGGAGGTGGAAGACGACAGGGGGTGCCCTTATCAAAACGGCCCCCTGCGTTTTTTGTCTTTTTCGTTTTTCTATTTAAATTCCAGAGCTGCCCCTGATCTTTAAACGGCCGTAACTTCTTCATACGAACTCCGTTTTCGGCGTTCTTTGAGGCGTTGGATTCCATTTTTCATGCATAATCTAATGGTACCAAGTTTCCTAACAAATTCCTTCATTTACTATTTTAAATAAGGTAAAACATTCAACACATTCCATTTCTTATAGAATGTCCAAATTAGCGTAAATTGCTCGGGTGTTACAATTTTTTGAATAGAATATAATTATGTGAATATTATCAACAAATTCTATCTTCTACAATTAAAATTTACAAGACATTCATCTTCCTGTTCAATCCAATCTTCTAAATAGGACTTTATAATTTAGGTAGTTACATTATTTCTCAACGTAACAAACTGTGACTGGAGGTGGGTAGCGTGATAGCCTACCTTCTTTCTTGGGAGAGACGTGAGATGGAGGGAGGGTGCCATCATCAAAATGCTCCCTACATTTTGAATCCAATTTTTTTTTTTTTGAATCTTTTGATAACCAAAATAACCTTCAACATCAAATGCTCATAAAGTTTTTATACGAACTCTGTTTTCAATGTTCTTTGAGCCGTTGGATTCCATTAATAAATTCTTAATTCAATCTTTATAAAACATTCATCCTCCTATTTAATCCAATCTTCCAAATAGGACCTTAAAATTGGGGTACTTACATTACTTCCCAACACTACAAACAGTGACAAGAGGTGGGCATCGCGACCGCCTATCGTCTTTCCCTGTGCAATGGGGTGCAAATGTGGTTGAGATGTAGAGACAAAGCGATGGTGTTGTTATCAAAATGGCTCCATGCATTTTGAATCATTTTTATTTATCTTTTAATTACTTAAATGCCCTTCATATTCAATTGGCCCCATGCATTTTGAATCCATTTTTATTTTAATTTCTAAAATGCCCTTCATATTCAAATGTTCATAACTTATTCATCCGAACTCCATTCTCAGTGTTCTCTGTGACATTGAACTCCATTTTTTGAATAGAATCTAATTATGTGAATATTATCAACAAATTTTATCTTCTAAAATTAAAATTTGCAAGACATTCATCTTCCTATTCAATCCAATCTTCCGTATAGGACTTTATAATTTAGGTAGTTACATTATTTCTCAACGTAACAAACTGTGACTATAGGTGGGTAGCATGATAGCCTACCTTCTTTCTTGGGGGAGACGTGAGATGGAGGGGGGGTGCCATCATTAAACTGCTCCCTACATTTGGACTCCAATTTTTTTTTTTTGAATCTTTTGATAACCAAAATAACCTTCAACATCAAATGCTCATAAAGTTTTTATACGAACTCTGTTTTCAGTGTTCTTTGAGCTGTTGGATTCCATTAATAAATTCTTAATTCAATCTTTATAAAACATTCATCCTCCTATTTAATCCAATCTTCCAAATAGGACCTCAAAATTGGGGTACTTACATTACTTCCCAACGCTACAAATAGTGACAAGAGGTGGGCATCGCGAATGCCTATCGTCTTTCCCTACGCAATGGGGTGCAGATGTGATTGAGATGTAGAGACAAAGGGATGGTGTTGTTATGAAAATGGCCCCATGCATTTTGAATCCTTTTTATTTATCTTTTAAATACTTAAAAGATAAATTTTTCTATCAGTCCTCTATACAACTACTTCTATCTTAATCTGGACTTGGATTATAATCTCTCCTTTGGACATATTTGTACTGTACTAGGACCGGATGAATCGCTCTGATACCAACTGTGACGACTTGGGTTTTTGTAACATGATTTGTAAAGTATTTTGAAAGGCAGGGCCCTTAAGTGTGTGAATTTTTTTCGCAAAACAAAGCAGCGGAAATTCTTTTCTTTAGAACTTGTTTTGAAAACCCAAGTTACCACTTCATACATAACATAAGTACAATTTGTGTTGAAAATAAAATTCCATTGAAGGAATATACTTTTATTAAATTTCAGGATCCATCCAGTGGTTCACAGTACAGCCAAATCTATTACAGTACCTATCCAAATTACATAATCCAAAACTCAAGCTCACCATACAATAAAACTCTCAACAAAGAAAAATACATGTCTTCAAGGGTATACCTTGAAGATTATTCTCTTCAAGTCTTCTATCGTCTTCAACTCCTAACTCCCCTTCCCTGTATCTGAGATATTGCAACATTTACAATATCTCAGCAAGCAATGCTTGGTAGGGGATTAAAGAAGCATAATAATTGACAATGTAATTCCAATACTTCATAATCCCATTATCCCTCAACATATTCATGTCTCTACTCTTTACTTTGTAATTTATGTATATCTATATACATACATACTCTTCATGAGTAAACCAGTTAAATTTATGAAAGTAGTCAAATACCATTCCCCACTAAGCTGATCAATTCTCTCCATTAAGAGAATTTAGTATTACATCTAATCTTATACTGGGAATTTCCCTTCTTGGGAAATATTGGTAATATACAATTACCTAGCATTTCATTATGCTACAACATAACGCATTTCACTATGCCTATTCTCATATGCATCATAGTGCAAAATAATCAAAGAGGTTGCTATGCTGTAGTCTGATCCGTACTAGCGCGCTCAGATAACTACTCTGTTCACCACAGATACCACGGTGGAAAATATTATGTCACTACCTATATGGGGGGACAAGACTTTCACAGTGGTGGCCTTCCCATAATTGCCACCACCTGACTTTTAGCCTCTCTTTGGGCAAGGTATCATCATATCATCAAATTTCAAGGAGCGGGTGGCCAAACCCTCATAACTCCTTTAGCAATAGCATTCCCCTTGGCTTATGCCTATTAAAACAAACTCACAAGCCTCTAAGCTAGTATGTAAAATAGATTTCATATATATCAGACCATATGTCTATTTACTTAGGGCTAAAATATTTTCTAGTTCCTTATTCACTTATAGTTTAGTCCTTAACCATCTTATATGTGTTTGGTTGGATCATAAGGTTTTCAAGAGATTTAATACAAGTATTAACATTACTCTTGTCAACATAAGATCATGAGAACAATCATGTATATCTCATGTAAATGCATCCATCAAATCCTCCTACCTTCAAGGAGTGATCTCTTTTCCCAAATCTTCCATGATCCTGACTGATGTATGTAATCTGTGCATCCATACATATTGTCAATATATAAATGTGAACAATCCTATTGATCACTAGATCTAATGTGATCTAATGTTTAGAATGATCTAAAGATCATTCATATCTAAGTATTTTTCTATCTCTAAGTCTTTGTGTGTCCATCTCCTTGATCTTGATCTTTCATAGATCCATTGATTGACAATCTACATATGTTGATAAAGATCAAGGTCCTAGATCTTCTATCATCTAGTTCTTCTTTGATCTAAGTTCAGTTATTGGATCATCCCTAAGGAGGATGATCTTGGTTTTCTTCCTTGAATCATCTTTGATCAAGGGTTTGGATTATCTAATCTAATGAACTATAACAAGCATACTAATAAACATGTATACTAAGTACAATATAATATTCTTATTCTTATTGTTCTTGATCATCCAAGATCTAATGGATCTTGTTTGATCATCCTTATCTTACTTACTGTTTTTATTAGGGTTAGGTAATTTACTAACCTTTTATGCTCTTATTATTATTATTCAACTAGTTAATGTGCTGGTTGAAGGTAACTTATTCAAGCCTAAATCTAGACTCCTCTTATTTCCAATTGGCTAAGGCTTACTAGCTGAATGGGTGAACATAAAGTGGTTACTTCAATCCTCACATAGGGAGACATTTAGACTTCACAAATGTCAATGAAAGGTAGGGAAGAGCAAGGCTCTATTAGATAACCCCCTTAACCACTATGTTCATCAATCACTAGAATGACCATAGCTCAACCTTTCATAAGGTTCCTATAAGCATATTTACCCTAAGTACTCTTTATAATAGATTTTAATTAAGTCCATGAATATTTATAATGTCATTCATTAGGTTTATTATTCTTTTACTAGTTTGGGCCAAGGATTTGATAATCCTTATATTGTCCTACTAACTATAGCCATTACTAATTAAGTCCAAAGTACTCCATTCTTATTTGCGTCATGAAACTCTACTTTCTCATTAGATTACATTTTTGATGTTTTATGCTCTTTATCTCATAATGAGTAGATCTACTAATAATATTTAACCATAAATGAATTATAAATTCAAAGCATAAAACTACATAATTTAGCACTTAATGATAATGAGGCAAGGTACTTAAAATTACTCTAACATGATTTCGAACTAATATACCTTAATAACTAGATTTAAACTAACATGAACTTAAGGTATAATCTCATACTATAGTATAAACTTATATGAAATTCTAGAATGGTCCTAAGTTAGAATGGCATGAAATCATACTAAAGTGCCCCTAAGGTAATTAAATCTAGCACCTTATGATAACAATGAAATCACATATCATGCTAAAGTCTAAATGTTATACTAGCATGCTTTATAACATAATCATATTTAAAATGCTATTATATAAAATGAAACTAATTACATTAACATTTTTAGAAACCTTTACTTATGATCCAACCATTAGATCTTACATCTTTTCCTTTGATTAAGGGTATTAGTTATATTTAGGGGATTTTCTTTATTAAGGTCCAAAGATCATATTGATCCATTTTTGTCATAATCCATCCATGATTTCCTGGATTTCATCATATCAACATTCATTTTATCCATCCCAAGGATCTGATCACACTTGATCTCATTGATTAAGTGGGTCCCTTTGTATTTTAAGGGTTTTTCTACCATAATGGGTAGGTCCCTCAATATATCTCAGATATGTCCAAATAAACCATATATATCACCTTATTTCAATAATATATCATTAGTAAAATGTATTTTCAAGATCTGATCATCTCAGATCTTAAAGATCTAGGTAATTGGAAATTTGTTTCTTTAATACAGAAAGTTTTGAAGATCTAGTCACAGTTTGTTACGTTGAGAAATAATGTAACTACCTAAATTATAAAGTCCTATTTGGAAGATTGGATTGAACAGGAAGATGAATGTCTTGTAAATTTTAATTTTAGAAGATAGAATTTGTTGATAATATCAACACCATCCCTTTGTCTCTACATCTCAACCACATATGCACCCCATTGCGCAGGGAAAGACGATAGGCGGTCGTGATGCCCACCTCTTGTCACTATTTGTAGCGTTAGGAAGTAATGTAAGTACCCCAATTTTAAGGTCCTATTCGGAAGATTGGATTAAATAGGAGGATGAATGTTTTATAAAGATTGAATTAAGAATTTATTAATGGAATCCAACGGCTCAAAGAACGCTGAAAACAGAGTTCGTATAAAAACTTTATGAGCATTTGATGTTGAAGGTTATTTTGGTTATCAAAAGATTCAAAAATAAATAAATGGAGTCAAAATGTAGGGAGCATTTTGATGATGGCACCCTCCCTCCTTCTCACGTCTCCCCAAGAAAGAAGGTAGGCTATCACGCTACCCACCTCCAGTCACAGTTTGTTACGTTGAGAAATAATCTAACTACCTAAATTATAAAGTCCTATTTGGAAGATTGGATTGAACAGGAAGATGAATGTCTTGTAAATTTTAATTTTAGAAGATAAAATTTGTTGATAATATTCACATAATTAGATTCTATTCAAAAAATGGAGTTCAATGTCACAGAGAACACTTAGAATGGAGTTCGGATGAATAAGTTATGAACATTTGAATATGAAGGGCATTTTAGAAATTAAAATAAAAATGGATTCAAAATGCATGGGGCCATTTGAATATGAAGGGAACTTTTAAAGATTAAGGGCATTTAAGTAATTAAAAGATAAATAAAAAGGATTCAAAATGCATGGAGCCATTTTGATAACAACACCCTCCCTTTGTCTCTACATCTCAACCACATCTGCACCCCATTGCGCAGGGAAAGACGATAGGCGGTTGCGATGCCCACCTCTTGTCACTGTTTGCAGCATTGGGAAGTAATGTAAGTACCCCAATTTTAAGGTCCTATTTGGAAGATTGGATTAAATAGGTGGATGAATGTTTTATAAATATTGAATTAAGGATTTATTAATGGAATCCAATGGCTCAAAGAACACTGAAAACAGAGTTCGTATAAAAACTTTATGAGCCATTAAGAGTGCACTTTTTCATCCGAACTCCATTCTCAGTGTTCTCTATGACATTGAACTCCATTTTTTGAATAGAATCTAATTATGTGAATATTATAAACAAATTATATCTTTTAAAATTAAAATTTACAAGACATTCATCTTCCTGTTCAATCCAATCTTCCAAATAGGACTTTATAATTTAGGTAGTTACATTATTTCTCAACATAACAAACTGTGACTAGAGGTGGGTAGTGTGATAGCCTGCCTTCTTTCTTGGGGGAGATGTAAGATGGAGGGAGGGTGCCATCATCAAAATGCTCCCTACATTTTGACTCCATTTTTTTTTTTTTTTTGAATCTTTTGATAACCAAAATAACCTTCAACATCAAATGCTCATAAAGTTTTTATACGAACTCTATTTTCAGTATTCTTTGAGCCGTTCGATTCCATTAATAAATTCTTAATTCAATCTTTATAAAACATTCATCCTCCTATTTAATCCAATCTTCCAAATAGGACCTTAAAATTGGGGTACTTACATTACTTCCCTTGGGATGACTCAGGTTTTCCCATGCATTTTTAAATGCAAGATCTAAATTCCGAAGGTAGGATGCATCCCTATTTTAAAAACCATTTTATAAAAAGTGTGCAATGCAGTGGAAAATATTTTGTTTTAAACTCATTTTGAAAACCCCGAGTGTCATTTGCTTTCACAACAATCAAAGTAGTTTTTGAAAATCTTCAAAATTCATAAATGTTTTTCCTCAGGTCTACCCAGTCACATCACACAACCCAAGTGTAAATAAATGCAAACACATGTCCAAAGGGTTGAGAATTTACTTACATGTATAATTGTTTCCTTTTTGATTCACTTGCTCGTAGCGCTAACATAGATGTCCTCTACTCTTGGATGTAATTATCTTGAAAAGTGTTAAGGATAGGGTGAGTATATACTATACTCAGTAGGAGTTTATCACTACTAGTTTTGCAATGCATGCTATGTTTAAAAACCGTATGCTCTTTAAAACATGTGCATGTTCGAACAACCATGTTCAATATCGATATTAAAAACCATTGTCGAATCGGAATCACGTGTACATAAAACATCAAACGAAGTAAGATGGAAGCCTGGGACGCTAACGCGTCTTGCGTCAGCAGCAGGCGCCTCAGCGGACGCACCCTGCATCTGCCCGGCTTTTCCATTTGAGGGCGCGTCCACGGACGTGCCCGCTGGTTTCTCTCAAATGCGGACGACGTGTTTTGTTCAGTGGGGGACCGCGACATCCTCGGGACACCCTGGTTCGACCCTGTCGAACCAGTTCGCCCCAGGGATCGTCCCTGGTTCTTTTGTGACTCTCTAGGGCCCGATTTTGCATGATTTTTCATGCAAAAACTTAGGAAAACTTAGCCTAGGACTAAGGGGAAGATGAGTTTGAAGGGATTTTGGGCATACCTGGTTCATTGTCGGGTTTTTCTCCACGTTTTTCCTCTTGGTTGCTTCTCCAAAATTAGTTTTTTCCAAGCTTTGGGCTTCCATTAGAGGCGCCCAAGAGCTCTATTTATAGAGCTATAAGAGGGTTCTGGAGGGGGCTCTCACTGCCCTTGAATGGCGGTGGAGAAACCTCTAGAATGGTGGTGATTTCTCCTCCAAACACTACTGTTCTAGAACCCTCTAGGAGGTTGAAGAAGAGGGGTGCCCGTACCAAAACGGGCCCCTGTGTTTCTCAGGCTAAATCCGTTTTTTAATGAAAATTACATTTTGGCCCCTGCACTTCAAAAGGCCATAACTTGCTCATTTTAACTCCGTTTTGGGTGATTTTGGTCTTGTTGGATTCCTTTTTCTGAGATGCACCTAATGGTACCATTCTTAGGACCAAATTTTTGGGTCCAGTCAGGGTGAATAGTAAAATGACCAAAATACCCTTTTCTCCAAAAATGAACTTTTCATTTCTTATAGAATGTCCAAAATAGCATAAATTGCTTGGGCGTTACATTATTACCCCCTTAAAAGAATTTTGTCCTCAAAATTCCACAAATTATAATCTTCAAGGTATTTTATCACTTAGATAACTCCTTGGTGAATGCATTCTCCCCTTAAGAATCAAATCTAGGCTCATCCTCAATTTATTATTTTTTATTGTTCCTGCTACAAGGCCTTACCTATAAGGGCCGCTTTTGCTATATACTCTGATGCATACTCTCATACGTGCCAGTTTAACAATACTGGTTTCTAGCTATAATTCATCTATCTCGTAGGATCATGCTTCTTTATTCATGTACAAATTACTCCATACTTCTTTCAAGATCATATTATCTTATTTCTCATAGTCCTTTTTGAATATCATATGATGATCCTTGTTTCTTCTTATCTTTCATCTAGTGATCTCTTCATCATCCACATCTCCTTCTAATGGTTGGTTATATGTCATTAGTAAGAGTCCAAAAATATACTTTCTTTCTACTGTGTCTAACTTTGCTTCTTATCTTTTATATTTATCCCCAAGATACTTCAATTACTGACATGGTATCATGTTCTCTATAGCCAAACCCTTGATTAACTTTGAATTTCAACTGTCTGTCGTTTTCCATATGTGACTTTATTCCCCGACAAAAGTTATATTCAAAATAAAATCATGAAAGCCAATTAGTAGCATCTTCCATTGAGGACCTTATCATATACTGAAAGTAAAATGCCCTAACTTTATATCCAGTCTCATAATTATTGAATTCATTTAAACGCTTTCCTCTGTGAGGATTTTATCCAAACTCATGTCAAATATTAATGGTCGATTCATCATCGTGGGTCACATGTTCTCATCCAGAAGCCTTTCTCACTATTCACATCAATTTGTCATTAGGATTTTCAATAATGTTCCTATTTATGCAAAACAAAAAGTCTCGTATTCATAACCGAGTACCCTTATTAGGTCATGGTTGAATCCTTTGTCATCATCCTCGTTGTCCTCTCTTTGCTTAATGGTTTTCTTCGTAACCTTTCAATCCAAAAGTTCTATACTCAATCTGGTAGGGTTAGTCCTTAGAAAATTCCTTCAATTGATTTTTGGTACTTGGTATATGCTCATAACAACTAACTATTTGTCTAAAGGCAAAGTAACATCACATCTCGCCTTATATTGTGCTGGCCACCTCAACTTTTCTCCTTCCATCCCCTATGTCAATATATTGTGCAATCTTTTATCAAGGTTTTATCGTCAACCATGTAGTCTGTATTGTCAGGAGGTATCCTCATAAGTAGTGATTTTCTCAATTCCTCAAATTTTATCCTTCAAGTGTCTTCTCATACTTAGCTTATAATAGCAGTTCTAAATCATCAAATTTGAAAAATTCTCAGGTAAGCATGGAACATTTTCGTAGACATATAGAAAGAGAATTTATTCGATTACCTGTTGATCTCTGTCCAGATGTATAGGTTATAAGCTTAAGGGTTTCTAAAGTGATCAATACTTATTTGCCTTTCTTTTCAATCCAAGTCAATAGTATTTCTCACACCCAAAGTAATTTCTTCACCTTGTCATGGTAGCCACTAAGGTTTGGAAAAATATGTCTCACTGGTGGAGATCGCTCCTCATTTTTCCTTCTGTCTCAGTTGTTACTATATTTATTGCACTTGTAGCTCCTCCATGATGTGGCCTAATCAACTGATCTCATACCCTCAATTGACTTAGTATAACAAGTACTTCTTTCAAGGAAAACTCAAGTCTAAAGACTTATAACATCCCTCCAAGTATATAACTTCGACTACTAACTCATAGATACTAACATACTTGATTAATTAGGGTGGAATACCCTTATTTAGTCAACAGTACTCTAAAGGTAATGACTAAATAATGGTCTTAAGATTTTTGGTCTTCCAATCTATGATAGTAAGATCTCAATTTGATCCTTGATGGTACCCTACTTGCTAAATGGACAAGTCATTGTCCTGGCGTAATTCCTTTTTCAATATACTTTATTGGCAAGGTGGGATATCACCAAATTTTCCTTTTTATGGATTATATCCATTAGTGTTCCCCATAAGCTAATGGATCCGATAAGAGTCTAATTGTAATAATTGATATCAAACCATTTGTAGAATTTAATTTCTAGTTGGTCACCATTCCTCTTCTAAAATTTCTTATCACATAATCTCCTAAAATTCGATACTCTACTCAAAGTCTTAAACCCCATATACTTTCTCTCTTTTATACTCTTTTACAATAAGATTACCAACTCACCTAGTATTATTCCTTTGCATTTGTTTGATCTTCCTTCCTATAGGATTCAAGATGAGAGAATTGTATGTATCTTCATAAAGTCATGATCTTCTTCTTTTGATTATTCAATATTCATCGAATACGTATAGTTACATCTCTATCTCTTTCTCTCTTTTCTTCAAAATCCTCATTTGGTCTACCTGGATCAATGTCTCTATATGCTTTGTTGCATATAATTGATATTCATCTAATCCTTTACGTAACATATATGATAATCTGAATGCTTCTCAGAAATTCTAAACTGTCTTAAGATCATTGAAATTCTCAATTGCCTATAGCCTCAATAAAATTCATACAGTGTCTTAATAATGGCATTGACGTTTTGGTCATGCTACACTTTACAAGTTCATGTTAGGATCAATCTATTATCATAGATCTATCATCCCCAATATTATCATCAAAAATCTTTTGATCACTCGGTTGAATTCATTTCCCTATCATATTTGTGTTATGTTTCTCTTAATCACGTACGAGTCATAGTTATCTCCTAATATCGTCTTGCATTCTCATCCCTATTAGATTATCATCAAAATCTTCTCAAAGTCTGTCTTTTACATTCCTTATGACACTCATATCATATCCCTTGTGATAGTGTGCTCATATTCTGATATTCTTTATGATGGTAAGATAGCCATCTAGGTTTTTTTTTTTTTTTTCTCACCTTTGATAAGATTACTTTATTGCAGGTCAGAACTATCTACTAACAAGTTTACTAACATCCTCATTCATTATTCTCATAATATGATCCATATATGAGTTTTTATATTTGCACCACACAACAATCCTTAATCCTTAAGTCGTCTTAGACTAGATTTTGGATAAGGGTTGCACTCTCCTCTGCCTAATTATTTGTTAGACCAAGCTGTGTTTCACCTATTTATTTATGGTGAACTCCCTTGTGCATTAATATTGTAATCCTCAATTAGAAGTAGTCATCTCTACTACTATTTATACTACTTCTCCTTGATTTTCTCTATTGTCTATGACCCTTGGACATGCTGGACTGGCTGTGAAAGCATAAAACTTGGGCTCTGATACCAACTGTGACGACTCGAGTTTTCCCATGCATTTGTAAATGCAAGATCGAAATTCCTAAGGCGGGATGCATCCCTATTTTGAAAACCATTTTATAAAAACCATGCAATGCAGCGAAAAATCTTTTGTTTTAAACTCATTTTGAAAACCCCGAGTGTCATTTGCTTTAACAACAATCAAAGTAGTTTTTGAAAAACTTCAGAAATCATAAATGTTTTTCCCCAGGTCTACCCAGTCACAACACACAGCCCAACTGTAAATAAATGCAAACACATGTCCAAAGGGTTGAGAATTTACTTACATGTATAAGTTTTTTCCTTTTTGATTCACTTGCTCGTAGCACTAACATAGATGTCCTCTACTCGTTGATGTAATTATCCTGAAAAATGTTAAGGATAAGGTGAGTATATACTATACTCAGTAGGAGTCTATCACTACTAGTTTTGCAATGCATGCTATGTTTAAAAACCGTATGCTCTTTAAAACATGTGCATGTTCGAACAACCATGTTCAATATCGATATTAAAAACCATTGTCGAATCGGAATACTGACGACTAAAGAATTGCATAATCCAAGTTGAAAGTATCATATATATATATATATATATCATAAACATAATGATATGCATAATATGCTCAACTGAATCAAACTCATGGATATATGGTATGGTCGACCAACCTCATGTCATGCCATATGCAATGCAAGTAAATCCACGAAACCGTAGGGTCCAACTATGCCCACGACCTCAGCGCCGTGTGGTCCCCGGGTACCTAGGGACACAAGGTATATACCTCCACGGGGCATATGACACTTCAACCCAGTGCCGTGACACCAGTGGTAGCCCCCTGTACCACATGCAGTCGAAGCAGGGACATGCCCTTTTTGGGCGTGGTACCCATCCACCTAATAGTGGTAGAGGCTGGAGGCCAACCCAAATCATATACGATCAAACAAGCAAAAACCTCTTTTTCAAAACCTGTCCTCTTTGGGTCCCTCACAACTGCCTACCCACCGTCTTTTGGGCACTCTAGCGTCTTTTGGTAACCCTCAAGGACATGCAATTTTTCAAGAACTCAATGCTCACAAATCATGCAACATATGCAATTATTTGCAAAACATGCTCATGCATAATGTATTTAATCATATGCATGCTGAATTCATTTATATGCTAAACAAATCATAAAATAAGTCATGCTAAACAAGTCATATACGTATACTTAAAACATGCAGTCTCAAAACAATCATGGCTCTTTTTAAAAGTCTAATAGCGATAGAGCACCTACCTGGCTAGGTCGTGCTAATCCCCTTGTCCTCGTATACTCTTGAACATGGTTTAGGGGAACAAGGTTAGTTTGGCCTATCTTTTATAGGTTTTAGAGTTGTTGGTCTTACTACTTAGGCATTAAGGGTCCATCCCCATGCCTATGGGTGTCCTAAGGTCCTAATTGGGCCTTGGTATCGTCAGGTTTCCAAAGGTTTAGTGGCCCCGCGCCACTATCATAGTCTAAGGGTCGTGCTCACCTTAGATTGGGCCTTGATCAGGTATTTTATAGTTTGGGTGTGTCCGCGTCGTCGACACGGACACAACGCCTTTCCCGACGCCTCAATCGGAGCCCTAGATCTTAAGTTATAAGCTTTTTAGTATCACGTGTACATAAAAGGTCAAACAAAACGAGGTGGAAGCCTGGGACGCTAACGCGTCTCGCATCAACGGCAGGCCCCTCAATGGGCATGTCTGCAGACACTCCCTGCTTCTGCCCGGCTTTTCCATTTGTGGGCGCGTCCACTGTGACGACCCGGGTTTTCTCATGCATTTTTAAATGCAATATCTAATTTCCTAAGGCGGGATGCATCCCTATTTGAAAACCATTTTATAAAAACCATGCAATGCAGCAGAAAACCTTTAGTTTTAAACTCATTTTTGAAAACCCGGAGTGTCATTTGCTTTCACAACAACTAAGGTAGTTTTTGAAAAACTTCAGAAATCATAAATGTTTTTCCCCAGGTCTTTCCAGTCACAATGCACAGCCCAACTGTAACTAAGTACAAACACATGTCCAAAGGGTTGAGAGTTTACTTACATGCGTATTTGTTTCCTTTTGGATTCTCATAGCACTAACACAGATGTCCTCTTTTTGTGAGTGAAGCTATCCTGAACCATGATACATACGGACGTATCCTGTCCTTGAGTACTTACTGATGTCTGAAAAATGTTAAGGATTGGGTGAGTATATAATATACTCAGTAGGGCCTATCACTACTAGTTTTATAAATGCATGAGATGTTTTAAAATCATGTGCTCATTCATTCAAAACATGCTTATGTTTGAATACTCGAGTTCAATATTAGTATAAGAATCCATAATCAATTTCAAAATATGCGTATGTTTGAATACTCGAGTTCGATACCAGTATAAGAATCCATAATCAACTGAAATTCAAAATATGCGTATGTTTGAATACTCGAGTTCAACATCAGTATAAGAATCCATAATCAACTGAAATTCTTATAACTTAAAAGATCACATAATCCAAAAGTGAAAGTATCATATATATATATGATGACATCAGGATATGCAATAGATGCCTCATGGAGTCCAACTCATGGATCTCTAGTATGGTATGGTCGACCAACCTCACATCATGCTATATGAAATGCACATTAAACCATAGGGTCCACTATGCCCACGGCCTCCTTGCCGTGTGGTCCCCGGATACCTGAGGACACATGGTCATAGCCTCCACGGGGCCTATGACACGCCATTCGATGTAAATCATGCAATTTTTTAAATCAGTTGCAAAACATGCATGAAATGCATAAAATCTGCTCATGCTAGTATTGCATTCAAAGTCATAACCCTGCCTAGAAGCCTGACAGCCTAGAAGCCTGCCAGCCTAGAAGCCTTGTCAGCTCTCTTTGGCCCGCCCTCATCGGCCCACCCTCGTCGGCCCGCCCTCATCAGCCCGCCCTCATCGGTCAAGGCTACACTTATCATGCAACCTATGCATGTAGCACATGTCTTGGCAATACATGCACAATGTATCTTTCAAAACCTGTCCTCTTTGGGTCCCTCACAACTGCCTAGCCCTCGGCACTCCAGCGTCTTTTGGCAACCCTCAAGGACATGCAATCTTTGTAAGTACTTAAATCATGCAATGTATGCACTTGTTTACAAAACATATATATGCACAATGTATATGCAATCTTTTACGAAACATGTTTATGTACAAAACGTTTATCATATGCATGTTGAATCAAGTCATGCTACATAAGTCATATACTTATAACGTATGTTCTCAAAACAATAATAGGTCTTGTAAAAGAATCTAATAGTGATAGAGCACCTACCTGACTAGGTCGCGTTAACCCCTTTGTCCTCGTACGTTCCTGAACATGGTTTGGGGACTCAAGGTTAGTTTAACCTATCTTTTATGGGTTTAGAGCAGTTGGGTCTTATTACATAGGCATTAGAGGTCCATCCCTATGCCTATGGGTGTCCTAAGGTCCTAATTGGGCCTTGGTATTCTCAATTTTCCAAAGTTCTAGTGGTCACACGCCACCATCCTATTCTAAGAGTCATGCCCTCCTTTTATTTGGCCTTGATCAGGTATTTTATGGTTTGGATGTCTCCGTGTCGTCGATACGGACACAACGCCTTTTGCGGCGCCTCAATCGGAGCTCTAGATCTCAAGTTATAAGCTTTTTAACATTGTATGTACATAGAGTCTTAAAGACAAAAAGGGAGGAATGCTAGGGCGCTGCACGTCTGCGACGTGCGCCCAGCCTCTTGAAGTAACAAAAAGAACGACACATGCTAGCGCACTGCGCGTCTGCGGCCCGCACCTCAGTGGGAGCGTTTGCAGACGCGCGCGACAACGCCGCTCGTCGTCCCTTTAGCGGGTGCGTCCCTGGACGCGCACGTTTGGTTTTTCAAACGGCGTCGACCTGGGACGGTCCTATTGGATCGTCCCGCCTGTTAGTGACCTGGGTCGTCCTCAGGTCACCCTGGTTCGGCCCTGTCGAGCCAGTGCGGCCTGGGGACGTCCCAGGGGTCCTTTGTGGCGCTCCCAAGCTCCGTTTTGCATGGTTTTTCATGCAAAAACTTAGGGGAATTGAGCCTAAGACTATGGGTGAGATGGGTTTGGGGAGTTTTTGGGCATACCTACTTCGTGGGTGGTTTTCTCTCCACGTTTTCCCCTCTTGGTCACTGCTCCGCGATGGGTTCTCTCCAGGGTTTTGGGCTGCCATTAGAGGCACCCAAGAGCTCTATTTTTAGAGCTTTTACAGAGGGTTCTGGAGGGGTTCTAACCGCCTTTGAATGGCGGTGGGGAATCCTCTAGAATGGCGGTAGTTTCTTCTTGAAACACCGCCGTTCCAGAAACCTCTAGGAGGTTGAAGACGACGGGTTGCCCGTATCAAAACGGGCACCTGTGTTTTTCAGGTTAAGTCGTTTTGTGAAATTTATAGTTTTGCCCCTAAACTTAAAAGGGCCATATCTTGCTCATTTTAACTCCGTTTTGGGTGATTTTGATCTCGTTGGATTCTTTTTTCCAAGACGCATCTAATGGAACCACTTTTAGTACCAATTTCCTGGGTTTAGTCAAGGAAACTAGTAAAATGACCAAAATGCCCTTATCTTTAAAACTAAACTTTTTATGGGCTTTTAATATTACAAAAATTGGGGTCATTACATCCACGGACGTGCCCGCTGGTTTCTCTCAAATGAGGATAACATGTTTTGTTCAGTGGGGGACCGGGGCATCCTCGAGACACCCTGGTTCGACCCTGTCGAACTAGTGCGCCCCAGGGATCGTCCCTGGTTCCTTTATGACTCTCTAGGGCCCGATTTTGCATGATTTTTCATGCAAAAACCTAGGAAAACGTAGCCTAGGACTAAGGGGAAGACGGGTTTGGAGGGATTTTGGGCATACCTGGTTCATTGTCGGGTTTTTCTCCACGTTTTTCCTCTTGGTTGCTTCTCCAAAACGAGTTTTTCCCAAGCTTTTGGGCTGCCATTAGAGGCTCCCAAGAGCTCTATTTATAGAGCTATAAGAGCGTTCTGGAGGGGGCTCTCACCGCCCTTGAATGGTGGTGGAGAAACATCTAGAATTGTAATGCTCGAGCAATTTATACTATTTTTAACGAAAATTGAACATTCTATAGGAAATAAACTGAGTTAAAAGTTTCACTTTATTTAAAATCATAAACAAAGGAATTTGTGAGGGAACTTAGTATCATTAGATTCTACTCAAAAAATGGAATCCAACGTCTCAAAAATCACCCAAAACGGGGTTCGTATGAGGAAGTTACAGCCGTTTAAAGATAGGGGTATTTCTAGAAATAAAACAGAAAAAAGAAAAATGATGAAAAACGCAGGGGGCATTTTGATAACGGCACCCCCTGTCGTCTTCAACAATTTTTTCACAATTTCTCTAGAATACACCAGGGAAAATGGCGGCACCACCATTGAGGGGCACCGCCTTTCATTCCTCTATAAAAACCCCATCATCCCCCCTCTTCAAAACGGGTTTTTTCCAGTCGTTTGAGAGTAGGGTTTCCGGAAACTCGTCTCAAACCCATCTCTCTGAGTTTTCCGGCAATGGCCAGGCCCAAGTCAGGCGGGCCATTCCCGTCTCCCCATTCCCGTCTCTTCTCTCCGGTCTTGGCAATGGGGTTTTCCCCTTCTTCGAGTTTCCAGCAGCCAAGGGTTTTCAGGCGGAAAGGAGGAGCCGCACCACCCAGAAAAGGGCATCCCCAGGCTACCCAGATAAGCCCCTCCTTCCCTTTCCTCCATTTCACTTCCCCCAGGCCAAGATCCATGCCGGATCTAACCTTTTTCTAGCCGGATTTTTGGGCTGGAGGACATTCCCAAGCCATTCAAACGGCCTGCACAAACACAACGCCCAAGCCAGGTCCAGACAACCTTGCACGAGCCAGGCATCCCAAGGATGCCTTGCTTCATGTGTGCCCGGGACAAGGTCCCAGGGATGGGCTCCGGGCGTACGACAGTGCGTACACTGTCCCAGGAGCGGCCCTCGGGTGCTCGCGTGACATAGGGCACGGGTCCTGGCTCGACCATGTGCCTTAGGAGCTGAGACGCCCCATGATACAAGGTGCTCCCATGCGATGATGCATGTCATAGCACGTCACCCGAGCATGCATGTGCACGTGTAAAAACGCGGTCCCTGACACGGCCTTTAGGCGCTCACGCACGTGAGGGAACTGGGACATGTGGACCCAACAAGACTTTAAAGCTAAGATTAAAGGACAAATTACAGAGTTAGCTATGGAATAGTAGGTCCACACCATAGGATCTAGCCTGACAATGAATTAGGCAAGAACCAGGGACCCAATAGGCAGGACTAGCGGTCTAATGTCTAAATAGACGGAAATTAATTAGGACTCCTTGTATCCATTTATACCCAGGAGTTTATAAATGAGACCCAGGGATGGGTTGAGTGCTAAAGGACGCGACTCCAAGAGACTTTGAGGTAGGTGCTATATCGCTACTAAATTCTTTTAAAAGAACTATGATTGTTTTGAGAACACATGTTTTAAGTATATGACTTGTTTAGCATGACTTAATTCAGCATGCATGTGATAAATGCTTTATGCATAGACATGTTTGCTATATACATTATGCATAGATATGTTTTGCAAACTATTGCATACATTGCATGATCTATGAGCATTAAATTCTTGCAAAGATTGCATGTCCTTGAGGGTTGCCAAAAGATGCTGAAGTGCCAAGGGCCAGGCAGTTGTGAGGGACCCAAAGAGGACAGGTTTTGAAAAGAGGTTTTGGCTTATTTGATCTTATGTGATTTGGGCTAGTAAGCCCATGGGTGCTATGCCGAGGGGTCTGGGTTGGCCACCCGGCCACTACCACTATTAGGTGGATGGGTACCACGCCCAAAAAGAGACAAGTCCCTACGTCGACTGCATGTGGTACAGGGGGCTACCATTGGTGTCACGGCACTGGGTCGAAGTGTCATATGCCCCGTGGAGGTATATACCCTGTGTCCCTAGGTACCCGGGGACCACACGGCACTGAGGTCGTGGGCATAGTTGGACCCTACGGTTTCGTGGATTTACTTGCATTGCATATGGCATGACATGAGGTTGGTCGACCATACCATACTAGAGATCCATGAGTTGGACTCCATAAAGCATCTATTGCATATCATGATGTCATCATATATATATATGATACTTTCAATTTTGGATTATGTGATCTTTTAAGTCATGAGTATTTCAGTTGATTATGGATTCTTATACTGATATTGAACTCGAGTATTCAAACATACGCATATTTTGAATGAGAATATGATTTTAAAACATCTCATGCATTTATAAAACTAGTAGTGATAGGCTCCTACTGAGTATATTATATACTCACCCAATCCTCAACATTTTTTAGATACAAAATAAATACTTAAGGGCAAGGAACGTTTGTATTAGGAGATACAGGCTAAGTACAAGTAAGTAAACCCCTATCTTATCTTTCAATATTACTTGATTGTAGTTACTCTCTAATAGCTGGGGCTGTGACTAACACTTTCTTGGGAATAATATTGATAAATAAATTGAGAATGTGTTTGAACACTCGGGGTTTTTATGAAAGGTTGTTTTCCAAATGAGATAGATTTTCATGCATCTCATATTTATAAAACAAGAGATCTCACCTTTTTATCAAAATTACATCATATAAAAGCCCGGGTCTTGACAATTGGTATCAGAGCCCAGGTTTTATCCTTTCACAGCCAGTCCAGCATGTCCAAGGGTCATAGACAATAAAAAAAATCAAGAAGAAATAGTATAAATTGAAGAAGTAGAGATGACTACTTCTATTTGAGGATTACAATATTAGTGTTCAAGGCATTTCACCATAAATACATAGGTGAAAAAGGAGGTAGTCCTAGCAAATACTTAGATATTGGATTGCTTGAATCTTATCAAAATCATAAGAAATAAGAATTGTTGTGTAGTGGTGCAAAGATGACATCTCATATAAGGATCATATTGTGATGAGAATGAATGAATGAAGATGATTAATGGACCTGTTAATAGATAGTGTTGACCTGCAATAAAGTAATCTTATCAAAGGTGATAAAAATCAAAAGACCTAGATGGCTATCTTACCATCATAAAGAATATCAGAATATGAGTACACTATCACAAGGATGTGATATATGAGATGTAAAAGATAGACTTCGAGAAAAATTTGATGATAATAGGGATAAGCATACAAGATGATACTAAGGGATGACTGTGACTTGTACTAGATCACAAAGGTATGAATCTTGAAAGACTTAGCTCAATTTTGGATACCTTAATCGAAGTCTTATAAAGAGTGAAGTGCTATCGAATAATAACTACTAGAGTATTATGGAACAAATCCGGAGATGCATACAAGTGACATATTATGTGATAGGGAAATGAATTCAACCGAGTGATCAAAAGATTTTGATGATAATACTAAGGATGATAATAGATCGATCCTAACATGAACTTGTAAAAGAAGTATAACACGATCAAAACATCAATGCAATTATTAAGACATTGTATAAATTTTATTGAGGCTATAGGCGACCGAGGATTTCAATGATCTTAAGACAAGCATTCAGTTTATCATATCTGTAAAAGTAAAGGAATAGATGAAGTATCAATTATATGCAGCAAAGCATAAAGAGACGTTGATCTAGGAAGACAAAAGTAAGGATTTTGAGGAAAAGAGAGAAAGAGATAGAGATGTAACTACCAGTATTCAATGAATATTGAATATTCAAAAGAAGAAGATCATGACTCTATGAAGATACATACAATTCTAACATCTTGAATCCTATAGGAGGGAAGATCAAACAAATGCAAAGGGATAATACTAGGTGAGTTGATGATCTTATTGTAAAAGAGTATCAAAGAGAGGAAGCATATGGGGTTTAAGGCTTTGAGTAGAGTATCGAATTTCAGGAGAATATGTGACAAGAAATTTTCAAAAAAGAATGGCAACCAACTAGAAATTTAAAATTCTACAAATGGTTTGATATCAAAAAGATTCTTATCAAGATCCATTAGCTTATGGGAGACACCAATGGATATAATCCATAAAAAGGAAAATTTTGGTGATATCTCACCTTGCCACTACATGAGTAAATAAAGTTATATTGAAAAAGGAAATAGGCCAGGACAGTAACTTATCCATTTAGCAAGTAGGGTACCATCAAGGATCAAATTGAGGTCTCTCCATCATAGATTGGAAGACCAAATATCTTAAGACCATCATTGAGTGTTGTTAAAATAAAGGCATCCCACCCTAATTAATCAGGTATGTTAGCGTCGATGAGTTGGTAGTTGAAGTTATATACTTAGAAGGATGTTATAAGTCTTTAGACTTGAGTACTTGTTAGGCTAAGTCATTTGAGGGTATAAGGCCAGTTGATTAGGCCACATCATGAAGTTGATTTGGCCACATCATGAAGAGCTACAAGTACAATAAATATAGTAACGACTGAGATAGGAGCAAAAAAATAAGAAGTAATCTAAACCAATGTAAAAGATTTTTTCAAACCTTAGTGGCTACCATGACAAAGTGAAGAAATTACTTTGGGTCTGAAAAATACTACTGACTTGGATTGAAAGAAAGGAAGATAAGTACCGATCACTCTAGAGGCCCTTGAGCTTATAACGTATCTGGGAAGAGAACAATAGGTAATCAAATAAAGTCTTTCTATGTCTAAGAAAATGTTTATGCTTATCTGAGTATTATAAAACTTGTGGAATTAACAACTTCAGTACAATTTGATATAATTTCTATTGGAGACGAATTATTGCTATTATAAGCTAAGTATGAGAAGGCACTTAAAAGATAAAATAAGGAGGCACTTGAAAAAAATAAAATTTGAGGAATTGAGAAAATCACTACTTATGAGGATACCTCCTGACAATATAGATTACATGGTTGACGATAAAACCTTGGTAAAAGATTGAACAATATATTGACATAGGGGATAAAGTGAGATGGCTAGCACACTATAAGGTGAGATTGGATGTTACATTGCCTTTTTGACAAATAGTTAGTTGTTATGAGCATATACCAAGTATGAAAAATCAACTAAAGGAATTTCTAAGGACTAACCCTACCAAATTGAGTATATAACTTTTGGGCTGAAAGGTTACGAAGAAAACCACCAAGCAAAGAAAGGGCAAAGAGGATGAAGACAAAGGATTCAACCATAACCTAGTAAGGGTACTCGGTTATAAGAAACTTTTTACCTTGCATGAATGAGAACATTATTGAAAATCCTAAATGACAAATGGATGAGAAATAGTGAGATAGGCTTCTAGACGAGAACATACGACTCATGATGATGAATCGACCATTAACATTTGACATGAGTTTGGATAAGATCCTAACAGAGGAAAGCATTTAATGAATTCAATAATGAAACTAGATATGAAGTTAGGACATTTTACTTTCAGTATATGATAAGGTCCTCAATGGAAGATGCTACTAATTGGCTTTTATTTTCGAACGTAACCATAGTCAAGGAAATCAAGTCACATATGAAAAACGACAGACAGTTGAAATTCAAAGTTAAGCAAGAGTTTGGCTATAAAGCATATGATACCATATCAGTTATTGAAGTATCTTGGAGACAAGGGTAAGAAGCAAAGTTAGACACAATAGAAAGAAGGTAACTTTTTGGACTTGTGGATAATGAAAGAGATCACTAGATAAAAAGGATTATCCTATGATATTCAAAATAGGAGAAATAAGATAATATGATCTTGAAAGAAGTATATGCATGAGCAAAGAAGCATGATCTTACGAGGAGACTATCTTATACATGATGAGATAAGTATAGGAATCTAAGGAATTCAAGATAGATGAAGTACCGCTAGGAAACAGTATTGTTAAATCGGCATGTGCGAGAGTATGGTGCTGCATCAGAGCATGCAGCGAAAACAAGCCCTTATAGGCGAGGCCTTATAGGAGGAACAATGGAAATGATAAATTGAGGATGAACCTAGAATTGCTTCCTAAAGGGGAATGCATTCACCAAGAAATCATCTAAGAGACAAATACTTGGAAGATAATAAGTTATGGAATTTCAAGGACGAAATTCTTTTAAGGGGGTAATAATGTAATGACCCCAATGTTTGTAATATTAAAATCCCATGAAAAGTTCAGTTTTAAAGATAAGGGCACTTTGGTCATTTCACTAGTCACCTTGACTAAATCCAGGAATTTGGTCCTAAAAATGGTTCCATTAGATGCATCTCGGAAAAAGGAATCCAACGAGACCAAAATCACCCAAAACGGAGTTAAAATCAGCAAGTTATGGCCATTTGAAGTACAGGGGCAAAACTGTAAATTTTACAAAAACGACTTAACCGCAAAACACAGGGGCCCGTTTTGATATGAGCACTCTTCATCTTCAACCTCCTAGAGGTTTCTGGAACGACGGTGTTTCATGGAGAAACCATTGCCATTCTGGAGGTTTCTCCACCGCCATTCAAGGGTGGTTAGAACCCCTCCAGAACCCTCTTCAAAAGCCCTATAAATAGAGCTCTTGGGCACCTCTAATGGCGGCCCAAAACATGGGAGAAAACCCGTTGAGGAGCAGCGACCTAGAGGAGAAAATGTGGAGAGAAAAGCAGCCACGAAGTAGGTACGCACAAAAAATCCCCAAACCCATCTCACCCACAGTCCTAGTCTCGGTTTCCCTAGGTTTTTGCATAAAAATCCATGGGGAATAGGTCTCTAGGGAGTCACCAAGGACCCTGGGACGTCCCCAGGGCCGCACTGGTTCCTCAGGGATGAACCAGGGCATCCCAAGGATGCCCCAGTCCCCCAACAACCACGACGCCCAGACAGACGAGACGCGTCGAACGCGTCTAAGAGGAACCAAATGGGCGCGTCCATGGGCGCGCTTGCTAAAGAGAAGGACGGGGGGAGAAGTAGTGCGCGTCTGCAGACGCGCCCGCTGAGGTGCACGCCACAGACGTGTAGCCCGCTAGCGCACGTCGACTTTTGGTTCCTTAAGGAAGCCAAGGCGCACGTCGCAGACGCGCAGCGCCCTAGCATTCCGTCTTTTTGTCTTTAAAGAGTCTATGTACATACGACACTAAAACGTTTATAACTTGAGATCTAGAGCTCCGATTGAGGCGCCGCAAAAGGCTTTGTGTCCGTATCAACAACGCGGACGCATAAAAACTATAAAATCCCTAATCAAGGCCCAATCAAAGGTGGGCATGACCCTTAGAATAGGATGGTGGCGCTTGGCCACTAGACCTTTGGAAAATTGATAATACCAAGGCCCAATTAGGACCTTAGGACACCCATAGGCATAGGGATGGACCCCTAATGCCTAAGTAAAAAGACCAATTACTCTAAAACCTATAAAAGATAGGTCAAACTAACCTTGATTCCCCAAACCATGATCAGGAGTGTCCGAGGACAAAAGGGTTAGCGCGACCTAGCCAGGTAGGTGCTCTATCACTATTAGATTCTTTTAAAAGAACTATTGTTATTTTGAGAACATATGTTTTAAATATATGACTTGATTTGCATGAATTAATTCAGCATGCATGATAAATGCTTTGTACATAGCCATGTTTTGAAATGATTGCATATACATTATGCACATATATGTGTTGCGAACAAGTGCATACATTGCATGATTTAAGTACTTGTAAAGATTGCATATCCTTGAGGGTTGCCAAAAGACGCTGGAGTGCCGAGGGCCAGGCAGTTGTGAGGAACCCAAAGAGGACAAGTTTTAATAAGAGCTTTTGGCTTCTTTAATCTTATGTGATTTGGGCAAGTAAGCCCGTGGGTGCTATGCCGAGGGGTCTGGGTTGGCCACTCGGCCTTTACCACTAATAGGTGGATGGGTACCACGCCCAAAAAGAGGCAAGTCCCTACGTCGACTGCATGTGGTACAGGGGGCTACCACTAGTGTCACGGCACTGGGTCGACGTGTCATAGGCCCCGTGGAGGCTATGACCGAGTGTCCTCAGGTACCCGGGGACCACATGGCGAGGAGGTCGTGGGCATAGTGGACCCTATGGTTTGATGAGTTATGTGCATTTCATATAGCATGATATGAGGTTGGTCGACCATACCATACTAAAGATCCATGAGTTGGACTCCATGAAGCATCTATTGCATATCATGATGTCATGTATATATATATATATATGATACTTTCAATTTTGGATTATGTGATCTTTTAAGTCATGAGTATTTCAGTTGATTATGGATTCTTATACTGATATTGAACTCGAGTATTCAAACATACGCATATTTTGAATGAGCATATGATTTTAAAACATCTCATGCATTTATAAAACTAGTAGTGATAGGCTCCTACTGAGTATATTATATACTCACCCAATCCTCAACATTTTTCAAATACAAAATAAATACTTAAGGGCAAGGAACGTATGTACTAGGAGACACAGGCTAAGTACAAGTAAGTAAACCCTTATCTTATCTTTCAATGTTACTTGATTGTAGTTACTCTCTAATAGCTGGGGCTGTGACTAACACTTTCTTGGGAATAATATTGATTTAAACTTTGCCATGGCTAAATAAATTGAGAATGTGTTTGAACACTCGGGGTTTTTATGAAAGGTTGTTTCCAAATGAGAAAGATTTTCATGCATCTCATATTTATAAAACAAGAGATCTCGCCTTTTTATCAAAATTGCATCATATAAAAGCCCGGGTCGTGACACTATGACCGAGTGTCCTTAGGTACCCGGGGAGCACACGGCGAGGAGGTCGTGGGCATAGTTGGACCCTATGGTTTATGGACTTATTTGCATTGCATATGGCATGATATGAGGTTGGTCGACCATACCAAGGCATTTCACCATAAACACATAGGTGAAAAAGGAGATAGTCCTAGCAAATACTTAGATATTGGATTTCTTGAATCCTATCAAAATCATAGGAAATAAGGATTGTTGTGTAGTGGTGCAAAGATGAAATCTCATATAAGGATCAGATTATGATGAAAATGAATGAATGAAGATGATTATTGGACTTGTTAGTAGATAGTGTTGACCTGCATTAACGTAATCTTATCAAAGGTGAGAAAATCAAAGAACCTAGGTGGCTATCATAAAGAGTATCAGAATATGAGTACACTATCACAAGGGATATGATATGAGTATGATAATTTTGATGATAATCTAAGAAGGATGAGAATGCAAGATGATATTAGGAAATAACAGTGACTCGAACAAGGTCACAAAGGTATGGATCTTGAAGGACTTAGCTCAATTTTGGATACTATTCAGGAGAGTAAAATGCTATTGAAAAATAATTACCAAAGAATTATGGAGCAAATTAGAAGAGGTATACAAGTGACAGATTATGTGAATAAGAGGAACATAACATGAATATGATAAGGAAATGAATTCGACCGAGTTATCAAAAGATGTTTGACGATAATATTGGGGATGATAGACCTATGATAACAGATTGATCCTAACATGAAAAGTATAGCATGACCAAAACATCAATATCATTATTAAGACATTGTATGAATTTTATTGAGGCTATAAGCAATTGAGGATTTCAATGATCTTAAGACAGTTTAGAATTTCTGAGAAGCATTCAGTTTACCCTATATGTTACATAAAGGAATAGATGAAGTATCAACAAAGCACATGAAAACATTGATCTAGGTGGACAAAAATGAAGAATTTGAAAAGAGAGAAAGAGATAGAGATGTAACTATAAGTATTTGATAAAATTTGAATAATCAAAAGAAGAAGATCATGACTCTATGAAGATACATACAATTCTATCCTATAGGAAGGAAGATCAAACAAATACGAAGGAATGATGATAGATGAGCTGGTGATCTTATTGTAAAAGAGTATAAAAGAGAGAAAGCATATGGGGTTTAAGACTTTGAGTAGAGTATCGAATTTCAGGAGATTATGTGATAAGAAATTTTCAAAGAAGAATGACGACCAACTAGAAATTAAATTCTACAAATGGTTTGATATCAATGAGATTATTATAAGATCCATTAACTTATGGGGAACACCAATGGATATAATAAAAACAAAATTTTTTTTGGTGATATCTCACCTTGTCAATAAAATATTGAAAAAGGAATTAAGCCGGGACAGTAACTTATCCATTTAGCAAGTAGGGTACCATCAAGGATCAAATTGAGGTCTTGCTACCATAGATTGGAAGACCAAATATCTTAAGACCATCATGGAGTGCTATTGACTAAATAAAGGTATCCCACCCTAGTTAATCAGGTATGTTAGTGTCTATAAGTTAGTAGTTGAAGTTATATACTCAGAAGGATGTTATAAGTCTTTACACTTAAGTACTTGTTAGGCTAAGTCAATTGAGGGTATGAGGTCAGTTGATGAGAACAGTTGCAACTGAGACAGTTGCAAAAATAAGAAGTGATCTAAACCAATGGGAAACATTTTTCAAACCTTAATGGCTACCATGACAAGGTAAAGAAATTACTTTGAGTCTGAAAAATACTGCTGACTTGGATTGAAAAAGAAGGCAAATAAGTATTGATCACTTTAGAGGCCCTTGAGCTTATGACATAGATATATCTAGAAAGGGATCAATAGGTAACCAAATAAAGTCTTTCTATGACTAAGAAAATGTTTATGCTTACTGAGTATTGTCAACAACTTCAGTACAATTTGATATAATTGCTATTGAAGGAGAATTATTGCTATTATAAGCTAAGTATGAGAAGGCACTTGAAAGATAAAATAAGGAGGCACTTGAAAAATAAATTTTGAGGAATTAAGAAAATCACTACTTATGAATACATACTACATGATCGACGATAAAGCCTTGGTAAAAGATTAAATAATATATTGACATAGGGGATGGAAGGAGAAAAGGTGAGATGGCTAGCACACTATAAGGTGAAGATTTAATGTTACGTTGCCTTTAAGACAAATAGTTAGTTGTTATGAGCATATACCAAGTACGAAAATCAATTGAAGGAATTTCCTAGGGACTAACCCTACTGGATTGAGTATAGAACTTTTGGACTGAAAGGTTATAAAGAAAACCATTAAGCAAAGTAAGGACAAAGAGGATGATGACAAAGGATTCAACCATGACCTAGTAAGGGTACTCGGTTATGAATAAGTGACTTTTTGCTTTGCATGAATAGGAACATTATTGAAAATCCTGATGACAAATTGATGTGAAGAGGTGAGATAGGCCTCTGGACAAGAACTTTTGACCCATGATGATGGCATGAGTTTGGATAAAATCTTCACGAAGAAAAGCATTTAATGAATTCAATAATTATGAAATTGGATATGGAGTTGGGACATTTTACTTTCAGTATATGATAAGGTCCTCGATGGAAGATGCTACTAATTGGCTTTCGTTTTTGAATGTAATTTTGGTTGAGGAATCAAGTCATTCGAAATTAATCAAAGGTTTGGCTGTAGATCACATGATACCATGTCAGTTATTGAAGTATCTTAGGGACAAATATGAAAGATAAGAAGCAAAGTTAGACACAATGGAAAGAAGGTAAATTTTTGGACTCTTACTAATGACATATAACCAACTATTAGAAGGAGAGATGGATGATGAAGAGATCATTAGATGAAAGATAAAAAGAAAAAGGGATTATCCTATGATATTCAAAATAGGAGAAATAAGATCATATGATCTCAAAGAAGTATGGAGTAATTTATACATGAATATAGAAGCATGATCCTACGAGGAGACTATCCTATATATGATGAGAAAAGTATGGGCATCTAAGGATTTCAAGATAGATGAATTACAGCTAGAAACCACTATGGTTAAACTAGCACGTATAAGAGTGTACATCAGAGTACGCAGCAAAAGCAGCCTTTATAGGTAAGGCCTTGTAGAAGGAACAATAAAAATGATAAATTGAGGATGAGTCTAGATTTGATTCCTAAGGAGAGAATGCATTCACCAAAAGTTATCTAAGGGACAAAATACCTTGAAGATGATAATTTATGGAATTTCGAGGACGAAATTCTTTTAAGGGGGTAATAATGTAATGCTCGAGCAATTTACACTATTTTTAACAAAAATTGAACATTCTATAGGAAATAAACTGAGTTAAAATTTTCACTTTATTTAAAATATTAAATGAAGGAATTTGTAAGTGAACTTTGTATCATTAGATTCTACTCAAAAGATGGAATCCAACGCCTCAAAAATCACCCAAAACGGAGTTCGTATGAGGAAGTTACAACCGTTTAAAGATAGGGGTATTTCTGGAAATAAAATAGAAAAACGAAAAAAACAAAAAATGATGAAAAACGCAGGGGGCGTTTTGATAACGGCACCCCCTGTCGTCTTCAACCTCTAGACCCTCCCAGAAACTCATTTTTTCACGATTTCTCTAGAATACACCAGGGAAAATGGCGGCACCGCCATTGACGGGCACCGCCTTTCATTCCTCTATAAAAACCCCCTCTTCAAAACGGGTTTTTTCCAGTCGTTTGAGACTGGGGTTTCCGGCAAAACTGGAAACCCATCTCAAACCCATCTCTTTGAGTTTTCCGGCAATGGCCAGGCCCAAGTCAGGCCGTCCATTCCCGTCTCCCCATTCCCCTCTCTTCTCTCCAGTCTTGGCAATGGGGTTTTCCCCTTCTTCGAGTTTCCAGCAGCCAAGGGTTTTCAGGCGGAAAGGAGGAGCCGCACCACCCGGAAAAGGGCGTCCCCAAATAGGACCTTAAAATTGGGGTACTTACATTACTTCCCAACACTACAAATAGTGACAAGAGGTGGGCATCGCGACCACCTATCGTCTTTCCCTGCGTAATGGGGTGTAGAAGTGGTTGAGATGAAGAGACAAAGGGAGGGTTTTGTTATCAAAATGGCCCCATTCATTTTGAATCCTTTTTATTTATCTTTTAATTACTTAAATGCCCTTCATATTCAAATGGCCCCATGCATTTTGGATCCTGATTTTAATTTCTAAAATTCCCTTCATATTCAAATGTTCATAACTTTTTCATCCTAACTCTATTTTCAGTGTTCCTTATGACATTGGACTCCATTTTTTGAATAGAATCTAATTATGTGAATATTATCAACAAATTCTATCTTCTAAAATTAAAATTTATAAGACATTCATCTTCCTGTTCAATCCAATCTTCCAAATAGGACTTTATAATTTAGGTAGTTACATTATTTCTTGACGTAACAAACTGTGACGGGAGGTGCGTAGCATGATAGCCTACCTTCTTTCTTGGGGGACACGTGAGATGGAGGGAGGGTGTCATCATCAAAATGGTCCCTACATTTTGACTCCTTTTTTTTTTCTTTGAATCTTTTGTTTACCAAAATGACCTTCAACATCAAATGCCCATAAATGTTTTATATGAACTCTCTTTACCGTGTTCTTTGCGCCGTCGGATTCCATTAACAAATTCTTAATTCAATCTTTATAAAACATTCATCCTCCTATTCAATCCAATCTTCCAAATAGGACCTTAAAATTGGGGTACTTACATTACTTCCCAACGCTGAAAATAGTGACAAGAGGTGGGCATCGCAACCGCCTATCGTCTTTCCTTTCGCAATGGGGTGCAGATGTGGTTGAGATGCAGAGATAAAGGGAGGGTGTTGTTATCAAAATGGCCCCAGGCATTTTGAATTCTTTTTATTTATCTTTTAATTACTTAAATTCCCTTCATCTTTAAAAGTTCCCTTCATATTCAAATGGCCCCATGCATTTTGAATCCATTTTTATTTTAATTTCTAAAATGCCCTCATATTCAAATGTTCATAACTTTTTCATCCGAACACCATTTTCAGTGTTCTTTGTGACATTGGACTCCATTTTCTGAATATAATCTCATTATGTGAATATTATCAACAAATTATATCTTCTAAAATTAAAATTTACAAGACATTCATCTTCCTGTTCAATCCAATCTTCCAAATAGGACATTAGAATTTTGGTAGTTACATTATTTTTCAACGTAACAAACTGTGGCAGGAGGTGGGTAGCATGATAGCCTACCTTCTTTCTTGGGGGCGATATGAGATGGAGGGAGGGTGCCATCATCAAAATGCTCCCTACATTTTGATTCCTTTTTTTTTTTTTTTGAATCTTTTGATGACCAAAATAACCTTCAACATCAAATACTCATAAAGTTTTTATACGAACTCTATTTTCAGTATTCTTTGAACCGTTGGATTCCATTAATAAATTCTTAATTCAATCTTTATAAGACATTCATCCTCCTTTTTAATCCAATCTTCCAAATAGGGCCTTAAAATTGGGGTACTTACATTACTTCCCTGTAATGACCCCGAATTTTTGTAAATTATTAAGGAAAATTAATAAAGTTTGAATTTTTAGAAATTCTGGGCTGGAATATTAGGTTATTGAAAATTCTCTTTTTATAGAGATTATATTATCAATGAAAAAAATTTATAAATTATTGATGTACTTGGAAAACTGATCGAAACAACATTAAGTACATTCAATTCTGAGTTAAAATGAAAATTCCTTAATTTTTCCATTTGGGGGTAAAATGGTAATTTTACCCATATCCCATATCCAAGAAATAAGACCTCAATATTCATGAAGCACTTAGAAATACGATTCCAATGCCACTAAGTACGCTCGATTCCGAGTTCGGACAAATATTGCCTATTATTCTCCAATTTTGGAGTTAAAAGGGCAAAAAGGTCTTTTCACATAAAAGTAGGGCCCACAAAGTGGGCCAACATTCTAGAAGCACCAATAATTGCTCAGTGCATTATTTCTGGTAGTGGAGATTGTAGTGGGAATGGAGAATGCATTAGTAATTAAAAATTATAAAGTAATAAAATATCTTATCAAAAGAAATGACAAAAAAATTCAAATTTGGCTATAAATATGTCCCAAAAATTTCCAAAAATTTTCACAACCTTAACCACAAAATTTCCAAATCTTCCTTGGAATTTCAGCCCCAAATTCCCATTCATCCCTCCC
Organism: Warburgia ugandensis; assembly: GCA_035236585.1. Taxonomy (NCBI): domain Eukaryota; kingdom Viridiplantae; phylum Streptophyta; class Magnoliopsida; order Canellales; family Canellaceae; genus Warburgia; species Warburgia ugandensis. The sequence continues at coordinate 51,412,842 of CP141127.1, read as the reverse complement.
TAAACTCTCTTTTCCTTATTTCTCTATCCTCTTTCTAATTGGAACAAGAGACCTAAATTCAATTAGGCACTCCGTTCCAGAAGAATCTCATCAATTCCACCATCCATAACATCCTATACTACAGTATATACAAAAGCCCCAAATCAATTTCAAGATCCAACGGTTCCAACAACAGAAAATCACAAAAAGGTGGATAATTGGGCTATATTATCATCAACCGGTAATTCTCTCAAATTGGGCATCAATTAGATTGTTTTCCTCCAATCAGGTAGGTGGACCTACTTTCCATACATATTTATTATGTTTTAGTGTAATTTTTATTTTTCTGTAATTTAATTTGAATGAAAAATGGCAAAAAAAAAGTAAATACTAGACCCTTCAAATTATGGTGATAGAGAGCTCAGATTGAAATTCTGAGCTTTCCAATGAATCCAGAAGGGTCAAAAATCCCTAGGACATAATTTTCAAGAAAATCTAACAAGGTTTGGACCCTCAATTGAGAGAGATTAATTCTGGTGGGTTTGGATCAAATCTGGACCCTAGGAACGGCTGAAAACTTCAATTTAAGATTGTGGAGTCATATGAACTCCAAATTGAGATCAGAAAGAAGCTATGGAAAGCGTGTAATGTCTAGTTTCTAATGAAGTCATAATATTTCTAAGAAATTTTTTTGTATTTTTTTGTATTTTGAAAATAAGTGTCCAATTTCTAAGATCTTCAAGATCTGAGGTGATCAGATCTTGGAAATTTATTTTAGTGATGATATAATAATGTAATAAAGTAATATATATGGTTAATTTGGACAAATCTTGGATAAAATAGGGGATCTACCCTTTATGGTAGAAAAACCCTAAAATAAAAATAAAAAAATACAAAGGGACCCACTTGATCAATGAGATCAAGTATGTTCAGATCCTTGGGATGGATTAAAGGGATGATATTATGATAGAATCCAGTTAGATCATGGATGAAATGTGACAAAATCAAGTAGATATGATTTTTGGATCTTAATGGATTAAAAGCCCTAAAGGTAATTAAAATCCTTGATCTAAAGGAAAACACCTAAGATCTAATGGTTGGATCATATTTAAAGGTTTATAATAATCTTAATAAAATTAGTTTAATTATCTTTTATTGGATATAGAAGTGTAAATGTGATTTATGTTTTAAGTTTTAATTGTCTTTTATTGGATATAGAAGTGTAAATGTGATTTATGTTCTAAGTTAGAAAGCATGATAGTGTAATCTTTAAATTTTAGTATGATATGCCCTAAATGAGTAATTTGTTAGTAGATTTGATTATCTTAGGATCATGTTAGTGTAAATTAGGATTTAAACATGATTTCATTATGATAGAAGATGTGTTTCATAACTTAGGATCATGTTAGTTTTATTTCACTAGCTTAAGTTACATTCATAGGAAGAATGTTAGTATACAGTTGTTAAACTTATATTTAATTTATCCTTTCAAGTTGATGATTTACTTATTGTCAAATTTTATTCAATTGTTAAGTAATTGTTAAGATATAAGGAGCATAAATCACCAAAAATGTAAACTAATGAAATATAGAAATTCATGGACAACTAAGATGAATGAATGATTTTGACTTAATAAGGGCTATAGTTAGTGGGACAATATAAGGAATGATTTATCATTTCCTTGGCCCAAAGTAGGAAAATAATGAACATCCATGGATGACATTGTGCATATCCATGGAAATTAATTAAAATCAATTAGAGAAGGGACTTAAGGTAAAGAGCTCATAGGAACCTTGTCAAAGGTTGAGCTAGTACCACTCCAGTGGACTTTGAACATTGTGGTTGTAGGGGGTTTGCAAGAGCCAAGTGCTTTTCCCTCACCTCCCATTGACGTAAGAAAGGTCTAAACGCCTCCTTACATGAGGGTTGTATTAACCACTTTTTGAGCAGACTTTAACTGGTAAGTACTGGTCATCCTGAAATAAGGAGGAGTTGTCCAGTGATAGGAAGAAATAAATTATCTTCAACCAAGTAAGACACTAACTAGTTGAATAATAATAAGAACATAAAAAGATAGCAAATTATCTAACCTTAATAAAAATAGTAAGTGAGATAAGGATGATCAAACAAGATGAGATCTTGTATGATCAAAAACATTAATGTAAATTAGATTGTTATGTATGATATAGATAGTACTTGTATAGATGATATTAAACCCATGGATATAGGATATTCAAGGAAGAAAGATTCAGATCATCCTACATAAGGATGATCAAAAGACCATGTAGTATGTACCCTTGATTAGAAAAATGAAATTATACATATGATTTGACAGATATATATTGATCGAGACTATGACAGATTTCAAGGAGTAAGAATACCTTATTGAGGTAGGTGGATTATTAAGAATGCCTTTACATGAAGATACATGTCTAATACATGATCTTATGTTTTGAAGTATTGACATATATGATACCAATATATTAAGGTAAATACCTTAAATTGAAATACGATCCAACCAAATGATGAGAAAAATAAGTATTAAATGGTCAAGTTGAGAATTGAGAACAACCCTAAGTGAATAGGAAAGTAGAAAATATTCCTGTCCTAAATAAATAGACAGATAGTCTGATATGTATAAGTATTATTTTACATACAAGCTTGGAGGCTTGTGGTTTTATTTTAAACAGGCATGGGCCTGGGGATGCTATGCTAGCAGAGTTAAGAGGGTTTGGCCACCCACTCTCTGAAACTTGATGATATTGAATACCAAGCTTAAGAAAGGCTAAAAGTCGGATGGGGCATTTATGGGAAGGCCACCACTGTGACAGCCATGGTCCTCCCATATGGAATGGATATTGTAATTTCCACTGAGAATGGTATAAGTGGATTATTGAACAGTTATCCGAGTGCGCTGTACGGATTAGACTACAAGCATAGTAGTCCTTGATTATTTTGCATTATGATGCATATGAAATTGGCATAGTGAAATGCTTTAAGGGATGGCATGATGAAATGTCAGGTAATTGTATATTACCAATATTTTTCGCAAGAAGGGAAATTCCCTGTATAGTAACTGGCTGAGATACAAATCTCTTATAATGAAAGGAGTTGATCAGCTTTGTATAGAAATGATTCTTGATTATTTTTACATTTTTAACGGATTTGTCCTTATACAATATGTATGCATAAAGGTGAACACAAATGACAAGGAAATGAGATGTCCTTATAACTAATAGTTATTAATGAATGTGTTTATCATAGAATGAATTATGGGATACTTGAATATCGAGATTATATTGTTAATAACTTACATTCTTATCCCCTACCAAGCATAGCTTGCTGAGATATTGTAAATGTTCAAATGTTTACAATATCTCAGATATAAAGAAGGAGACTTAGGATCTCAAGACTTGAAGAACAATTGAAGAATAAGTAATAAGGGTATATCCCTTGAAACATTGTATTAGAACATGTATTGAATTTTGAACTTTGTAATTTGGATTATATATTTGGACAAGTATTGTAAGGATACAATGGGCTATATACTGTGAACCACTGGATGGATCCTGAAGTTTAATAAAAGAATATTCCTTCAATGGAATTTTATCTTATACAAAGTTCTACTTATGTTATGTATGAGGTGATGACTTAGGTCTTACAAAACAAATTCTAAAGAAAAGAATTTTCGCTGCTTTGGTTTGCAAAAAAAAAAAATTTACTCTAAGGGCCCTATCTTTACAAAATGTATTATAAAATGTGTTATAAAAACCCAGGTCACCACATTCCCAACGCTGCAAACAGTGACAAGAGGTGGGCATCGCGACCGCCTATCGTCTTTCCCTGCGCAATGGGGTGCAGATGTGGTTGAGATGCAGAGACAAAGGGAGGGTGTTGTTATCAAAATGACCCCTTATATTTTGAATCCTTTTTATTCATCTTTTAATTACTTTAATGCCCTTCATCTTTAAAAGTGCCCTTCATATTCGAATGGCCCCATGCATTTTGAATCCATTTTTATTTTAATTTCTAAAATGCCCTTCATATTCAAATGTTCATAACTTTTTCATCCGAACACCATTTTCAGTGTTCTTTGTGACATTGGACTCCATTTTTTTAATAGAATCTCATTATGTGAATATTATCAACAAATTCTATCTTCTAAAATTAAAATTTACAAGACATTCATCTTCCTGTTCAATCCAATCTTCCAAATAGGACTTTATAATTTAGGTAGTTACATTATGTCTCAACGTAACAAAATGTGACTAGAGGTGGGTAGCGTGGTAGCTTACCTTCTTTCTTGGGGGAGGCGTGAGATGGAGGGAGGGTGCCATCATCAAAATGCTATCCACATTTTGCCTCCTTTTTCTTTCTTTGAATCTTTTGTTTACCAAAATGACCTTCAACATCAAATGCTCATAAATTTTTTATACGAACTATATTTTCAGTATTCTTTCAACCGTCGGATTCCATTAACAAATTCCTAATTCAAGCCTTATAAAACATTCATCCTCCTATTTAATACAATCTTCCAAATAGGACTTTAAAATTAGGGTAGTTACATTACTTCCCAACGCAGCAAACAGTGACAAGAGGTGGGCATCACGACCGCCTATCGTCTTTCCCTGCGCAATGGGATGCTGATGCGGTTGAGATGCAGAGACAAAGGGAGGGTGTTGTTGTCGAAATGGCCCCATAAATTTTGAATCCTTTTTACTTATCTTTTCGTTACTTAAATAACCTTCATCTTTAAAAGTTCCCTACATATTCAAATGGCCCCATGCCTTTTGAATCCATTTTTATTTTAATTTCTAAAATGCCCTTCATATTCAAATGTTCATAACTTTTTCATCCGAACACCATTTTCAGTGTTCTTTGTGACATTGGACTCCATTTTTTTAATAGAATCTCATTATGTGAATATTATCAACAAATTCTATCTTCTAAAATTAAAATTTACAAGACATTCATCTTCCTGTTCAATCCAATCTTCCAAATAGGACTTTATAATTTAGGTAGTTACATTATGTCTCAACGTAACAAAATGTGACTAGAGGTGGGTAGCGTGATAGCCTACCTTCTTTCTTGGGGGAGACGTGAGATGGAGGGAGGGTGCCATCATCAAAATGCTATCCACATTTTGCCTCCTTTTTCTTTCTTTGAATCTTTTGTTTACCAAAATGACCTTCAACATCAAATGCTCATAAATTTTTTATACGAACTATATTTTCAGTATTCTTTCAACCGTCGGATTCCATTAACAAATTCTTAATTCAAGCTTTATAAAACATTCATCCTCCTATTTAATACAATCTTCCAAATAGGACTTTAAAATTGGGGTAGTTACATTACTTCCCAACGCAGCAAACAGTGACAAGAGGTGGGCATCGTGACCGCCTATCGTCTTTCCCTGTGCAATGGGGTGCAGATGTGGTTGAGATGTAGAGACAAAGGGAGGGTGTTGTTATCAAAATGACCCCTTATATTTTGAATCCTTTTTATTCATCTTTTAATTACATTAATGCCCTTCATCTTTAAAAGTGCCCTTCATATTCGAATGGCTCCATGCATTTTGAATCCATTTTTATTTTAATTTCTAAAATGCCCTTCATATTCAAATGTTCATAACTTTTTCATCCGAACACCATTTTCAGTGTTCTTTGTGACATTGGACTCCAATTTTTTAATAGAATCTCATTATGTGAATATTATCAACAAATTCTATCTTCTAAAATTAAAATTTACAAGACATTCATCTTCCTGTTCAATCCGATCTTCCAAATAGGACTTTATAATTTAGGTAGTTACATTATTTCTCAATGTAACCAAATGTGACTAGAGGTGGGTAGCGTGATAGCCTACCTTCTTTCTTGGGGGAGACATGAGATGGAGGGAGGGTGCCATCATCAAAATGCTATCCACATTTTGCCTCCTTTTTCTTTTCTTTTTTTCAATCTTTTGTTTACCAAAATGACCTTCAACATCAAATGCTCATAAAATTTTTATACGAACTCTATTTTCCGTATTCCATCAGCCGTTGGATTCCATTAACAAATTCTTAATTCAATCTTTATAAAACGTTCATCCTCCTATTTAATCCAATCTTCCGAATCAGACTTTAAAATTGGGGTAGTTACATTACTTCCCAATGCTGCAAACAGTGACAAGAGGTGGGCATCGCAACCGCCGATCGTCTCTCCTTGCGCAATGGGATGCAGATGTGGTTGAGATGCAGAGACAAGGGGAGGGTGTTATTATCAAAATGGCCCCACACATCTTGAATCCTTTTTATTTATCTTTTAATTACTTAAATGCCCGTCATCTTTAAAAGTGCCCTTCATATTCAAATGGCCCCATGCGTTTTGAACCATTTTTATTTTAATTTCTAAAATGCCCTTCATATCCACATGTTCATTACTTTTTCATCGGAACTCCATTTTCAGTGTTCTTTGTGACATTGGACTCCATTTTTTTAATAGAATCTAATTATGTGAATATTATTAACAAATTCTTTCTTCTAAAATTAAAATTTACAAGACATTCATCTTCCTGTTCAATCCAATCTTCCAAATAGGACTTTATAATTTAGGTAGTTACATTATTTCTCAACGTAACAAAATGTGACTAGAGGTGGGTAGCATGGTTGCCTACCTTCCTTGTTAGGGGAGACGTGAGATGGAGGGAGGGTGCCATCATCAAAATGCTCCCAGCATTTTGACTCCTTTTTTTTTTTTTTGAATCTTTTGTTTACCAAAATGACCTTCAACATCAAATGCTCATAAATTTTTTATACGAACTCTATTTTCAGTATTCTTTCAGCCGTTGGATTCCATTAACAAATTCTTAATTCTATCTTTATAAAACATTCATCCTCCTATTTAATCCAATCTTCAAAATAGGACTTTAAAATTGGGTTAGCTACATTACTTCCTAACGCTGCAAACAGTGACGAGAGGTGGGCATCACGACTGCCTATCGTCTCTCCTTGCGCAATGGGATGCAGATGTGGTTGAGATGCAGAGACAAGGGGAGGGTGTTATTATCAAAATAGCCCCACACATCTTGAATCCTTTTTATTTAGCTTTTAATTACTTAAATGCCTATCATCTTTAAAAGTGCCCTTCATATTCAAATGCCCCCATGCATTTTGAATCCATTTTTATTTGAATTTCTAAAATGCCCTTCATATCCAAATGTTCATTACTTTTTCATCCGAACTCCATTTTCTGTGTTCTTTATGACACTGGACTCTATTTTTTTAATAGAATCTAATTATGTGAATATTATTAACAAATGCTTTCTTCTAAAATTAAAATTTGCAAGACATTCATCTTCCAGTACAATCCAATCATCCAAATAGGACATTATAATTTAGGTAGTTAGATTATTTCTCAAAGTAACAAAATGTGACTAGAGGTGGGTAGCGTGATAGCCTACCTTCTTTCTTGGGGGAGGCGTGAGATGGAGGGAGGGTGCCATCATCAAAATGCTATCCACATTTTGCCTCCTTTTTCTTTCTTTGAATCTTTTGTCTACCAAAATGACCTTCAACATCAAATGCTCATAAATTTTTTATACGAACTATATTTTCAGTATTCTTTCAACCGTCGGATTCCATTTACAAATTCTTAATTCAAGCTTTATAAAACATTCATCCTCCTATTTAATACAATCTTCCAAATAGGACTTTAAAATTGGGGTAGTTACATTACTTCCCAACGCAGCAAACAGTGACAAGAGGTGGGCATCGCAACCGCCTATCGTCTTTCCCTGAGCAATGGGGTGCAGATGTGGTTGAGATGCAGAGACAAAGGGAGGGTGTTGTTATCAAAATGACCCCTTATATTTTGAATCCTTTTTATTCATCTTTTAATTACATTAATGCCCTTCATCTTTAAAAGTGCCCTTCATATTCGAATGGCCCCATGCATTTTGAATCCATTTTTATTCTAATTTCTAAAATGCCCTTCATATTCAAATGTTCATAACTTTTTCATCCGAACACCATTTTCAGTGTTCTTTGTGACATTGGACTCCATTTTTTTTATAGAATCTCATTATGTGAATATTATCAACAAATTCTTTCTTCTAAAATTAAAATTTACAAGACATTCATCTTCCTGTTCAATCCAATCTTCCAAATAGGACTTTATAATTTAGGTAGTTACATTATTTCTCAACGTAACAAAATGTGACTAGAGGTGGGTAGCATGGTTGCCTAGCTTCCTTGTTAGGGGAGACGTGAGATGGAGGGAGGGTGCCATCATCAAAATGCTCCTAGCATTTTGACTCCTTTTTTTTTTTTTTGAATCTTTTGTTTACCAAAATGACCTTCAACATCAAATGCTCATAAATGTTTTATACGAACTCTATTTTCAGTATTCTTTCAGCCGTTGGATTCCATTAACAAATTCTTAATTCTATCTTTATAAAACATTCATCCTCCTATTTAATCCAATCTTCAAAATAGGACTTTAAAATTGGGTTAGCTACATTACTTCCAAACGCTGCAAACAGTGACAAGAGGTGGGCATCACGACTGCCTATCGTCTCTCCTTGCGCAATGGGATGCAGATGTGGTTGAGATGCAGAGACAAGGGGAGGGTGTTATTATCAAAATAGCTCCACACATCTTGAATCCATTTTATTTATCTTTTAATTACTTAAATGCCCGTCATCTTTAAAAGTGCCCTTCATATTCAAATGCCCCCATGCATTTTGAATCCATTTTTATTTCAATTTCTAAAATGCCCTTCATATCCAAATGTTCATTACTTTTTCATCCCAACTCCATTTTCTGTGTTCTTTATGACACTGGACTCCATTTTTTTAATAGAATCTAATTATGTGAATATAATTAACAAATGCTTTCTTCTAAAATTAAAATTTGCAAGACATTCATCTTCCAGTACAATCCAATCATCCAAATAGGACTTTATAATTTAGGTAGTTAGATTATTTCTCAAAGTAACAAAATGTGACTAGAGGTGGGTAGCGTGATAGCCTACCTTCTTTCTTGGGGGAGACGTGAGATGGAGGGAGGGCGCCATCATCAAAATGCTATCCACATTTTGCCTCCTTTTTCTTTCTTTTTTTTCAATCTTTTGTTTACCAAAATGACCTTCAACATCAAATGCTCATAAATTTTTTATACGAACTCTATTTTCAGTATTCCATCAGCCGTTGGATTGCATTAACAAATTCTTAATTCAATCTTTATAAAACGTTCATCCTCCGATTTAATCCAATCTTCCGAATCAGACTTTAAAATTGGGGTAGTTACATTACTTCCCAATGCTGCAAACAGTGACAGGAGGTGGGCATCGCAACCGCCGATCATCTTTCCTTGCGCAATGGGATGCAGATGTGGTTGAGATGCAGAGACAAGGGCAGGGTGTTATTATCAAAATGTCCCCACACATCTTGAATCCATTTTATTTATCTTTTAATTACTTAAATGCCCGTCATCTTTAAAAGTGCCCTTCATATTCAAATGGCCCCATGCGTTTTGAACCATTTTTATTTTAATTTCTAAAATGCACTTCATATCCACATGTTCATTACTTTTTCATCGGAACTCCATTTTCAGTGTTCTTTGTGACATTGGACTCCATATTTTTAATAGAATCTAATTATGTGAATATTATTAACAAATTCTTTCTTCTAAAATTAAAATTTACAAGACATTCATCTTCCTGTTCAATCCAATCTTCCAAATAGGACTTTATAATTTAGGTAGTTACATTATTTCTCAACGTAACAAAATGTGACTAGAGGTGGGTAGCATGGTTGCCTACCTTCTTTGTTAGGGGAGACGTGAGATGGAGGGAGGGTGCCATCATCAAATTGCTCCCAGCATTTTGACTCCTTTTTTTTTTTTTGAATCTTTTGTTTACCAAAATGACGTTCAACATCAAATGCTCATAAATTTTTTATATGATCTCAATTTTCAGTATTCTTTCAGTCGTTGGATTCCATTAACAAATTCTTAATTCTATCTTTATAAAACATTCATCCTCCTATTTAATCCAATCTTCAAAATAGGACTTTAAAATTGGGTTAGCTAGATTACTTCCAAACGCTGTAAATAGTGACAAGAGGTGGACATCACGACGGCCTATCGTCTCTCCTTGCGCAATGGGATGCAGATGTGGTTGAGATGCAGAGACAAGGGGAGGGTGTTATTATCAAAATAGCCCCACACATCTTGAATCCTTTTTACTTATCTTTTAATTACATAAATGCCTGTCATATTTAAAAGTGCCCTTCATATTCAAATGCCCCCATGCATTTTGAATCCATTTTTATTTTAATTTCTAAAATGCCCTTCATATCCAAATGATCATTACTTTTTCATCCGAACTCCATTTTCTGTGTTCTTTCTGACGCTGGACTCCATTTTTTTAATAGAATCTAATTATGTGAATATTATTAACAAATACTTTCTTCTAAAATTAAAATTTGCAAGACATTCATCTTCCAGTACAATCCAATCATCCAAATAGGACTTTATAATTTAGGTAGTTAGTTTATTTCTCAAAGTAACAAAATGTGACTAGAGGTGGGTAGCGTGATAGCCTACCTTCGTTCTTGGGGGAGACGTGAGATGGAGGGAGGGTGCCATCATCAAAATGCTATCCACATTTTGCCTCCTTTTTCTTTTTCTTTTTTCAATCTTTTGTTTACCAAAATCAGCTTCAACATCCAATGCTCATAAATTTTTTATACGAACTCTATTTTCAGTATTCCATCAGCCGTTGGATTCCATTAACAAATTCTTAATTCAATCTTTATAAAACGTTCATCCTCCGATTTATTCCAATCTTCCGAATCAGACTTTAGAATTGGGGTAGTTACATTACTTCCCAATGCTGCAAACAGTGACAAGAGGTGAGCATCGCAACCGCCGATCGTCTTTCCTTGCGCAATGGGATGCAGATGTGGTTGAGATGCAGAGACAAGGGGAGGGTGTTATTATCAAAATGGCGCCACACATCTTGAATCCTTTTTATTTATCTTTTATTTACTTAAATGCCCGTCATCTTTAAAAGTGCCCTTCATATTCAAATGGCCCCATGCGTTTTGAACCATTTTTATTTTAATTTCTAAAATGCCCTTCATATCCACATGTTCATTACTTTTTCATCGGAACTCCATTTTCAGTGTTCTTTGTGACATTGGACTCCATTTTTTTAATAGAATCTAATTATGTGAATATTATTAACAAATTCTTTCTTCTAAAATTAGAATTTACAAGACATTCATCTTCCTGTTCAATCCAATCTTCCAAATAGGACTTTATAATTTAGGTAGTTACATTATTTCTCAACGTAACAAAATGTGACTAGAGGTGGGTAGGATTATTGCCTACCTTCCTTGTTAGGGGAGACGTGAGATGGAGGGAGGGTGCCATCATCAAAATGCTCCCAGCATTTTGTCTCCTTTTTTTTTTTTGAATCTTTTGTTTACCAAAATGACCTCCAACATCAAATGCTCATAAATTTTTTATACGAACTCTATTTTCAGTATTCTTTCAGCCGTTGGATTCCATTAACAAATTCTTAATTCTATCTTTATAAAACATTCATCCTCCTATTTAATCCAATCTTCAAAATAGGACTTTAAAATTGGGTTAGCTACATTACTTCCAAACGCTGCAAACAGTGACAAGAGGTGGGCATCACGACTGCCTATCGTCTCTCCTTGCGCAATGGGATGCAGATGTGGTTGAGATGCAGAGACAAGGGGAGGGTGTTATTATCAAAATAGCCCCACACATCTTGAATCCATTTTATTTATCCTTTAATTACTTAAATGCCCGTCATCTTTAAAAGTGCCCTTCATATTCAAATGCCCCCATGCATTTTGAATCCATTTTTATTTTAATTTCTAAAATGCCCTTCATATCCAATTGTTCATTACTTTTTCATCCGAACTCCATTTTCTGTGTTCTTTATGACACTAGACTCCATTTTTTTAATAGAATCTAATTATGTGAATATTATTAAGAAGTGCTTTCTTCTAAAATTAAAATTTGCAAGACATTCATCTTCCAGTACAATCCAATCATCCAAATAGGACTTTATAATTTAGGTAGTTAGATTATTTCTCAAAGTAACAAAATGTGACTAGAGGTGGGTAGCGTGATAGCCTACCTTCTTTCTTGGGGGAGACGTGAGATGGAGGGAGGGTGCCATCATCAAAATGCTATCCACATTTTTCCTCCTTTTTTTTTTTTTTTTTTCAATCTTTTGTTTACCAAAATGACCTTCAACATCAAATGCTCATAAATTTTTTATACGAACTCTATTTTCAGTATTCCATCAGCCGTTGGATTCCATTAACAAATTCTTAATTCAATCTTTATAAAACGTTCATCCTCCGATTTAATCCAATCTTCTGAATCAGACTTTAAAATTGGGGTAGTTACATTACTTCCCAATGCTGCAAACAGTGACAAGAGGTGGGCATCGCAACCGCCGATCGTCTCTCCTTGCGCAATGGGATGCAGATGTGGTTGAGATGCAGAGACAAGGGGAGGGTGTTATCATCAAAATGGCGCCACACATCTTGAATCCTTTTTATTTATCTTTTAATTACTTAAATGCCCGTCATCTTTAAAAGTGCCCTTCATATTCAAATGGCCCCATGCGTTTTGAACCATTTTTATTTTAATTTCTAAAATGCCCTTCATATCCACATGTTCATTACTTTTTCATCGGAACTCCATTTTCAGTGTTCTTTGTGACATTGGACTCCATTTTTTTAATAGAATCTAATTATGTGAATATTATTAACAAATTCTTTCTTCTAAAATTAGAATTTACAAGACATTCATCTTCCTGTTCAATCCAATCTTCCAAATAGGACTTTATAATTTAGGTAGTTACATTATTTCTCAACGTAACCAAATGTGACTAGAGGTGGGTAGCGTGATAGCCTACCTTCTTCCTTGGGGGAGACGTGAGATGGAGGGAGGGTGCCATCATCAAAATGCTATCCACATTTTTCCTCCTTTTTCTTTTTTTTTTTTCAATCTTTTGTTTACCAAAATGAGCTTCAACATCAAATGCTCATAAATTTTTTATACGAACTCTATTTTCAGTATTCCATCAGCCATTGGATTCCATTAACAAATTCTTAATTCAATCTTTATAAAACGTTCATCCACCGATTTAATCCAATCTTCCGAATCAGACTTTAAAATTGGGGTAGTTACATTACTTCCCAATGCTGCAAACAGTGACAAGAGGTGGGCATCGCAACCGCCAATCGTCTCTCCTCGCGCAATGGGATGCAGATGTGGTTGAGATGCAGAAACAAGGGGAGGGTGTTATTATCAAAATGGCGCCACACATCTTGAATCCTTTTTATTTATCTTTTAAACACTTAAATTCCCGTCATCTTTAAAAGTGCCCTTCATATTCAAATGGCCCCATGCGTTTTGAACCATTTTTATTTTAATTTCTAAAATGCCCTTCATATCCACATGTTCATTACTTTTTCATCGGAACTCCATTTTCAGTGTTCTTTGTGACATTGGACTCCATTTTTTTAATAGAATCTAATTATGTGAATATTATTAACAAATTCTTTCTTCTAAAATTAGAATTTACAAGACATTCATCTTCCTGTTCAATCCAATCTTCCAAATAGGACTTTATAATTTAGGTAGTTACATTATTTCTCAACGTAACAAAATGTGACTAGAGGTGGGTAGGATTATTGCCTACCTTCCTTGTTAGGGGAGACGTGAGATGGAGGGAGGGTGCCATCATCAAAATGCTCCCAGAATTTTGTCTCCTTTTTTTTTTTTTGAATCTTTTGTTTACCAAAATGACCTTCAACATCAAATGCTCATAAATTTTTTATACGAACTCTATTTTCAGTATTCTTTCAGCCGTTGGATTCCATTAACAAATTCTTAATTCTATCTTTATAAAACATTCATCCTCCTATTTAATCCAATCTTCAAAATAGGACTTTAAAATTGGGTTAGCTACATTACTTCCAAACGCTACAAACAGTGACAAGAGGTGGGCATCACGACTGCCTATCGTCTCTCCTTGCGCAATGGGATGCAGATGTGGTTGAGATGCAGAGACAAGGGGAGGGTGTTATTATCAAAATAGCCCCACACATCTTGAATCCATTTTATTTATCCTTTAATTACTTAAATGCCCGTCATCTTTAAAAGTGCCCTTCATATTCAAATGCCCCCATGCATTTTGAATCCATTTTTATTTTAATTTCTAAAATGCCCTTCATATCCAATTGTTCATTACTTTTTCATCCGAACTCCATTTTCTGTGTTCTTTATGACACTGGACTCCATTTTTTTAATAGAATCTAATTATGTGAATATTATTAACAAATGCTTTCTTCTAAAATTAAAATTTGCACGACATTCATCTTCCAATACAATCCAATCATCCAAATAGGACTTTATAATTTAGGTAGTTAGATTATTTCTCAAAGTAACAAAATGTGACTAGAGGTGGGTAGCGTGATAGCCTACCTTCTTTCTTGGGGGAGACGTGAGATGGAGGGAGGGTGCCATCATCAAAATGCTATCCACATTTTTCCTCCTTTTTTTTTCAATCTTTTGTTTACCAAAATGACCTTCAACATCAAATGCTCATAAATTTTTTATACGAACTCTATTTTCAGTATTCCATCAGCCGTTGGATTCCATTAACAAATTCTTAATTCAATCTTTATAAAACGTTCATCCTCCGATTTAATCCAATCTTCCGAATCAGACTTTAAAATTGGGGTAGTTACATTACTTCCCAATGCTGCAAACAGTGACAAGAGGTGGGCATCGCAACCGCCGATCGTCTCTCCTTGCGCAATGGGATGCAGATGTGGTTGAGATGCAGAGACAAGGGGAGGGTGTTATTATCAAAATGGCGCCACACATCTTGAATCCTTTTTATTTATCTTTTAATTACTTAAATGCCCGTCATCTTTAAAAGTGCCCTTCATATTCAAATGGCCCCATGCATTTTGAACCATTTTTATTTTAATTTCTAAAATGCCCTTCATATCCACATGTTCATTACTTTTTCATCGGAACTCCATTTTCAGTGTTCTTTGTGACATTGGACTCCATTTTTTTAATAGAATCTAATTATGTGAATATTATTAACAAATTCTTTCTTCTAAAATTAGAATTTACAAGACATTCATCTTCCTGTTCAATCCAATCTTCCAAATAGGACTTTATAATTTAGGTAGTTACATTATTTCTCAACGTAACCAAATGTGACTAGAGGTGGGTAGCGTGATAGCCTACCTCCTTCCTTGGGGGAGACGTGAGATGGAGGGAGGGTGCCATCATCAAAATGCTATCCACATTTTTCCTCCTTTTTCTTTTTTTTTTTTCAATCTTTTGTTTACCAAAATGACCTTCAACATCAAATGCTCATAAATTTTTTATACGAACTCTATTTTCAGTATTCCATCAGCCATTGGATTCCATTAACAAATTCTTAATTCAATCTTTATAAAACGTTCATCCACCGATTTAATCCAATCTTCCGAATCAGACTTTAAAATTGGGGTAGTTACATTACTTCCCAATGCTGCAAACAGTGACAAGAGGTGGGCATCGCAACCGCCAATCGTCTCTCCTCGCGCAATGGGATGCAGATGTGGTTGAGATGCAGAAACAAGGGGAGGGTGTTATTATCAAAATGGCGCCACACATCTTGAATCCTTTTTATTTATCTTTTAATTACTTAAATGCCCGTCATCTTTAAAAGTGCCCTTCATATTCAAATGGCCCCATGCGTTTTGAACCATTTTTATTTTAATTTCTAAAATGCCCTTCATATCCACATGTTCATTACTTTTTCATCGGAACTCCATTTTCAGTGTTCTTTGTGACATTAGACTCCATTTTTTTAATAGAATCTAATTATGTGAATATTATTAACAAATTCATTCTTCTAAAATTAGAATTTGCAAGACATTCATCTTCCTGTTCAATCCAATCATCCAAATAGGACTTTATAATATAGGTAGTTACATTATTTCTCAACGTAACCAAATGTGACTAGAGGTGGGTAGCGTGATAGCCTACCTTCTTTCTTGGGGGAGACGTGAGATGGAGGGAGGGTGCCATCATCAAAATGCTATCCACATTTTGCCTCCTTTTTCTTTTCTTTTTTTCAATCTTTTGTTTACCAAAATGACCTTCAACATCAAATGCTCAGAAATTTTTTATACGAACTCTATTTTCAGTATTCCATCAGCCGTTGGATTCCATTAACAAATTCTCAATTCAATCTTTATAAAACGTTCATCCTCCGGTTTAATCCAATCTTCCGAATTAGACTTTAAAATTGGGGTAGTTACATTACTTCCCAATGCTGTAAACAGTGACAAGAGGTGGGCATCGCAACCGGCAATCGTCTTTCCTTGCGCAATGGGATGTAGATGTGGTTGAGATGCAGAGACAAGGGGAGGGAGTTATTATCAAAATAGCCCCACACATCTTGAATCCATTTTATTTATCTTTTAATTACTTAAATGCCCGTCATCTTTAAAAGTGCCCTTCATATTCAAATGGCCCCATGCGTTTTGAACCATTTTTATTTTAATTTCTAAAATGCCCTTCATATCCACATGTTCATTACTTTTTCATCGGAACTCCATTTTCAGTGTTCTTTGTGACATTGGACTCCATTTTTTTAATAGAATCTAATTATGTGAATATTATTAACAAATTCTTTCTTCTAAAATTAGAATTTACAAGACATTCATCTTCCTGTTCAATCCAATCTTCCAAATAGGACTTTATAATTTAGGTAGTTACATTATTTCTCAACGTAACCAAATGTGACTAGAGGTGGGTAGCGTGATAGCCTACCTTCTTTCTTGGGGGAGACGTGAGATGGAGGGAGGGTGCCATCATCAAAATGCTATCCACATTTTTCCTCCTTTTTTTTTTTTTTTTTCAATCTTTTGTTTACCAAAATGACCTTCAACATCAAATGCTCATAAATTTTTTATACGAACTCTATTTTCAGTATTCCATCAGCCGTTGGATTCCATTAACAAATTCTTAATTCAATCTTTATAAAACGTTCATCCTCCGGTTTAATCCAATCTTCCGAATTAGACTTTAAAATTGGGGTAGTTACATTACTTCCCAATGCTGCAAACAGTGACAAGAGGTGGGCATCGGAACTGCCGATCGTCTCTCCTTGCGCAATGGGATGCAAATGTGGTTGAGATGCAGAGACAAGGGGAGGGTGTTATTATCAAAATAGCCCCACACATCTTGAATCCATTTTATTTATCTTTTAATTACTTAAATGCCCGTCATCTTTAAAAGTGCCCTTCATATTCAAATGGCCCCATGCGTTTTGAACCATTTTTATTTTAATTTCTAAAATGCCCTTCATATCCACATGTTCATTACTTTTTCATCGGAACTCCATTTTCAGTGTTCTTTGTGACATTGGACTCCAATTTTTTAATAGAATCTAATTATGTGAATATTATTAACAAATTCTTTCTTCTAAAATTAGAATTTACAAGACATTCATCTTCCTGTTCAATCCAATCTTCCAAATAGGACTTTATAATTTAGGTAGTTATATTATTTCTCAACGTAACCAAATGTGACTAGAGGTGGGTTGCGTGATAGCCTACCTTCTTTCTTGGGGGAGACGTGAGATGGAGGGAGGGTGCCATCATCAAAATGCTATCCACATTTTGCCTCCTTTTTCTTTCTTTTTTCAATCTTTTGTTTACCAAAATGACCTTCAACATCAAATGCTCATAAATTTTTTATACGAACTCTATTTTCAGTATTCCATCAGCCGTTGGATTCCATTAACAAATTCTTAATTCAATCTTTATAAAACGTTCATCCTCCGATTTAATCCAATCTTCCGAATCAGACTTTAAAATTGGGGTAGTTACATTACTTCCCAATGCTGCAAACAGTGACAAGAGGTGGGCATCGCAACCGCCGATCGTCTCTCCTTGCGCAATGGGATGCAGATGTGGTTGAGATGCAGAGACAAGGGGAGGGTGTTATTATCAAAATGGCGCCACACATCTTGAATCCTTTTTATTTATCTTTTAATTACTTAAATGCCCGTCATCTTTAAAAGTGCCCTTCATATTCAAATGGCCCCATGCGTTTTGAACCATTTTTATTTTAATTTCTAAAATGCCCTTCATATCCACATGTTCATTACTTTTTCATCGGAACTCCATTTTCAGTGTTCTTTGTGACATTGGACTCCATTTTTTTAATAGAATCTAATTATGTGAATATTATTAACAAATTCTTTCTTCTAAAATTAGAATTTACAAGACATTCATCTTCCTGTTCAATCCAATCTTCCAAATAGGACTTTATAATTTAGGTAGTTACATTATTTCTCAACGTAACAAAATGTGACTAGAGGTGGGTAGCGTGATAGCCTACCTTCTTTCTTGGGGGAGACGTGAGATGGAGGGAGGGTGCCATCATCAAAATGCTATCCACATTTTGCCTCCTTTTTTTTTTTTTGAATCTTTTGTTTACCAAAATGACCTTCAACATCAAATGCTCATAAATTTTTTATACGAACTCTATTTTCAGTATTCCATCAGCCGTAGGATTCCATTAAGAAATTCTTAATTCAATCTTTATAAAACGTTCATCCTCCGATTTAATCCAATCATCCGAATCAGACTTTAAAATTGGGGTAGTTACATTACTTCCCAATGCTGCAAACAGTGACAAGAGGTGGGCATCGCAACCGCCGATCGTCTCTCCTTGCGCAATGGGATGCAGATGTGGTTGAGATGCAGAGACAAGGGGAGGGTGTTATTATCGAAATGGCCCCACACATCTTGAATCCTTTTTATTTATCTTTGAATTACTTAAATGCCCGTCATCTTTAAAAGTGCCCTTCATATTCAAATGGCCCCATGCGTTTTGAACCATTTTTATTTTAATTTCTAAAATGCCCTTCATATCCACATGTTCATTACTTTTTCATCGGAACTACATTTTCAGTGTTCTTTGTGACATTGGACTCCATTTTTTTAATAGAATCTAATTATGTGAATATTATTAACAAATTCTTTCTTCTAATATTAGAATTTACAAGACATTCATCTTCCTGTTCAATCCAATCATCCAAATAGGACTTTATAATTTAGGTAGTTACATTATTTCTCAACGTAACAAAATGTGACTAGAGGTGGGTAGCGTGATAGCCTACCTTCTTTCTTGGGGGAGACGTGAGATGGAGGGAGGGTGCCATCATCAAAATGCTATCCACATTTTGCCTCCTTTTTCTTTTCTTTTTTTCAATCTTTTGTTTACCAAAATGACCTTCAACATCAAATGCTCATAAATTTTTTATACGAACTCTATTTTCAGTATTCCATCAGCCGTTGGATTCCATTAACAAATTCTTAATTCAATCTTTATAAAACGTTCATCCTCCGATTTAATCCAATCTTCCGAATCAGACTTTAAAATTGGGGTAGTTACATTACTTCCCAATGCTGCAAACAGTGACAAGAGGTGGGCATCGCAACCGCCGATCGTCTCTCCTTGCGCAATGGGATGCAGATGTGGTTGAGATGCAGAGACAAGGGGAGGGTGTTATTATCAAAATGGCGCCACACATCTTGAATCCTTTTTATTTATCTTTTAATTACTTAAATGCCCGTCATCTTTAAAAGTGCCCTTCATATTCAAATGCCCCCATGCATTTTGAATCCATTTTTATTTTAATTTCTAAAATGCCCTTCATATCCACATGTTCATTACTTTTTCATCGGAACTCCATTTTCAGTGTTCTTTGTGACATTGGACTCCATTTTTTTAATAGAATCTAATTATGTGAATATTATTAACAAATTCTTTCTTCTAAAATTAGAATTTACAAGACATTCATCTTCCTGTTCAATCCAATCTTCCAAATAGGACTTTATAATTTAGGTAGTTACATTATTTCTCAACGTAACAAAATGTGACTAGAGGTGGGTAGCGTGATAGCCTACCTTCTTTCTTGGGGGAGACGTGAGATGGAGGGAGGGTGCCATCATCAAAATGCTATCCACATTTTGCCTCCTTTTTCTTTTTTTTTTTCAATCTTTTGTTTACCAAAATGACCTTCAACATCAAATGCTCATAAATTTTTTATACGAACTCTATTTTCAGTATTCCATCAGCCGTTGGATTCCATTAACAAATTCTTAATTCAATCTTTATAAAACGTTCATCCTCCGATTTAATCCAATCTTCCGAATCAGACTTTAAAATTGGGGTAGTTACATTACTTCCCAATGCTGCAAACAGTGACAAGAGGTGGGCATCGCAACCGCCGATCGTCTCTCCTTGCGCAATGGGATGCAGATGTGGTTGAGATGCAGAGACAAGGGGAGGGTGTTATTATCAAAATGGCGCCACACATCTTGAATCCTTTTTATTTATCTTTTAATTACTTAAATGCCCGTCATCTTTAAAAGTGCCCTTCATATTCAAATGGCCCCATGCGTTTTGAACCATTTTTATTTTAATTTCTAAAATGCCCTTCATATCCACATGTTCATTACTTTTTCATCGGAACTCCATTTTCAGTGTTCTTTGTGACATTGGACTCCATTTTTTTAATAGAATCTAATTATGTGAATATTATTAACAAATTCTTTCTTCTAAAATTAGAATTTACAAGACATTCATCTTCCTGTTCAATCCAATCTTCCAAATAGGACTTTATAATTTAGGTAGTTACATTATTTCTCAACGTAACAAAATGTGACTAGAGGTGGGTAGCATGGTTGCCTACCTTCCTTGTTAGGGGAGACGTGAGATGGAGGGAGGGTGCCATCATCAAAATGCTATCCACATTTTGCCTCCTTTTTCTTTTCTTTTTTTCAATCTTTTGTTTACCAAAATGACCTTCAACATCAAATGCTCATAAATTTTTTATACGAACTCTATTTTCAGTATTCCATCAGCCGTTGGATTCCATTAACAAATTCTTAATTCAATCTTTATAAAACGTTCATCCTCCGATTTAATCCAATCTTCCGAATCAGACTTTAAAATTGGGGTAGTTACATTACTTCCCAATGCTGCAAACAGTGACAAGAGGTGGGCATCGCAACCGCCGATCGTCTCTCCTTGCGCAATGGGATGCAGATGTGGTTGAGATGCAGAGACAAGGGGAGGGTGTTATTATCAAAATGGCCCCACACATCTTGAATCCTTTTTATTTATCTTTTAATTACTTAAATGCCCGTCATCTTTAAAAGTGCCCTTCATATTCAAATGGCCCCATGCGTTTTGAACCATTTTTATTTTAATTTCTAAAATGCCCTTCATATCCACATGTTCATTACTTTTTCATCGGAACTCCATTTTCAGTGTTCTTTGTGACATTGGACTCCATTTTTTTAATAGAATCTAATTATGTGAATATTATTAACAAATTCTTTCTTCTAAAATTAGAATTTACAAGACATTCATCTTCCTGTTCAATCCAATCTTCCAAATAGGACTTTATAATTTAGGTAGTTACATTATTTCTCAACGTAACAAAATGTGACTAGAGGTGGGTAGCGTGATAGCCTACCTTCTTTCTTGGGGGAGACGTGAGATGGAGGGAGGGTGCCATCATCAAAATGCTATCCACATTTTGCCTCCTTTTTCTTTCTTTTTTCAATCTTTTGTTTACCAAAATGACCTTCAACATCAAATGCTCATAAATTTTTTATACGAACTCTATTTTCAGTATTCCATCAGCCGTTGGATTCCATTAACAAATTCTTAATTCAATCTTTATAAAACGTTCATCCTCCGATTTAATCCAATCTTCCGAATCAGACTTTAAAATTGGGGTAGTTACATTACTTCCCAATGCTGCAAACAGTGACAAGAGGTGGGCATCGCAACCGCCGATCGTCTCTCCTTGCGCAATGGGATGCAGATGTGGTTGAGATGCAGAGACAAGGGGAGGGTGTTATTATCAAAATGGCCCCACACATCTTGAATCCTTTTTATTTATCTTTTAATTACTTAAATGCCCGTCATCTTTAAAAGTGCCCTTCATATTCAAATGGCCCCATGCGTTTTGAACCATTTTTATTTTAATTTCTAAAATGCCCTTCATATCCACATGTTCATTACTTTTTCATCGGAACTCCATTTTCAGTGTTCTTTGTGACATTGGACTCCATTTTTTTAATAGAATCTAATTATGTGAATATTATTAACAAATTCTTTCTTCTAAAATTAGAATTTACAAGACATTCGTCTTCCTGTTCAATCCAATCTTCCAAATAGGACTTTATAATTTAGGTAGTTACATTATTTCTCAACGTAACAAAATGTGACTAGAGGTGGGTAGCATGGTTGCCTACCTTCCTTGTTAGGGGAGACGTGAGATGGAGGGAGGGTGCCATCATCAAAATGCTCCCAGCATTTTGACTCCTGTTTTTTTTTTTGAATCTTTTGTTTACCAAAATGACCTTCAACATCAAATGCTCATAAATTTTTTATACGAACTCTATTTTCAGTATTCTTTCAGCCGTTGGATTCCATTAACAAATTCTTCATTCTATCTTTATAAAACATTCATCCTCCTATTTAATCCAATCTTCAAAATAGGACATTAAAATTGGGTTAGCTACATTACTTCCAAACGCTGCAAACAGTGACAGGAGGTGGGCATCACGACTGCCTATCGTCTCTCCTTGCGCAATGGGATGCAGATGTGGTTGAGATGCAGAGACAAGGGGAGGGTGTTATTATCAAAATAGCCCCACACATCTTGAATCCTTTTTACTTATCTTTTAATTACTTAAATGCCCGTCATCTTTAAAAGTGCCCTTCATATTCAAATGCCCCCATGCATTTTGAATCCATTTTTATTTTAATTTCTAAAATGCCCTTCATATCCAAATGTTCATTACTTTTTCATCCGAACTCCATTTTCTGTGTTCTTTATGACACTGGACTCCATTTTTTTAATAGAATCTAATTATGTGAATATTATTAACAAATGCTTTCTTCTAAAATTAAAATTTGCAAGACATTCATCTTCCAGTACAATCCAATCATCCAAATAGGACTTTATAATTTAGGTAGTTAGATTATTTCTCAAAGTAACAAAATGTGACTAGAGGTGGGTAGCGTGATAGCCTACCTTCTTTCTTGGGGGAGACGTGAGATGGAGGGAGGGTGCCATCATCAAAATGCTATCCACATTTTGCCTCCTTTTTCTTCTTTTTTTTCAATCTTTTGTTTACCAAAATGACCTTCAACATCAAATGCTCATAAATTTTTTATACGAACTCTATTTTCAGTATTCCATCAGCCGTTGGATTCCATTAACAAATTCTTAATTCAATCTTTATAAAACGTTCATCCTCCGATTTAATCCAATCTTCCGAATCAGACTTTAAAATTGGGGTAGTTACATTACTTCCCAATGCTGTAAACAGTGACAAGAGGTGGGCATCGCAACCGCCGATCGTCTTTCCTTGCGCAATGGGATGCAGATGTGGTTGAGATGCAGAGACAAGGGGAGGGTGTTATTATCAAAATGGCCCCACACATCTTGAATCCTTTTTATTTATCTTTTAATTACTTAAATGCCCGTCATCTTTAAAAGTGCCCTTCATATTCAAATGGCCCCATGCGTTTTGAACCATTTTTATTTTAATTTCTAAAATGCCCTTCATATCCAGATGTTCATTACTTTTTCATCGGAACTCCATTTTCAGTGTTCTTTGTGACATTGGACTCCATTTTTTTAATAGAATCTAATTATGTGAATATTATTAACAAATTCTTTCTTCTAATATTAGAATTTACAAGACATTCATCTTCCTGTTCAATCCAATCTTCCAAATAGGACTTTATAATTTAGGTAGTTACATTATTTCTCAACGTAACAAAATGTGACTAGAGGTGGGTAGCATGGTTGCCTACCTTCCTTGTTAGGGGAGACGTGAGATGGAGGGAGGGTGCCATCATCAAAATGCTCCCAGCATTTTGACTCCTTTTTTTTTTTTTTGAATCTTTTGTTTACCAAAATGACCTTCAACATCAAATGCTCATAAATTTTTTATACGAACTCTATTTTCAGTATTCTTTCAGCCGTTGGATTCCATTAACAAATTCTTAATTCTATCTTTATAAAACATTCATCCTCCTATTTAATCCAATCTTCAAAATAGGACTTTAAAATTGGGTTAGCTACATTACTTCCAAACGCTGCAAACAGTGACAAGAGGTGGGCATCACGACTGCCTATCGTCTCTCCTTGCGCAATGGGATGCAGATGTGGTTGAGATGCAGAGACAAGGGGAGGGTGTTATTATCAAAATAGCCCCACACATCTTGAATCCATTTTATTTATCTTTTAATTACTTAAATGCCCGTCATCTTTAAAAGTGCCCTTCATATTCGAATGCCCCCATGCATTTTGAATCCATTTTTATTTTAATTTCTAAAATGCCCTTCATATCCAAATGTTCATTACTTTTTCATCCGAACTCCATTTTCTGTGTTCTTTATGACACTGGACTCCATTTTTTTTAATAGAATCTAATTATGTGAATATTATTAACAAATGCTTTCTTCTAAAATTAAAATTTGCAAGACATTCATCTTCCAGTACAATCCAATCATCCAAATAGGACTTTATAATTTAGGTAGTTAGATTATTTCTCAAAGTAACAAAATGTGACTAGAGGTGGGTAGCGTGATAGCCTACCTTCTTTCTTGGGGGAGACGTGAGATGGAGGGAGGGTGCCATCATCAAAATGCTATCCACATTTTGCCTCCTTTTTCTTTTTTTTTTTTCAATCTTTTGTTTACCAAAATGACCTTCAACATCAAATGCTCATAAATTTTTTATACGAACTCTATTTTCAGTATTCCATCAGCCGTTGGATTCCATTAACAAATTCTTAATTCAATCTTTATAAAACGTTCATCCTCCGATTTAATCCAATCTTCCGAATCAGACTTTAAAATTGGGGTAGTTACATTACTTCCCAATGCTGCAAACAGTGACAAGAGGTGGGCATCGCAACCGCCGATCGTCTCTCCTTGCGCAATGGGATGCAGATGTGGTTGAGATGCAGAGACAAGGGGAGGGTGTTATTATCAAAATGGCCCCACACATCTTGAATCCTTTTTATTTATCTTTTAATTACTTAAATGCCCGTCATCTTTAAAAGTGCCCTTCATATTCAAATGGCCCCATGCGTTTTGAACCATTTTTATTTTAATTTCTAAAATGCCCTTCATATCCACATGTTCATTACTTTTTCATCGGAACTCCATTTTCAGTGTTCTTTGTGACATTGGACTCCATTTTTTTAATAGAATCTAATTATGTGAATATTATTAACAAATTCTTTCTTCTAAAATTAGAATTTACAAGACATTCATCTTCCTGTTCAATCCAATCTTCCAAATAGGACTTTATAATTTAGGTAGTTACATTATTTCTCAACGTAACAAAATGTGACTAGAGGTGGGTAGCATGGTTGCCTACCTTCCTTGTTAGGGGAGACGTGAGATGGAGGGAGGGTGCCATCATCAAAATGCTCCCAGCATTTTGACTCCTTTTTTTTTTTTTGAATCTTTTGTTTACCAAAATGACCTTCAACATCAAATGCTCATAAATTTTTTATACGAACTCTATTTTCAGTATTCTTTCAGCCGTTGGATTCCATTAACAAATTCTTAATTCTATCTTTATAAAACATTCATCCTCCTATTTAATCCAATCTTCAAAATAGGACTTTAAAATTGGGTTAGCTACATTACTTCCAAATGCTACAAACAGTGACAAGAGGTGGGCATCACGACTGCCTATCGTCTCTCCTTGCGCAATGGGATGCAGATGTGGTTGAGATGCAGAGACAAGGGGAGGGTGTTATTATCAAAATAGCCCCACACATCTTGAATCCATTTTATTTATCTTTTAATTACTTAAATGCCCGTCATCTTTAAAAGTGCCCTTCATATTCGAATGCCCCCATGCATTTTGAATCCATTTTTATTTTAATTTCTAAAATGCCCTTCATATCCAAATGTTCATTACTTTTTCATCCGAACTCCATTTTCTGTGTTCTTTATAACATTGGACTCCATTTTTTTTAATAGAATCTAATTATGTGAATATTATTAACAAATGCTTTCTTCTAAAATTAAAATTTGCAAGACATTCATCTTCCAGTACAATCCAATCATCCAAATAGGACTTTATAATTTAGGTAGTTAGATTATTTCTCAAAGTAACAAAATGTGACTAGAGGTGGGTAGCGTGATAGCCTACCTTCTTTCTTGGGGGAGACGTGAGATGGAGGGAGGGTGCCATCATCAAAATGCTATCCACATTTTGCCTCCTTTTTCTTTTTCTTTTTTCAATCTTTTGTTTACCAAAATGACCTTCAACATCAAATGCTCATAAATTTTTTATACGAACTCTATTTTCAGTATTCCATCAGCCGTTGGATTCCATTAACAAATTCTTAATTCAATCTTTATAAAACGTTCATCCTCCGATTTAATCCAATCTTCCGAATCAGACTTTAAAATTGGGGTAGTTACATTACTTCCCAATGCTGCAAACAGTGACAAGAGGTGGGCATCGCAACCGCCGATCGTCTCTCCTTGCGCAATGGGATGCAGATGTGGTTGAGATGCAGAGACAAGGGGAGGGTGTTATTATCAAAATGGCCCCACACATCTTGAATCCTTTTTATTTATCTTTTAATTACTTAAATGCCCGTCATCTTTAAAAGTGCCCTTCATATTCAAATGGCCCCATGCGTTTTGAACCATTTTTATTTTAATTTCTAAAATGCCCTTCATATCCACATGTTCATTACTTTTTCATCGGAACTCCATTTTCAGTGTTCTTTGTGACATTGGACTCCATTTTTTTAATAGAATCTAATTATGTGAATATTATTAACAAATTCTTTCTTCTAAAATTAGAATTTACAAGACATTCATCTTCCTGTTCAATCCAATCTTCCAAATAGGACTTTATAATTTAGGTAGTTACATTATTTCTCAACGTAACAAAATGTGACTAGAGGTGGGTAGCATGGTTGCCTACCTTCCTTGTTAGGGGAGACGTGAGATGGAGGGAGGGTGCCATCATCAAAATGCTATCCACATTTTGCCTCCTTTTTCTTTCTTTTTTTTTGAATCTTTTGTTTACCAAAATGACCTTCAACATCAAATGCTCATAAATTTTTTATACGAACTCTATTTTCAGTATTCTTTCAGCCGTTGGATTCCATTAACAAATTCTTAATTCTATCTTTATAAAACATTCATCCTCCTATTTAATCCAATCTTCAAAATAGGACTTTAAAATTGGGTTAGCTACATTACTTCCAAACACTGCAAACAGTGACAAGAGGTGGGCATCACGACTGCCTATCGTCTCTCCTTGCGCAATGGGATGCAGATGTGGTTGAGATGCAGAGACAAGGGGAGGGTGTTATTATCAAAATGGCCCCACACATCTTGAATCCTTTTTATTTATCTTTTAATTATTTAAATGCCTGTCATCTTTAAAAGTGCCCTTCATATTCAAATGGCCCCATGCGTTTTGAACCATTTTTATTTTAATTTCTAAAATGCCCTTCATATCCACATGTTCATTACTTTTTCATCGGAACTCCATTTTCAGTGTTCTTTGTGACATTGGACTCCATTTTTTTAATAGAATCTAATTATGTGAATATTATTAACAAATTCTTTCTTCTAAAATTAGAATTTACAAGACATTCGTCTTCCTGTTCAATCCAATCTTCCAAATAGGACTTTATAATTTAGGTAGTTACATTATTTCTCAACGTAACAAAATGTGACTAGAGGTGGGTAGCGTGATAGCCTACCTTCTTTCTTGGGGGAGACGTGAGATGGAGGGAGGGTGCCATCATCAAAATGCTATCCACATTTTGCCTCCTTTTTTTTTGAATCTTTTGTTTACCAAAATGACCTTCAACATCAAATGCTCATAAATTTTTTATACGAACTCTATTTTCGATTCTTTCAGCCGTTGGATTCCATTAACAAATTCTTAATTCTATCTTTATAAAACATTCATCCTCCTATTTAATCCAATCTTCAAAATAGGACTTTAAAATTGGGTTAGCTACATTACTTCCAAACGCTGCAAACAGTGACAAGAGGTGGGCATCACGACTGCCTATCGTCTCTCCTTGCGCAATGGGATGCAGATGTGGTTGAGATGCAGAGACAAGGGGAGGGTGTTATTATCAAAATAGCCCCACACATCTTGAATCCTTTTTATTTATCTTTTAATTACTTAAATGCCCGTCATCTTTAAAAGTGCCCTTCATATTCAAATGCCCCCATGCATTTTGAATCCATTTTTATTTTAATTTCTAAAATGCCCTTCATATCCAAATGTTCATTACTTTTTCATCCGAACTCCATTTTCTGTGTTCTTTATAACATTGGACTCCATTTTTTTTAATAGAATCTAATTATGTGAATATTATTAACAAATGCTTTCTTCTAAAATTAAAATTTGCAAGACATTCATCTTCCAATACAATCCAATCATCCAAATAGGACTTTATAATTTAGGTAGTTTGATTATTTCTCAAAGTAACAAAATGTGACTAGAGGTGGGTAGCGTGATAGCCTACCTTCTTTCTTGGGGGAGACGTGAGATGGAGGGAGGGTGCCATCATCAAAATGCTATCCACATTTTGCCTCCTTTTTCTTTCTTTTTTTCAATCTTTTGTTTACCAAAATGACCTTCAACATCAAATGCTCATAAATTTTTTATACGAACTCTATTTTCAGTATTCCATCAGCCGTCGGATTCCATTAACAAATTCTTAATTCAATCTTTATAAAACGTTCATCCTCCGATTTAATCCAATCTTCCGAATCAGACTTTAAAATTGGGGTAGTTACATTACTTCCCAATGCTGCAAACTTGTGACAAGAGGTGGGCATCGCAACCGCCGATCGTCTCTCCTTGCGCAATGGGATGCAGATGTGGTTGAGATGCAGAGACAAGGGGAGGGTGTTATTATCAAAATGGCCCCACACATCTTGAATCCTTTTTATTTATCTTTTAATTACTTAAATGCCCGTCATCTTTAAAAGTGCCCTTCATATTCAAATGGCCCCATGCGTTTTGAACCATTTTTATTTTAATTTCTAAAATGCCCTTCATATCCACATGTTCATTACTTTTTCATCTAACTCCATTTTCGGTGTTCTTTGTGACATTGGACTCCATTTTTTTAATAGAATCTAATTATGTGAATATTATTAACAAATTCTTTCTTCTAAAATTAGAATTTACAAGACATTCATCTTCCTGTTCAATCCAATCTTCCAAATAGGACTTTATAATTTAGGTAGTTACATTATTTCTCAACGTAACAAAATGTGACTAGAGGTGGGTAGCATGGTTGCCTACCTTCCTTGTTAGGGGAGACGTGAGATGGAGGGAGGGTGCCATCATCAAAATGCTCCCAGCATTTTGACTCCTTTTTTTTTTTTTGAATCTTTTGTTTACCAAAATGACCTTCAACATCAAATGCTCATAAATTTTTTATACGAACTCTATTTTCAGTATTCTTTCAGCCGTTGGATTCCATTAACAAATTCTTAATTCTATCTTTATAAAACATTCATCCTCCTATTTAATCCAATCTTCAAAATAGGACTTTAAAATTGGGTTAGCTACATTACTTCCAAACGCTGCAAACAGTGACAAGAGGTGGGCATCACGACTGCCTATCGTCTCTCCTTGCGCAATGGGATGCAGATGTGGTTGAGATGCAGAGACAAGGGGAGGGTGTTATTATCAAAATAGCCCCACACATCTTGAATCCTTTTTACTTATCTTTTAATTACTTAAATGCCCGTCATCTTTAAAAGTGCCCTTCATATTCAAATGCCCCCATGCATTTTGAATCCATTTTTATTTTAATTTCTAAAATGCCCTTCATATCCACATGTTCATTACTTTTTCATCGGAACTCCATTTTCAGTGTTCTTTGTGACATTGGACTCCATTTTTTTAATAGAATCTAATTATGTGAATATTATTAACAAATTCTTTCTTCTAAAATTAAAATTTACAAGACATTCATCTTCCTGTTCAATCCAATCTTCCAAATAGGACTTTATAATTTAGGTAGTTACATTATTTCTCAACGTAACAAAATGTGACTAGAGGTGGGTAGCGTGATAGCCTACCTTCTTTCTTGGGGGAGACGTGAGATGGAGGGAGGGTGCCATCATCAAAATACTCCCAGCATTTTGACTCCTTTTTTTTTTTTGAATCTTTTGTTTACCAAAATGACCTTCAACATCAAATGCTCATAAATTTTTTATACGAACTCTATTTTCAGTATTCTTTCAGCCGTTGGATTCCATTAACAAATTCTTAATTCTATCTTTATAAAACATTCATCCTCCTATTTAATCCAATCTTCAAAATAGGACTTTAAAATTGGGGTAGTTACATTACTTCCCAATGCTGCAAACAGTGACAAGAGATGGGCATCACGACTGCCTATCGTCTCTCCTTGCGCAATGGGATGCAGATGTGGTTGAGATGCAGAGACAAGGGGAGGGTGTTATTATCAAAATAGCCCCACACATCTTGAATCCTTTTTATTTATCTTTTAATTACTTAAATGCCCGTCATCTTTAAAAGTGCCCTTCATATTCAGATGCCCCCATGCATTTTGAATCCATTTTTATTTTAATTTCTAAAATGCCCTTCATATCCAAATGTTCATTACTTTTTCATCCGAACTCCATTTTCTGTGTTCTTTATGACATTGGACTCCATTTTGTTAATAGAATCTAATTATGTCAATATTATTGACAAATTCCTTCTTCTAAAATCAAAATTTACAAGACATTCATCTTCCACTACAACCCAATCATCCAAATAGGACTTTATAATTTAGGTAGTTAGATTATTTCTCAAAGTAACAAAATGTGACTAGAGGTGGGTAGCGTGATAGCCTACCTTCTTTCTTGGGGGAGACGTGAGATGGAGGGAGGGTGCCATCATCAAAATGCTATCCATATTTTGCCTCCTTTTTCTTTTTTTTTTTCAATCTTTTGTTTACCAAAATGACCTTCAACATCAAATGCTCATAAATTTTTTATACGAACTCTATTTTCAGTATTCCATCAGCCGTTGGATTCCATTAACAAATTCTTAATTCAATCTTTATAAAACGTTCATCCTCCGATTTAATCCAATCTTCAAAATAGGACTTTAAAATTGGGGTAGTTACATTACTTCCCAATGCTGCAAACAGTGACAAGAGGTGGGCATCGCAACCGCCGATCGTCTCTCCTTGCGCAATGGGATGCAGATGTGGTTGAGATGCAGAGACAAGGGGAGGGTGTTATTATCAAAATGGCGCCAGACATCTTGAATCCTTTTTATTTATCTTTTAATTACTTAAATGCCCGTCATCTTTAAAAGTGCCCTTCATATTCAAATGGCCCCATGCGTTTTGAACCATTTTTATTTTAATTTCTAAAATGCCCTTCATATCCACATGTTCATTACTTTTTCATCGGAACTCCATTTTCAGTGTTCTTTGTGACATTGGACTCCATTTTGTTAATAGAATCTAATTATGTCAATATTATTGACAAATTCCTTCTTCTAAAATCAAAATTTACAAGACATTCATCTTCCACTACAACCCAATCATCCAAATAGGACTTTATAATTTAGGTAGTTAGATTATTTCTCAAAGTAACAAAATGTGACTAGAGGTGGGTAGCGTGATAGCCTACCTTCTTTCTTGGGGGAGACGTGAGATGGAGGGAGGGTGCCATCATCAAAATGCTATCCACATTTTGCCTCCTTTTTCTTTTTTTTTTTCAATCTTTTGTTTACCAAAATGACCTTCAACATCAAATGCTCATAAATTTTTTATACGAACTCTATTTTCAGTATTCTTTCAGCCGTTGGATTCCATTAACAAATTCTTAATTCTATCTTTATAAAACATTCATCCTCCTATTTAATCCAATCTTCAAAATAGGACTTTAAAATTGGGGTAGTTACATTACTTCCCAATGCTGCAAACAGTGACAAGAGGTGGGCATCGCAACCGCCGATCGTCTCTCCTTGCGCAATGGGATGCAGATGTGGTTGAGATGCAGAGACAAGGGGAGGGTGTTATTATCAAAATGGCGCCACACATCTTGAATCCTTTTTATTTATCTTTTAATTACTTAAATGCCCGTCATCTTTAAAAGTGCCCTTCATATTCAAATGGCCCCATGCGTTTTGAACCATTTTTATTTTAATTTCTAAAATGCCCTTCATATCCACATGTTCATTACTTTTTCATCGGAACTCCATTTTCAGTGTTCTTTGTGACATTGGACTCCATTTTTTTAATAGAATCTAATTATGTGAATATTATTAACAAATTCTTTCTTCTAAAATTAGAATTTACAAGACATTCATCTTCCTGTTCAATCCAATCTTCCAAATAGGACTTTATAATTTAGGTAGTTACATTATTTCTCAACGTAACAAAATGTGACTAGAGGTGGGTAGCATGGTTGCCTACCTTCCTTGTTAGGGGAGACGTGAGATGGAGGGAGGGTGCCATCATCAAAATGCTCCCAGCATTTTGACTCCTTTTTTTTTTTTTGAATCTTTTGTTTACCAAAATGACCTTCAACATCAAATGCTCATAAATTTTTTATACGAACTCTATTTTCAGTATTCTTTCAGCCGTTGGATTCCATTAACAAATTCTTAATTCTATCTTTATAAAACATTCATCCTCCTATTTAATCCAATCTTCAAAATAGGACTTTAAAATTGGGTTAGCTACATTACTTCCAAACGCTGCAAACAGTGACAAGAGGTGGGCATCACGACTGCCTATCGTCTCTCCTTGCGCAATGGGATGCAGATGTGGTTGAGATGCAGAGACAAGGGGAGGGTGTTATTATCAAAATAGCCCCACACATCTTGAATCCTTTTTACTTATCTTTTAATTACTTAAATGCCCGTCATCTTTAAAAGTGCCCTTCATATTCAAATGCCCCCATGCATTTTGAATCCATTTTTATTTTAATTTCTAAAATGCCCTTCATATCCAAATGTTCATTACTTTTTCATCCGAACTCCATTTTCTGTGTTCTTTATGACACTGGACTCCATTTTTTTAATAGAATCTAATTATGTGAATATTATTAACAAATGCTTTCTTCTAAAATTAAAATTTGCAAGACATTCATCTTCCAGTACAATCCAATCATCCAAATAGGACTTTATAATTTAGGTAGTTAGATTATTTCTCAAAGTAACAAAATGTGACTAGAGGTGGGTAGCGTGATAGCCTACCTTCTTTCTTGGGGGAGACGTGAGATGGAGGGAGGGTGCCATCATCAAAATGCTATCCACATTTTGCCTCCTTTTTCTTTCTTTTTTTCAATCTTTTGTTTACCAAAATGACCTTCAACATCAAATGCTCATAAATTTTTTATACGAACTCTATTTTCAGTATTCCATCAGCCGTTGGATTCCATTAACAAATTCTTAATTCAATCTTTATAAAACATTCATCCTCCTGTTTAATCCAATTTTCCAAATAGGACTTTAAAATTGGGGTAGTTACATTACTTCCCAATGCTGCAAACAGTGACAAGAGGTGGGCATCGCAACCGCCGATCGTCTCTCCTTGCGCAATGGGATGCAGATGTGGTTGAGATGCAGAGACAAGGGGAGGGTGTTATTATCAAAATGGCCCCACACATCTTGAATCCTT
Organism: Warburgia ugandensis; assembly: GCA_035236585.1. Classification (NCBI taxonomy): domain Eukaryota; kingdom Viridiplantae; phylum Streptophyta; class Magnoliopsida; order Canellales; family Canellaceae; genus Warburgia; species Warburgia ugandensis. The sequence continues at coordinate 51,379,035 of CP141127.1, read as the reverse complement.
TTTATTTATCTTTTAATTACTTAAATGCCCGTCATCTTTAAAAGTGCCCTTCATATTCAAATGGCCCCATGCGTTTTGAACCATTTTTATTTTAATTTCTAAAATGCCCTTCATATCCACATGTTCATTACTTTTTCATCGGAACTCCATTTTCAGTGTTCTTTGTGACATTGGACTCCATTTTTTTAATAGAATCTAATTATGTGAATATTATTAACAAATTCTTTCTTCTAAAATTAAAATTTACAAGACATTCATCTTCCTGTTCAATCCAATCTTCCAAATAGGACTTTATAATTTAGGTAGTTACATTATTTCTCAACGTAACAAAATGTGACTAGAGGTGGGTAGCGTGATAGCCTACCTTCTTTCTTGGGGGAGACGTGAGATGGAGGGAGGGTGCCATCATCAAAATGCTCCCAGCATTTTGACTCCTTTTTTTTTTTTTTGAATCTTTTGTTTACCAAAATGACCTTCAACATCAAATGCTCATAAATTTTTTATACGAACTCTATTTTCAGTATTCTTTCAGCCGTTGGATTCCATTAACAAATTCTTAATTCAATCTTTATAAAACGTTCATCCTCCGATTTAATCCAATCTTCCAAATAGGACTTTAAAATTGGGGTAGTTACATTACTTCCCAACGCTGCTTACCATGACAAGAGGTGGGCATCACGACTGCCTATCGTCTCTCCTTGCGCAATGGGATGCAGATGTGGTTGAGATGCAGAGACAAGGGGAGGGTGTTATTATCAAAATGGCCCCACACATCTTGAATCCTTTTTATTTATCTTTTAATTACTTAAATGCCCGTCATCTTTAAAAGTGCCCTTCATATTCAAATGGCCCCATGCGTTTTGAATCCATTTTTATTTTAATTTCTAAAATGCCCTGCATATCCAAATGTTCATTACTTTTTCATCTGAACTCCATTTTCTGTGTTCCTTGTGACATTGGACTCCATTTTTTTAATAGAATCTAATTATGTGAATATTATTAACAAATTCTTTCTTCTAAAATTAAAATTTACAAGACATTCATCTTCTTGTTCAATCCGATCTTCCAAATAGGACTTTATAATTTAGGTAGTTACATTATTTCTGAACGTAACAAAATGTGACTAGAGGTGGGTAGCGTGATAGCCTACCTTCTTTCTTGGGGGAGACGTGAGATGGAGGGAGGGTGCCATCATCAAAATGCTCCCCACATTTTGACTCCTTTTTCTTTTTTTATTGAATCTTTTGTTTACCAAAATGACCTTCAACATCAAATGCTCATAAATTTTTTATACGAACTCTACTTTCAGTATTCCCTCAGCCGTTGGATTCCATTAAAAAATTCTTAATTCAATCATTTTAAAACATTCACCCTCCTATTTAATCCAATCTTCCAAATAGGACCTTAAAATTGGGGTAGTTACATTACTTCCCAACTGCCGCAAACAAAGTGACAAGAGGTGGGCATCGCAACCGCCTATCGTCTCTCCTTGCGCAATGGGATGCGTATGTGGTTGAGATGCAGAAACAAGGGGAGGGTGTTATTATCAAAATGGCCCCACACATCTTGAATCCTTTTTATTTATCTTTTAATTACTTAAATGCACGTCATCTTTACAAGTGCCCTTCATATTCAAATGGCCCCATGCGTTTTGAATCCATTTTTATTTTAATTTCTAAAATGCCCTGCATATCCAAATGTTCATTACTTTTTCATCTGAACTCCATTTTCTGTGTTCCTTGTGACATTGGACTCCATTTTTTTAATAGAATCTAATTATGTGAATATTATTAACAAATTCTTTCTTCTAAAATTAAAATTTACAGGACATCCATCTTCTTGTTCAATCCAATCTTCCAAATAGGACTTTATAATTTAGGTAGTTACATTATTTCTGAACGTAACAAAATGTGACTAGAGGTGGGTAGCGTGATAGCCTACCTTCTTTCTTGGGGGAGACGTGAGATGGAGGGAGGGTGCCATCATCAAAATGCTCCCCACATTTTGACTCCTTTTTTTTTTTTAATCTTTTGTTTAGCAAAATGACCTTCAACATCAAATGCTCATAAATTTTTTATACGAACACTATTTTCAGTATTCCCTCAGCCGTTGGATTCCATTAACAAATTCTTAATTCAATCTTTATAAAACATTCATCCTCCTATTTAATCCAATCTTCCAAATAGGACTTTAAAATTGGGGTAGTTACATTACTTCCCAATGCTGCAAACAGTGACAAGAGGTGGGCATCGCAACCGCCGATCGCCTTTCCTTGCGCAATGGGATGCAGATGTGGTTGAGATCAGAGACAAGGGGAGGGTGTTATTATCAAAATGGCCCCACACATCTTGAATCCTTTTTATTTATCTTTTAATTACTTAAATGCCCGTCATCTTTAAAAGTGCCCTTCATATTCAAATGGCCCCATGCGTTTTGAACCATTTTTATTTTAATTTCTAAAATGCCCTCCATATCCAGATGTTCATTACTTTTTCATCGGAACTCCATTTTCAGTGTTCTTTGTGACATTGGACTCCATTTTGTTAATAGAATCTAATTATGTCAATATTATTGACAAATTCCTTCTTCTAAAATCAAAATTTACAAGACATTCATCTTCTTGTTCAATCCAATCTTCCAAATAGGACTTTATAATTTAGGTAGTTTGATT